>JANAVB010044814.1:2255769-2367576 GCA_029216955.1 Iris pallida
AGACAGTTGGCCCACGATCAGACAACTGCCAGCGCAGTCTGATGCTGCGTAATCCAGTACATGCGCAATCCAACTTGCGCCATTCAGAATAACTAAAAGTTAGTTATTTCCAGAACTCTATAGATAGAGTTTCAAGTCTTCATTCAAGGGGATCAGAGATAAAAGTTCAGAAATATCAGAGAGTTCAGGAGTTCTTGTCCAAGTGCTGCTGCATTCTTCCGAGGCTATCGCCTTCAAATTCAGAGGCTACCGTCTTGAAAGTTCACATCATCCAAGGGATAAAGCAATCGTCTTCTAGATTGTATTCCTACAGTTGTACTTTCCCAGAATTCTTGTATTCTCTTTACAAAGTTTGTGAAATAAAAATCATACTTTTGTTTTTGCAAACAAAATGGCGACTCTGCTGGGGACGACTTTCTCCTCCGACGAGGAAGTGACAACTCAATGTGACCTTGCGTCTATCGGGAAGACGCAGAAGACGCTGGTTGTGAAGGTCAACCAGACAGCTTATGAAGCCATGATCAACTCTAGGACCACTCCTCGTACTGCAACAACTTTTGCCACAAGCAAAGTGCGCCCAGTGTGGGTCCCAAAGACTGTTGTACAGTCTGTTGATACTGCCATCAAGACTGCTGCGCAGTCTGTTAATTCTACCCCCAAGACTGCTGTGCAGTCTAAAGTCTCTGCTGCTAAGACTGTTGTATAGTCTGTTGTCTCTGCTGTTGCACAATCTGCCTCTACTACTTATGCGCAATATACTGTTGCCAGTGCATAAATTACATCATATGCTGCTCTGTCAAAGTATAAGACTCATGTTCCTCTGGCGCAGTTGGCTGCTACTCTGCCTGCGTAGGCCACTACTCCAGCAACCAGAGTGCAACTCAAGCACTATGGCAACAAGGCTCCTACTGTGCAAACCACTGTGATTGAGGCCAGAAGACATCCTGCACAATCTGCCAATGCGCCATCAACCCATGCGCAAACTGTGTCCGCGCAATCCAAGAGAGACAGTCCTTTGGCTAATCTCTCCTCTTCTCACAATAAGAGGAAAAGCTCTGCTCCTCCTCTCCAACACCCTGTTGCTCCTACGCAATCTACTGGGGGTAGTCTTTTGGCTATTCCTCCTCTTCCCAAGAACAAAGGAAAAGGCCCTTTGGTCTTTTCTCAAACTTCTTCGTCCCATGACTTGGAAGACAACAGAGAGAAACGCTTTTTAGCTAACCTTTCTTTCTAAAACAAAGGAAAAGGCCCCTTGGTCTTTTCTCAGTCTTCCTCGGTTTTTACCGTTGAAGATCAATCTGAATGTGCTCCGGCACCAGTCAGTATAAGAACCCTTTCTTACAAGGATTCTTCTTCTCTCCTTGTCAAAGGGAAGTGTACTGATCAGAGGGGTATTCTGCCTACTCCGGTAGCAGAATTCCAAGATCTCCCAACTCTTCAGATCTTCCGTTCAAGATAGGAAAAATTGTTGGTGTCTCAGACAAAAACCCCTGGGGGTGAGTTTGATGATCTAAGAACTTATCTCAATCGACCAACTTCGGTAAAACACAAACAGGCAATGCCGAAGACCAACCATCATCAGAAGCAAACTTCTAGGATCAAAAATCCAGACACCTATGCCAATGAAATGAGCACTTTCCTGTACACTCAAGGGACAAAATATTTGAAGAATCAGAACGATGTTCCGAATATTGTCAAAGAAAATGTCCCTCGAACTTTTGCTCATCCTGTTGCTGTTCCCGATCTCCGAGAACACCTCAAGCAAAAACAGGGCAACATCCCAACATCCCTAGTGCAACCACTTGGACACCATTGCAATCATAAAGTGGTCATCAAGTGTTGTTGTCAAACAACAAGACGATCTGTCTTCGATCGTCTGAACTTTTCAAACTCTGAACCTATGTCGGAAGATGAAGACGAGGTTTTGTACACCTCCATCAACATGACTTCGAGAGACACTGGGGGTAGGAAGTGCTCCAAGCACGGCAAGCCTCGCAAGCCGAGTCAATGGTATTTGGATCTACTCCAAGACTCTTCTGAAGGAGTATTCCAACATACCAGATCCCGAAGCCGAAGCACAATCGGTCAAAGGAATCTTCTTCAAGATCCTTCTGGTCATCTCCCTCTTCCTCATTCAGAAGATGATTCTTTCTCTGACTATGATGCTTACAATGAAAGCTCAGAACAGACTGTATCCTCCACTGTACCCAGAGAAGTGACAGCTTATGTTGTCAATGAAGATCCCGATGCTTCTAGTTCAGCTAGTCAAGAACAAAGAATAGCTGCATTAGAAGATAAGCTGAAGACCATGGCTGAGATGGTCGCAAGTATACATTCCATCATTATGGCCCAGCACACAGTGCCACCGACTATACCATCTACAAATCCTGAAATTATAGCATCGTCGGTGCCTGTTAATACAGGGCTGGGGGCAGCATCTATTCCAGTACCTCCTATACAAATCCATCCTACACCCAGTCAGTCAGGTGCTAGGGGTAGTGCTTATCATGCTGTTCCTCCCCCTAACACTGTGATTCAGCCTGCTCCTTCTACGTTAGTGGAAGATACCAATGAAGCTGTCAAGCTCCTGCGTACTCAGTTCGAGTCCTTCAAAGAGAAGGATAACTTGCAGAGATTGGGGATCAAGCAACCCTATCCAGTTGAATGAAAGGAAGTTCCATTTCCTCCGAAGTACAAGATCCCAACCATCTCGCTGTTTGATGGCAGCACTTCTCCCAGTCAGTTCATTAACCACTTTGAGGTAATGACTGTCCAACTTCAACCAAATGACGCTCTTCTTACCAGAGTATTCGTTGGCTGTTTAGCCAGCGTAGCATACGATTGGTACAGAAGCTTGTCAGATGGTTGTATCACCTCCTTCTCTGGCCTAAAACACATCTTCTTGGAACGATTCTATGAGGGTATCAACGACATGACCATGTCAGCCCTCAATAAAATCAAGCAAAGATACAATGAAACTGCAGAGAGTTTCATTGAAAGGTTCCGTCGAGAAGCTTTAAAAATGCCTCCTGGGACTCCGGTCGCTGTCACCATAGACACCTGCAAGGCAAATATTTTGCCTATTATTAGCATGTGGACGGGGTCAACTCAGTTCCAAGACTGGCCATCCTTCATTGTCAACGCTAAAGCAGCTGAAGTTAGTACCGACAAATTCAAGCAGCTAGGGGTACAAATGTCTAACCCGACTGGGATGAACACCAGACATCAGGTGGTGGCAATCGCCAGAACAGCCGCAAGAATAAAAAAACTTTGAACATCAACTTGAAAAGCAAAGAATCTCTAGCGGTCAATGTATCTCCACCTACATCTACTTCTACTCCTTCTGCACCTCTATCAAGGGAACCTCGTCCTAAAGTAGAGTATTCCTTTGACGAGAACGACACCGTAAGCATCTTTGACTGTTTAATCAAAAGCAACAAGATCCAGCTTCCAGACCCAAAGAAACCTGATGATGTCGGTAAGACTGACCATCCTAAGTATTGTGTCTACCGCAGATTCATTGGGCATCCTACTCGAGCATGCTACGTGGTCAAAGGCAAGATACAAGAGCTGGTCAATGCTGGTGTCATAACTCTGCAGCAAGACGAGAAGACTGTCACCGCAAACATGGTCTTAGTTCAGTTTGGTGACTTCCCTCCGCAAATGGTACAACATGGTGTCATCCCTATTCCCAAAGCTAGTCTTGAGATTGAAAATCTTCCTCCTCCATAAAGTGAAGGTCTCGTCCCTTTATCTCTTGACAATGGCAAGATTATGTGGATTCATCCTGATCTTGCTTCAGAATTCAAAGTTTCCTCTTTATCTAAGAAGAAAGTCCGCTCCAAAGGCAAGACAAAGACTTGCAACATGGTGTCTTTCGACCCCATAGTTGATGAAGAGATCCTATTAGGCACCAGATCAGGAAAAGCCTATCTAAAAGATTATCCCGAAGCTCAAGAGAATCCTGCTTCTTCTTCTGAGCCTGCTCCAGTGCAGCCTGTTTTTACTAAAGACATCCCTTCTGCATCCTCGCCAGTTGTAATACCCATTCCTTCCAAGCCACGGTAGCTGACAAAGGCAAACAACAAGTCCGTTTCGACAAACCTTTAAAGAAGTTATCTCCTTCCGGACTTGAGAAGCCTTACAACTTTGATATCTTGGCTCAGTTAGCCAATACACCGGCCCGGCTGTCTATCTTTGAGCTCTTGTGCCTCTCTAAAGAGACTCGGAAAACTCTGAGCGAGGCTCTTATGCAAGCTGAAACTTGCCTAGCCCTTCTAAAGAAGCCGAAAGCAGAACCAGTCTCTTGTCTCCATTGTCATAGTGTGTTGGAGTTAATTCCAAACATAACTTTCACATAAGATGACATGTTGATGGAAGACAACAGGCATGACCGTCCTCTCTACTATACAGGATATGTCGACTCGATGAAAGTCGATCGTATTCTGATAGATCCAGGGTCTACTCTCAGTATCATGCCGAAGACAATGTTGGATGCACTGAAGATCCCAGTGCATAGTCTTTCCAGTACAATCACCACTATCCTTGGGTTCAATCAAGGAAGGAGTGAGCCTCTGGACAAGATTCGTCTAAAACTCCAAATAGGCAATCTTCGCACAAAGGTTACCTTCTACATCATTGACAATTATGGTTGTTCTTATAATGCTTTGCTGGGAAGACCATTTCTACATGAGCATAACATTGTTCCTTCGATTCTCCAACAATGTTTTAAATATGTTGATGACAATGGAGAGGTGCAAAAGGAGGTTGCTGATCTCTATCCTTTCAAAGGCGTCGAAGCATACTGCAATGATGCTCGTATATACAAGGATGAATTCATGAAGGTAGTCCTGTCTATGGACACCGAATTAGAGCAAGAAGCAGTGTCTAATGACACCCTTATCATTCCTGTCAAAGGGCGTGTTTCTCGTCCTCAGTCTTCCAAACCACTGGCTATTCACTTGCCAGTCCAGAAGCGATCGACTGATGATGATCAAGATCAAAGGGAGCTCATCTCCTCTGAGCCACTTGTTATTGACTTACGTCGTAATAAGGAAAAAAGGCAGATCACCTCTTCTGAGCCACTTGTTATTGATTTAACTCATAACAAGGATAAAAGGGAGCTCACCTCCTCTGAGCCGTTTGTTATCGACCTCCATCGTAACAAAGCCAATCCTCCTCCATGTTCTTCTTCTCCCCCTCTTGTAATCAATCTGATCAAGCCTGCTAAGGCTAAAGGTCCTGCTGTAAATATAAATGTAGAAATTAATGAAAAAGCATCTACTTTCCAGTATACTGATGTCATTTATCATGCTAAATGCTATTTGGATATGTTAGATAGCTATCAGTCATTTACAATGCGAGTTGTATAATCTCTTCAAACAAAAGTCTCATTTGAACACCCAAAAGATTCATATCGTATTGTTCCTACTCGTAAGAAAGGCGAAAGTCCAATACTTTTTAATAAAGGACCGGAACAACAATTCAGCTATACGGATGATAGCAAAATTAACGACACGGGTCATCTTCAACTCCGTCGTTATAGTCAGCAATCAAAAGACATCATCCGGAAGATGGGTTATGACTTCAAAAGCGGCCTCAACTACGGTAAGGGTAGAAGAACTCCTATCCGTATGGCTATTCTGAAAGGAAAGTCAGAGATGTACTACAATAAGACCAAAAGAGGTCTCAGATATGCTTCTCCTCCAGTATTATCCCCAGCAGCTTCTGAATCCGATAGTGAAGAGCGCTCTAACTCTTCTGATTCTAGATCATGGGATTCTGATACCAGTACCGGTCAAGTTCATCGACTAACTGTGTCTTCCAACATGGTCTCCGTCGAACTTCCAGAAGGCTATGACGAGGATATTAAAGAAAATCCTGAAGCATATTCTTGGGCTCAACGAATGGATACCCAATGGGAACTCCGATTCGAACAAAGAGAACCTCCTACTGAAGATCAATTAGTTCAAGTTGATGTAGGAGAGAGCGGGTCACCTCGTCCAATATTCATCAGCAAGAACCTTTCAGAGGCAGATAAACAAGAATTAATTCTTCTGATTAAAGAATACATTGATGTCTTTGCCTGGAGCTATGAAGACATGCCAGGTCTAGATCCCAAAGTTGCTACTCACAAACTGAACATCTTGCCGAATGCAAAACCGGTCAAACAGCAACAACGGTGCTTCAAGCCAGAAATGATGGATGCAATCGACGATGAAGTCAAGAAGCTCATCGCTTGTGGCTTTATTCGAGAAGAACAGCATCCTGATTGGGTAGCCAACGTTGTTCCAGTCCAGAAGAAAACTGGCAAAGTTCGAGTTTGCATCGACTTTCGGGATCTTAATGAAGCCTGTCCAAAAGATAAATTTCCTCTTCCTATCACAGAGGTTATGATCGACAACACTTGTGGGTTCGAGAGGATATCCTTCATGGATGGATTCTCCGGATATAATCAGATTCAGATAAATCCTGAAGATGAAAAATATACTTCTTTCCGTACTCCTCGCGGAGTCTATTGCTACACAGTCATGCCATTTGGTCTCAAGAATGCTGGTGCAACATACCAACGAGCCATGAGTACCATCTTTCGAGATCATCTGCACAAGACTGTCGAATGCTACGTCGACGATATTGCTGTCAAAAGTCGTCTAAAGGAAGATCACATCCAAGACTTGAGAACAATTTTCAACCTCATGCGCCAACATCAACTCAAAATGAATCCCACCAAGTCATTCTTGGGTGTCTCTAGTGGTAAATTTTTCGGCTTCGTCATTATCTCTAAGGTTATACACATGGATCCCGAAAAGATCAAAGCCATTCAAGAGATGCGTCCTCCACACAACCTAAAAGAGCTACGAGGATTCTAAGGTCAACTTGCGTACATTAGAAGGTTCATTTCGAATTTTTCTAGACGCTACAGACCATTTACTCAACTAATGAAGAAGGGTGTATCTTTCATTTGGACCGAAGAATGTCAACGAGCATTTGACGACATAAAGCAATACCTCATGAATCCACCAGTTTTGGTGCCACCAATCTCTGGCATACCATTCTTAATGTATGCCCGTGCTATGGATCATTCATTGGGTGCTCTACTTGCCCAAAAGAACAAAGAGGGTCATGAATAGGCCATCTATTATCTCAGTCGTACTATGATTGGTGCTAAATACCGTTATAGTCCGGTTGAAAAAGAATGCCTAGCTCTTATGTTCGCTGTTCAAAAGACTCGGCATTACATTATTGGTCAAACCATTCATGTCATATCCCGAGTCAATCCTCTTCGGGTACTCATGAAGAAGCCTAGCACACTCAATTCTTGGCTGGCTACATGGGCCATTCTGCTAGCTCAATATGACTTGGTATATGTTCCTCAAAAGTCCGTTAAAGGTCAAGCACTGGTGGATTTTTTAGCAGCTCATTCTGTACCAGAAACGTCCAAACTCTATGATGAAATTCCAGACGATACATTAGAATCTAATATAATCTCCGAAGAATTTCCTACTTGGCGTCTATTCTTTGACGGTGCATCCAGAATCGGACCCAATGGTGCTATTGTTGCAGGAGTTAGAGTTGTTCTCGTTTCTCCAGACGGATCAACTATCCAAAGAGCCTATTCTCTAGATGAACCATGCTCCAATAACGTAGCAAAATACAATGCTCTATTGATCGGCCTTCAATTAGCCAAACAGTTGGATGTCGAATATCTCGAAGTTTATGGCGACTCTAAGTTGGTTGTTAATCAGGTTAGAGGGACCTATGAAGTCCGCCATCAAGATCTAATACCCTATCATGAAGCGGCAATCAGCACATTCAAAGCCTTCTTTATCGAATATGTTTGTCGAGCTTGTAATACCGAGACAGATGCTTTGGCCAATCTTTTGACAGTCTTAGCCATCCCTATCAAAAGACAGTAGGTGGTGGTTGTCTCTAATCGGAAATTATTTTGCATTGAAAACAATCGTAATATTGAATTCAGTAACCTTGCTGAAGCCAATATTATTAATGAAGACTGGAGAGTTCCCTTCATCGACTTCGTAGTTCATGATATACTTCCCGAAGACCCCAAGGAGGCTACGAGTATTCATCGACGATCTCTGCGGTTCTATTACAATCAAACTACTAAGACTCTCTATCGGCGGACTTATGACGGTCTTCTTCTATGCTGTCTAGCTGGTGATGAAGCAAAGCAAGTATTGCACGAAGCTCATGATGGTGTCTGCGGAGCACATCAACCCGGTCCCAAGTTACAGGATTGTATCCGACGAATAGGTTATTACTGGCCCTCTATGGTATCTGATGCCATCGAATATGCAAGAAAATGTCGAGCTTGTCAGATCCATGCAGATTTCATTCATCAACCATCGGAATTCCTTCATCCGACTGTTGCTTCCTGGCCTTTTGAAGCTTGGGGCATGGATATTATAGGTCCCATCAATCCTCCTTCTTCTAGAGGACATCGGTTCATACTAGCAATAACCGACTACTTCTCCAAATGGGCTGAAGCTATACCTCTGGCTGAAGTCAAGACTAGCAGCATCATCAATTTCGTCAAACACTACGTCATCTATCGATTTGGTGTACCTCAAAGAATCATTCACGACAATGGACCTCAATTCATCAGTCAAAAGTTCACAAGGTTCTGTGACGATCATCAGATTGACAATGTCGCTTCAACAGCTTACAATCCTGCTGTTAATGGCTTAGCTGAAGCTTTCAATAAGACTATCATCAAGCTCCTTAAGAAGTTTGTATCTACTAACAAACGGAATTGGAGTGAAAATCTTGGCGAATATCTTTGGGCCTACCGAACCACGGTCCGCAACCCTACAGGCTTTACACCCTTTTTTTTGGTGTACGGCTGTGAAGCAGTTCTATCCCTGGAACTTTAAATCCCATCTTTAAGGATTTTTATCACCAATGAACTCACGACAGAGAACAATGATTTTCTTCGACTTCAAGAGTAAGAAGCGCTTGATGAGAAGCGGCTATTAGCTCAACAGCATATTGAGTTATACCAAGCCCGCATCTCAAAGACTTTCAACCGCAAAGTTAAAGTCAGAGCCTTTCGGAAAGGAAAGCTCGTTCTAACTGTAAGGCGTCCTATGACTATGACTCACTCAAGCAAAGGCAAGTTCGATGCGAAGTAGGAAGGTCCATACATCGTAAGCAAAGTCTTTTCAAATGGAGCCTATCAACTCACAGAGCTAGACGGTCGAGTTGCAATGATGCCCATCAATGGCAAATTCCTCAAGAAATACTATGTATAAATGTAACAGGAATTTTATGTAAATATAATCAGACAGTTCACAAATAAAGTTTAATTTTTATTTTCATCATAAAACGATGTTACATAATATCAAGGAAGGTCACTATCATCCTTCTCAACATCGGGACGTGGACCACTGTCGTCCTTATCAAAGACATCATCAGTAAAAGAGTCGAGAACATTCTTGCACCCACCAAGAACTTCCAAGCAGCCATCCTCATGGCCTCTTCTTCTTCAGTCTTCCCTGGTTCGAGAAGGAAGTCCAAGATGTCCTTTGGCGGTTTGGGAACAGACGAACCTTCGCCCGCTGCCACCTGCTTCGGTTGAACCGACTTGACTGGACGTTCTTCAGTACCCACTTCAACCTTCGGGGCGATCTCAGCCTTCTTGGATGAATCTCCAGACGACATTTTTATATTAAAAAGTGGAAGTGATTATCTCATCTGATTTTCTGTTCTATTTATAGACAGAGAATCGTAAAACTATGAGGCAACATATTCATCTGACGGTTCATCCGTTCATCATCCGACGGTTCATCCGTTCATTATCCGACGGTTCGTCCGTTCATTATCCGACGGTTTACCCGTTCATTCCATCCACAATTATCCGACGGTTCACCCGTTCATCACATTCATTTGACGGTTCACCCGTTCATTACATTCATTTGACGGTTCACCCGTTCATCACATTCATTTGACGATTCATCCGTTCACTACATTCATCCGATGGTTCACCCGTTCATTACATTCATCCGACGGTTCGCCCGTTCATTCTATATATCTGACGGTTCATCCGTTCATTTAATTCATTTGACGGTTCATCCGTTCATTCCGACGATTCACTTCGTTCATATATTTTGACGATTCACTTCGTTTGTTTATCCACATCAACAACTTGTCATTCTTGATTAAGTTGTCTCTTGAAATAATGATATTCAATAAATTATATTCTGCCATGTCCATATTACCTCTGAGCAGATATAATTAATATAATTATTTTCTAAAAATTAAGAAATATATCATGTCTTGCACCTATGAATATATTTTCTATCGATATTATTTATATCTGAATAAGATATGCAATAAATAATAGAACCACAAAGAATATCTTTTTTATTGATCAAAATTCAAGACATTACAAAGATTCATATTGCAAAACAAAAAGATACAAGGAATATTTCTACTAAGCTGGAGGTGTCATCAAATTGGCAATCTACTGCTTCAAAATTTACAGACGTTCTTCACGAGTTTCCATCACTCTCTTCCTGGCTTCTTCCATCCCAGATTTTTCATTGAAAGTTGGCAGAGTTACCATTCTGCGAGTGATTTCAGGTTGATGAGCTGCAGCATACTCATCTCTTTCTTGGGTTAGAACATCAAGTTGTTGAATTACAGTTTGATGTTGAATGACCTCATCTTCCAGCTCTTCATGAAGACGGGCAATCTCTGCTTCCAATTCAGCAATTCTTCTTTCTTTTCTTTCAGCAACAGATGTCACCGTTTCTACTTTGGAATTGTACTCAGCAGACTTGGCAGTGAAAGCATCCAACAGAATTTGGAAATTGACTCTCTCAACTGCAGCCTCTTGAGACATTCGTTCAAATTCGGCTTGCACTAAAAGCTCTACTTCTCCTTTATTTAGTTCTTTGAAGCTATTTATTGAGGTCTCTAGCTCATCTAATATGTGATCAAGAAAAGTAGCCTGAGTCTCATCTCCTTGATTACGGATGGCATTTACCAAGTAAGAGGTTGGACCTCTAACCGTGGAGAAATCAGCCTCTTCTTTCTCTATCACTCTATCTATTAGAGGCCCCAATGAATAAAAGAAGAACTTGGTAAATAATTTAATGACAAACTGTTGGTAGCCAGAGCTCCAAGAGTAGAAGCTACTCCTGTTGATGATGAGGCGACAGGACGTTCAGTCTCTTGCACTTGGACGGAGGGCTCTTTAAATAAAGGAGCTAGTATAGAGCTGGTTGCTCCTCCCGGTTGTTCTTCTGCAAAATTAAAATTTTGTCATTTTGACTATCATTTGCTACTGTCAAAGAAGATCAAAAGTAAAAGTAATCTTACCGTGACTTGGTCCAATATCAGGCCTGTCATCTGTTGGAACAGAGTCCAGCCTAGCAGAAGTAGCCTCAGACATTACTGTCTAGCTACTGCCTGCCTCAGAGCCACATGACAAATGACGACTACTACTAGCTATCGTCGTTGCAAGTACTATATCTGTGCACACCGGAGGAGCTGGGGAGGAATCGATTTCTGTATGGATAAAAATAAAGATGTCAGCTATCAATTTATTAAAAGAAGATTGCTAATTTTATTCTATACCTTGGCGATCAACAACAGAAGTTTCCTCCTGGTCCACTTCTTCGTCTGCTATCTTTTTCGGAGATACCTGCACCTCAATATCCTTTTCAGGATCCAAGGAGTCATCAGCAGTTTCTGGAGATACATGCACTTCATCATCCCCTTCAAGATTCTGTGTATCATCAATATCCTCTGATGATGTACTTTCCTCACTTTCATGTTCTTCAGGTATCTCCCCGCTGGCAGTTGTAGCGGCCTGATCAATATAATCTTGCAGACCGAAGTCGCAATCATTTAGTGCGTCAATCATTAGACAATCTTCCTCCTCGCGGGTTATTCTCGGTGTAACAGGAAGATGAGTAGTCTCCACTACCGCTGGTGAAGGAGATCGTAAAGCTTCCTCTTCTCTGGGCTCTGCAGCCTCTTCTCTCTGCTCAATTTCTTCTCTAGGCTCTGCGGCCTCCTCTCTCTGTTCAGTTTCCTCTCTCTTCTCTGGACTAAGCTCAGAGGCGGGAGTAGGAGATGACATAGTAATTCCTGCTACCGCATTCACTACCACCGAAGACAAGACTTGCCTTGGAGGAGAGATCGTTATTTTTCTTCTTCTGTGGGCCAGTTTCTTTCTGTGCAGAGGCCTCTCAGGACTCTCTACATTTACTAACTCGACCTGTTTCTGAATAGAGGTCGGTGTAGCTGCTTCTTCTCGGGTTGACTCAGCCAATTGTCGGGATTGTGATCTAGTAGTGACCTTCTCTGATGATGGCTCCAAGATCAACTTCTTCTTCGCAACTGGAGAAGAAGGTTCTTCTCTCCTTCTCTTCTTCTCCTTGGCCGGAGATTTAACCACGTTCAGAGAAATTCTCAATGGTTGATTGACTTCCTCAGGGAAGTTTGCCTCCCTTGAGGCTTCTAATAGATTATCTACTGGTTCATATTCTTTATCGTTATTTAGAGCTAGTATATCAGTTGCTTCTTTCTTCAGACGTGTTGCTGTTACAAAATTGTCAACAAGACTATAATTCTCAGCAAAAGTATTTGCAGCTGTGTAAAACAATGAATATGTATATAACATTCTTGGGCCATTATCATTCTTGTTTGGCATCGAGAACACTGTCCTTGTGTCTCGAGCATTGTAGTAGGCCCATGCTCTGGCACCATCAATTAGGTATCCTTTTCCTTGTAGGCAAGTTATTGCGTTGCCCACATGGAATTGGTCATAACCAAATTGACGAGCAAAGCGACTCGACAGATATGGTTCCAAATAGCACACTTCCTCAAATCTGTACACCAAATGCGATGGTCTGATCGTCTTCAGCCAGTCAAAAGCTGCTCGACCTAATGGTTGCCTCCCAAGGTCAACCATATTTGCTGCCATAAATTCATAACAGTTGGAGGGGCAAAGCAATAAAAATTCTATCCTTTGCCAAGGTTCAGGGTACGTCTGCAGTCCCTCAGACTAGTGTATATCTACTTGCTCTGAGAGAATCTGCATAGAAAGCTGCCACTAACTGCTCCCATGGCGAGATTCATCAAAGATGGATGATGCAGAAGCAACCATCCGAATAGATAAGTGTAAGACAACTCCAGTCTAGGGAAGTTCCCCTTCTCACCCTTACACTTGATCATGGAGTCTACATACAGACGAAGACCCGCATTTATCCTACAAGTCATCGCTGATAGTAAATCCATCCGGTAGCCGAAAATTAACCGGACGGCAGCAAAATGTACGCTGCGGTGGAAGCGGTCTACTGCGCTTGCTCCAGGTATGACGAATCGACGGAGCCAGTATGTCAAAAATCCTGCCAGCTGGGCTTCTTTGGACATGGACCTGTAGCCCATTCTTATAAAACTCTCAACAAAGTCTCCAGCTTTGAGAGGAGGATATTGGTGTTCATCATCAACTCTAATATCCATTTTATTATTCTCTTCCATCAGCTTTATCACTTCACTGTTGCTGAGGGGTTGAAAGAAAGCCGGGTTGCATGAGTCATGATCTTTGGTCTTTTTCTCAATAATATGGTTAAGAAAAAGATAAGTCAGCCACTTTGACGAATAACATGTTCCAGAAGAGCCGCTTTTGTAGTATAAAGAGCATATGTTGTAATGGCACAGTAGCTCATCGAAGACTGCCACCATCTTTGAATTCTCTCGACGTAGTCTATTTAACTCGTCGTTTGTTGGAACGTACTCCTCATAAGGGAAGTCTCCCATTGGTGAGCATGAGATGTACTTTATCTCATGGAGGGCCAATCCTATTTCCCCGCAGGGCGTCATGAACGTCCCTGTTCTATAGTTATACCTCTCTGCCAAAGCCAAAAACAGATAAGGATTTGGGAGGAATCCATATACGGTAGCGTGTACCGCATTATATAGCTCGATCTCTTTAAGTTTGTCTTCAAACTGGACCAATATCCAGTTGGCTATACAGCTCCATCTCTTAATGTCTGGGTTCACCAGACCTGTTAGCCTGATATCTTGATCCGGATATCTGCCTTCGGCCTTTGCATATTCATTAGCAAATATTGGTGTTCTCACCGGTAACAGCAAAGAAGAATTCTCTGGAGGGATGCACCCTGGCTTCAACCCTCTGAACAAAGTACCATGACGTTCAGAAGAGCTATAAAATATGTCTCTATTGTTCGGGCCTTTCTTGACACAGATTTTCCCTGTCCGTGCATGTTGAAGGGGAGTAATGTCCCAGTCCATCCTTCTGGGATGGCTTGTATGAGCATATCATGCTAGAGGGAGACATCTAGCAATGTCCGGTAATAGGATCAGTTTCTCCTTCCTTTGGAAAGTTCTCGACTCAACACGGGATCTAGGTTGAGAACTTTTGTTAATGGCTTCGCCAAATAGGAATATAGGTTTCTTGTGGGTGATGGCGTCAGCGGACTGCAAGGGCTGCCCATTCATCAGACTTAACAAAGTATCATTGTCCTCTGCAATCAAAATAGTTTGGCGAGAGGATGGAAGGGCATATTGTGGGAAGAGCACATGGGATAAGTCTTCTTTGAATTCCGGCTCAGCTAAAGTTCCTGCGAAGACTTCATAATTCGGGCCCTCTCTGATATCAACTGCATCAAACAGAAAAAACAGAATTCAGTACAAAGTCAAATCAAAGATTCTGTCATCAGATTGTGCAAACATCAGAGTGCACAAGTATCAGATTGCGCAAGCATCAGATTGCGTAACAATAGACTCTATGCGCAAACCATCAGATTGCGCTAACAAAGCTTACGCAAGACAACAGTTTTCGCTGACAATCTTGCGCAAATCAGCTGATTGCGCTAACTTTTGCCAGCACAATTCAACCGATTGCGCGAGAAGATACTCTTCATAAAAATGAAGGATATTGAGTTCGTGCAACCTAAACCCTAAGAAGGGTGGTGCAGTATGACCATATCTCTAAAAATAGATAGGTTTCAAGATTCAGTAATGTTGAAAAACCCTAAACAGGGGTTTTCGATCGATTGTCTACCTTGTAGTGCGAGGTGCGCAGCTTCGTTACGAGAAGGGCGCGGCACAACACGAGTCAAAGACTCGGCGGAGGGCCTTGCCCTTGTCGGCGGCGGATCGCTTTGGGGCCATGGAGATCGACGAAAAGAAGGAGAAGAAGCAGGAAAGCTCAAGAAGTTTTCACTTTTGAAAGTTTGAAAGCAAGTAAAGAATGACAGTGAGAGAACGGAGAATTATTTATAGTTTTTCAAGAGCAACGGCCGCCCCAGATTGTACCGAATAAATAGGGGTAATCCCTCCGATTACGCAGACAGCATCATCACATGCGCAACTTGATTAAAAATTCAAAATTCAAAGTATTTCAAAACTTTAAATAAGTTCAACTTTCGAAAACTTTGAAGGGGTCTTGTAGGTCCTAAAAAATCAAGTTACACCCATCAACAAAGTCATGAAAATTAAGAAATGCATCTTTCAAATGAACTGTGCAGAAGACAGATTGCGCATTATTTCGATTGTGCAGACTGGACTGCGCACACTCTCAAGTGCGCAAGCTGACATGGCAAATATCATCATTTTCTGACAGAATTAGATCTTCTGACAACTGACAGCACGGAGAACGAGGAAACTGTTCGTTTATCGTACAGCACGGCGCTCGAGGACAGTTGTACATGCAGCGCAATCGACCAGGCTTTCTGTTGCGCAATCTATTCCAGCGTAATCTGACATTAGCGCAATTCAAGTGGCGCACTTCATCAGGACAATTGACAAAGTACACGTGGCTTTCATGCCATCAATTGCTCATTACGTGGCAACCGTCTGTACACGATCATGCACATTTCAATCAAATGATGCCATGTGTCTAAGACAGTTGGCCCATGATCAGACAACTGCCTGCGCAGTCTGATGCTGCGCAATCCAGTACATGCGCAATCCAACTTATGCCATTCAGAATAACTAAAAGTTAGTTATTTCCAGAACTCTATAAATAGAGTTTCAAGTCTTCATTCAAGGGGATCAGAGATAAAAGTTCAGATATATCAGAGCGTTCAGGAGTTCTTGCCCAAGTGCTGCTGCATTCTTCCGAGGCTATCGCCTTCAAATTCAAAGGCTACCGTCTTCAAAGTTTACATCGTCCAAGGGATAAAGCAACCGTCTTCTAGATTGGATTCCTACAGTTGTACTTTCCCAGAATTCTTGTAATCTCTTTACAAAGTTTGTGAAATAAAAATCATACTTTTATTTTTGTAAACAACCGCAGGCACAATGACGAGCTACGGAGAATGATGTTCCTCTCCTCAAAGCAGCCTCAACCTGCCGTTTTAAATTACGATAAAAAGCACTCGACTATGTCCTTTGACGACTCGTCTAAGTTCTCCAAGAGGACGGCATCGAAAGGATAGCACCTTGGGAAGCTGAAGGTGCCTGGGAAGGAGGCGCAGTGGAGCTTGATGACCCCATTAGAAGGAAAACAAATTTTGAGCGATGAGATTTACGTGCAGCGACAATCTCCTCCTCTGTGGTCCGAAGAAGCTGAAAGCTAGGCAGAGCAGAAAGTTCAACTTTCGGGGAAGAGGCAGCTTCAATCGATTCTGCACCTACCAAAGAGGTTGAAGAAGCCGTGACTTCTGTACTCAATACGGTGGAGGGCTCCTCGACTCGAGCCGGAAGGGGAGAAGGGACACTTCTTGCTTGTACCAGGTTAGCCCCTGGATCCTTTTCTATCCCTTCCTCCGTATCCATATCTACCATGAGTGGTGGAGAGGCAGGCCCTATAGGTCCAGAACAACCGACAATCAGCTTGACCCGAAGAATATGGAGTTGAAGCAAAAAAATCTCCTCATTGGTAAGAATGTGACATAGCTTACCAGAGGTGGGAGGCAAAGACTGGGGCTCAGTCGGAGTAGTCTCAGCTCCTCCCGACGCCTTCATATCCCCTGTAAGATCAGCAACATCATTCGAACCATCCACGTCTACCTCCTCAGCCATGGTTGCTTCGGGCAGAGATATAGGTATATCAGTACCCGTTTGTGAGGATCCTGCAGCTCCAGGGTCAGATCCCAGAGATGGAACAGTACGGGCAGCATCTGGTGATAGAGGGTTTGCTTCCTCCGATGCCCGCAAAGAATAGCCTTCAGATAACATTCCGAGAACAACATTGGGGCTTGTCATGAAAGAACTTACCCCCGTGTTGACTTCGGTGTTACTATCCATTTCCTTGATGGCAGGCCCATGGAACCTAGCCGCAAATCGCTTCTGGGAATAAGGCCTATCAGTGACAGGGGGTTCAGGCCTGCTTCATTTATGCGGAAGATTCGGTACAGGAAAAGGCACGCGCATCGCCAAAGGACCTACAGAGGGCTGGAGATCTTCGAAGTTATCTTCCTCCCCCTCCGTGCTGTTAGAGTCAGAATCGGAAGCTTTCTTCTTCCTCTTCCCCTTCCCCGTCCTCTTGTAGGATTCCTTCTGTCGCTCCTCCAATTTTGTACCAACAATAAAAATAGTACGTGGATCAAAGTCGTTGGGGGGCGCATTCACGGACACATGATGAAGGGCCGCCATATACGCAATATTCTCCAAAGTTTCGACGTCAGGCAGGATAAAGCTGGCCTGGGTGTGGGCCGTCGAATAATAGTGCCAGGCCTGAATACCATCCAAGACGCTCCCCTCAAAACCCAAGCAAGGATTAGGGATATTAAAATATAATTGACTATACCCAAATTGTCGAGATTACCGGCTGGGTAAGTATGGCTCCAAATATACAATGTTGCGATTGTTTGCAAAAACAAAAGTTCTTTTATTTTACAAACTTTGTAAGAAGATTACAATTGAATTCTGGAAAAGTACAACTATAGGAATCTGATCTGAAGACGGTCGTTTTATCCCTTGGACGATGTGAACTTTGAAGACGATAGCCTCTGAAGAATACAGCCGCACTTGGGCAAGAACTCCTGATCTCTGTGATGATCTTGAATAATCTGATCCTGGATAATGAAGGACTTGAAACTCTATTTATTGAGTTCTGGAAAATAACTAATTAGTAGTTATTTCTGGATTGTGCAGACTGGATTGCTCAGACATCGAACTGCGCTGGCAGTTACTCGATCGTGGCCCAACTGTATTAGACACGTGGCATTGTTTGATTGAAATGCACATGGTCGTGTACAGACGGTTGCCACGTGGTGAGCAATTGATGGCATATAGGCCACGTATAAAATGTCAGTTATCTTGATGGATTACGCTGCTTGAACTGCGCTAGCTTCAGACTGCGCTGGGATCAAACTGCGCTGAAGAGGATCTGGCAGACTGCGCTTCGGTTGGGCTGGCAGACTGCGCTGGAAGTTGACAGCTGGATCGCGCTAACAGCTGTCCTAGAAGACGGCGTGGCTCGATAAACGAACAGACTCCTCGCTTTTCGGGCTGTCAGTTGTCAGAAAATTTGATTTTGTGTCAGGTAATGATGACGTTGCCACGTCAGTGTTAGCACCCTGAATTTCGGGTTGATTTTTTTTTCATTTTATTTATTTTCTGATTGATTGATTTTGATAAATATTTTATTCTGTTATATATTTTTCCCTAAGTGTACTTTTTCATGCCATTGATATTTGGAGTATCAGGGATGTTCAACTCTGGAAATCCTCTTCACGAGTTTTGGAGTGGACACGATTACCTTCATGACGGTATATGGTGTCCCACCCAAACTTGTTCCCTTGTGCCCCTTTTTCTTCGCTGAACTTCGGGTCGAATTAGACCGTTCGATCAGTAATTGATTTTCCCACTCTTTTCTTTGATCATTTTCAGCGCGTTACCATGACATTTAAATTGGGAGCGCAAGACCAGTCAGTTTCTTGAAACCAACTCCTCATTGATGATCTACTCGAGAAGCTCGTCACCCATGACCCTTGTGTCCCCCTCAGACACGTCATTTTGAGCTCCATTTGATTCGCACAACTTTCCCGAGACGTGACCCGATTTTATTTTACTCCACGGCGTCACATTCATTTTTCAACTTGATTTGTGGGTCCCCTGTCGACCAAAACCTGTCCGCCCCAATTATGGACATGGCCCACTTTGAGCCTACTATCCGTCCGCCACTTGTGTCCCATTATTTGGAATCCCCATGTGCTACTTATTTACACATGATCATCAACGTCTAATTTTAATTCTATTTTTGTACGATGTCCAGTTTTGACCCAATTCGGCTCCACCGAGCCCAGTCCAGCTTCGTGCTACCCTCCATCATGACACTCTAATATTTTGTTGCCCAAAATATCAGATATTCATTTACCTATTTTTCCTATATTTAATAGAATTTTTGTTGAATTAAAATCCCTTTGGAATAACCATTCTTCATTAAATCTCCACCCTTGATTATTCCCACTTTCAATCATCACCATTCATTTCCAAACATTTCCTCACATTCATGGCAGCACCCCCCTAGCCGGCCCTAATTCCTAGGGAGAACAACTTTTTCCTTCTCTCTCCTTGTCATTAGTTTCAATCCTCTCTCTTTCTCTCTCACTTATCCTTTCAATATTTTTCTCCATTCAAAACTACACAGCATCTTCTCCTCCCCACTCCCATGAAACCCGACAACTTCCTCCTCCCCGAGCACCATAGCCGACCACCCCCCTTGGCCGGCCTCGCCGTCGGCCATCACCGCCGACAGCACCTCCACCATCTTCACACCTCTCCTCCTCCATCTCCTCCTTTATTCCTCCTCCTCCATCCGTTCATCCACCCATAACCGCCACCACCTTCGCAACACCTCACCCCGAGCCACCACCCTCGTCGAGGTGCTCCGCCGCCTGCCCCCTGGCCGCGCCGCCTGGCCGGGCCGGCCACTGCTGGTGCGCGTGGCACTGCAGCAGCTGCTGCACCAGTGTGGGCGCGCGTACGCGAGCGCGCGTGGGCCGCCGTTGTGCGCCGTCGCGCCGCCGCATGGGCCGCCGTGGCCCCTGGCCATGCACCCCTTGGCTCCGGCGAGCTACCCCGTGGCCGCCGCTCTCTTCCCCGACGTGCCGAATAGCCGATTCGTGCATTTTGAACGACATCCCGTCGTGACGCGCGCGAGATTGAGTCCGTTTTGGCGCTCCGTCGCAGCAACTTTGCGCGCATTTTCCCGGAGATCCGACCGTTGGATCGGCGATTTCTTCGCTCCGTCGCAATCTTGGTATATCCACCTTTATTTCTGTCAATTTTCGTCCGTTAATTTTATCGTTTGATACATCAAAACCGGCCACCAAGTTGACCGTTTAAACCTGCTAGCCTAGAGGAGACACATTAGAGGTTGTTTAGGTAGTTATTTCATTTTGTCTGGAGTTGTATTTTACTTTGTGGATTACTGTATTGAGTTTTGAGATGTATTTATGGGTTTATGTATCATAGACACTTAGATTTCTATCTCCTGTATCTCTTTTGGATTTCATGTTTTATCTATCTTTATCATGCTCTACCTTAGATGTGATTGAGTTTGTATCTACTATGTCACCCCCATTCGGGGAGTATAAACTGTTTAGTCTTATACTGTTAGATGCATTGAGACCTAGGACATCGTTCTACCACCGACACTGTGACGTAGGCTGGGCGTCGTTACGTTCTCGTGCCCTAACTCTAGGGTGCGGGTCGTGACAGTCAGCTAGCACGCTTGGATATTAGCGCGGTTCGGCCTTGCGCAGTTGATTTGTTGCACAGTCTGTCTCATGTGCAGTTCGTTTGAAGGGTGCACAATTTAATTTTTATTATTTTTTTGATGGGTGCAACTTGATTTTTAGGACCTACAAGACCCCCTTCAAAGTTTTCAAAATTTGAAAATATTCAAAGTTTCGAAATACTTTGAATTTCAAATTTAAAATTAAGTTGCGCAAGTGGCGCTTTGACTGCGCGTTTGGAGGAATCAGCTCCGACTTTTGTGGTACAATCTGAGGTGACTGTTATACTTCTGAAAACTATAAATAGTTTCCATTCTTATTCTGTCAAGCTTTACTTGCTTTCGATTTTCTGAAGAGACAAAAGCTTCCCTCCTACTCTGACTTCCTTCTTCCCGCCATCGATTGCAATGGCACCCAAGCGTACTGCTACCGAGAAGGGCAAGGCTCCGTCCGAACCCTCAACTCGTGTTGTGCAACGAGCTTCTCACCATGAGATTGGCCACCCAGCACTGCAAGGTAGAAGACAAACTCGATCGAAACCCTTTCTAGGGTTCTTGACATTTTCGAATCTTCATACCTCTCTCTTTTTAGAGATTGATGGTGTTGCCCCGCCCTGTTTAGGGTTTTGGTTGCACACACAATAGTTTTCATTTTTATGAAGACTATATTCTTGTGCAATCGGTTAGAAAGTGCTGGCAGATATTCAGCACAATCCATCGATTTGTACAAACCAGTTGAGCCAGCACAAACTGATGTCTTGCACAAGCGAGTTACCGCAATCTATGCCTTACGTAAGTGGGTTAGCGCAAACTGATGCCTTGCATAAGTGGATGTGTTGGCACAATTGGATACTTTGCGCATGTGGGCTGCATTAGCGTAATCTAATGCTTTGCACATAGCGCAATCTGATGAACTCTTTATGATTTTGCATGTACTGATTTTTATCTCTTTATTTGATGCAGTTAACCTCAAGGAAGATCCCAATTATGAGATCTTTGGAGGATCTTTGGCTGAACCCGAATTCAAGGAGGATCTTTCCCATGTAACATATCCTCAATATGACTTGCCATCATCTCGGCAAGCCATCCTGATGGCACAAGACAATAAAACTCTGCTATGTTTGATGAACGAGCAGCCACTCCAAACTGCAGATACGGTTACTCATAAGAAGCCGTTGTTCCTGTTCGGCGAGGCTTTTGATAAGAACTCCCAGCCTAGACCTCGTATGGAGCAGAGACTTTTTCAAAGAGGCGAGAAGATGATACTTTTACCAAAAATTTCCAGATGCCTTCCCCTGTCTCGCTATGCTTTTGCGAGCTATCCTATAAGGATGAGTGGGATATATCTCTACTTCAGCAAGCCCGAACAGGGAATATTTGTGTGAAGAAGGGGCCGAACAGCAAAGACATGTTCTACAGTTCCTCAGAGCGTCACAGCTCGCTACTCAGAGGACTGAAACCTGGTTGCATCCTACCAGAAAACTCTTCCCTGCTGCTACCAGTCAGAACTCCGATATTCGTAAATGAATTTGCGAAGGTTGAGGGAAGGTATCCAGATCAAGATCTTCGACTGACGGGTCTTGTGAATCCGGATAGCAAGAGGTAGAGCTGCATAGCCAATTGGATATTGGCTCAATTTGAAGAACGACTCAAGGAGATTGAGCTGTACCAGGCGGTGTATGCCACCATTTATGGTTTCTCGCCTAATCTGCATCTATTCCATACATTGGTGGAGAGATACAAATGTAGAACGGGGACTTTTATGACACCATGTGGAGAGATCGGATTGGCTTTACATGAGATGAAGTACATCTCCAGTCTACCAATGGGGATATCCCCTATGAAGAATTTGTCCCTACCAATGATGAGTTGGACAAATTACGCAGAGAAAATGCTGACATGGTGGCTGTCTTTGAAGAGCTGCTATGCCACTACAAGATCTGTTCCTTGTACTACAAGAGTGGCACATCTGGCACCTGTTACTCATCCAAATGGTTGCCATATCTCTTTCTCAACCATATCATCGAGAAGAAGACCAAGGAGCGTGATAACTGCAAACCCGCCTTCTTCAGACCACTTAGCAACAGCGAAGTGATAAGGTTGATGGAAGAGAACAAGGATATGGATATGATGATCAAGGATGATCTCCAGTGTCCTCCTTTCAAGGAAGGGGACATTATTGAAAGTTATATGAGGCTGGGCTACAGGCCCATGTCGAAGGAAGCCCAGCTGGCGGGTTTCCTCACTTATTGGCTCCGACGATACGCCGTTCCTGGAGCCAGCGCCGTCGATCGCTTTCATCGAGGCATACTATTTGTTGTCGTCCTCTTAGTCTTCGGATACCGGATGGATCTATTGTTTGTTATGACTTGTAGAGTAAATGCTGGCCTCCGCCTTTTTGTCGATTAAATGCTTCGAGGAAAGGGAGAGAAGGGAAGCTTTCCTCGGCTGGAGTTTCCATACATATATCTATTCGGATGGCTGCTTCTGCACTATCCTTCATTGATGAACCCCGATATGGGGGCGGTGAGTGGCAGCTTCTTGAGAAGATTCTCTAAGAGCAAGTGGATATATACTACTTTAAGAGATTGCAGGCGCGCTCTGAATCTCGAAAAAGGATGGAATTTCTATTGTGTTCCTCCTCCAGCTGGCTACGAGCACATGTCCACCAACCTCGTCGATTCTGGGAGGGCACAGCCTCTTGGCCACACGATTTTCAACTGGGTAAAGATGATCCGGCCATCTCACTTAGTGTATCGATTTGAAGATGAATGCTATCCGGAGCCGTATCTCCCTAGCCGCTTTGCATGCCAATTCGGCTATGACCAATTCCATGTAGGTAACGCCATAACGTGCCTACAGGGAAAAGGTTATCTGATTGACGGAGCTCGGGCTTGGGCTTACTATAATGCTCGGGACACGAGGACGGTGTTCTCGATGTCGCTAAAGAGCGATCATGGTCCTCGTATGTTATATACGTATTCGCTCTTCTACACATCGGCGAACACTTTTGCCGAGAATTTCAACTTAGCAGATAGCTTTGCGACAGCAACGCGATTAAAGAAGGGAGCATCTGTTGTGTTGGCTCCTGGAAATGATGAAGAGGATGAGCCAGTTGATGCACCGTTGGAAGCTTCGAGGGAAGCCAACTTCCCTGAAGAAGTCAACGAGCCACTGCGCGTCTCCTTGAAGGTTGTCAGATCTCCAATTAAGGAGAGGAAGAAGAGGAAGATGGAAGAACCTTCTTCTCCAGTTTCTAAGAGGAAGCATGTCTTAGAATTCTCAGAAAGGGTCACCACCCGGTCACAATCTCGGCAGCATGCTGAGTCGACTCAGAGGGAAGAGGCGACGACTCCGACCTCTATTCAAACGCAAATAGATGTTGTAGATGTAGAGAGTCCTGAGAGACCTTTACGCAGAAAGAAGATAGTTTTTAGGAGGAAAGTGGCTACTCCTCCAAGACCTATCTTGTCATCGGTCGTGACCAGTGCTGTTGCCGGAGTCATGATGTCGTCTCCTACACCTGCCCTTGAACCTAGGCAGGAAAATTTTAGTCTAGAAAAAAGGGACGAAGTTGTAGAGACAACAGATGAGGCTGTGAAGCCGAATGAGCCAAAAACATCTCCCAAGGCACTGCAATTTGCAACACTTGCAACAGAAACCGCCCACCTTCCAGCTTCTCCTCGATCACTACGTGCTGAAGAAGATCATTTAATGATTGAGGCACTGAACGACTGTGACTTTGGCTTCAACGATGATGTAGATCCAGTTGTCGCAACTGATAGTAAAAAAGCACGAAAAGAGAGGGCTAGTGATGAAGATACATTAACAGAGGCTGTTGGATATTAGCGCGGTTCGGCCTTGCGCAGTTGATTTGTTGCACAGGCTGTCTCATGTGCAGTTCATTTGAAGGGTGCACAATTTAATTTTTATTATTTTTTTGATGGGTGCAACTTGATTTTTAGGACTTACAAGACCCCCTTCAAAGTTTTCAAATTTTGAAAATATTCAAAGTTTCGAAATACTTTGAATTTCAAATTTAAAATCAAGTTGCGCAAGTGGCGCTTTGACTGCGCGTTTGGAGGAATCTGCTCCGACTTTTGTGGCACAATCTGAGGTGACTGTTATACTTCTGAAAACTATAAATAGTTTCCATTCTCATTCTGTCAAGCTTTACTTGCTTTCAATTTTTTGAAGAGACAAAAGCTTCCCTCCTACTCCGACTTCCTTCTTCCCGCCATCGATTGCAATGGCACCCAAGCGTACTGCTACCGAGAAGGGCAAGGCTCCGTCCGAACCTTCAACTCTTGTTGTGCAACGAGCTTCTCGCCATGACATTGGCCACCCAGCACTGCAAGGTAGAAGACAAACTCGATCGAAACCCTTTTTAGGGTTCTTGACATTTTCGAATCTTCATACCTCGCTCTTTTTAGAGATTGATGGTGTTGTTCCGCCCTGTTTAGGGTTTTGGTTGCACACACAATAGTTTTCATTTTTATGAAGACTATATTCTTGTGCAATCGGTTGGAAAGCGCTGGCAGATGTTCAGCACAATCCATCGATTTGCACAAACCAGTTGAGCCAGCGCAAACTGATGTCTTGCACAAGCGAGTTAGCGCAATCTATGCCTTACGTAAGTGGGTTAGCGTAAACTGATGCCTTGCACAAGTGGATGTATTGGCGCAATTGGATACTTTGCGCATGTGGGCTGCATTAGCGTAATCTAATGCTTTGCACATAGCGCAATCTGATGAACTCTTTATGATTTTGCATGTACTGATTTTTATCTCTTTATTTGATGCAGTTAACCTCAAGGAAGATCCCAATTATGAGATCTTTGGAGGATCTTTGGCTGAACCCGAATTCAAGGAGGATCTTTCCCATGTAACATATCTTCAATATGACTTGCCGTCATCTCGGCAAGCCATCCTGATGGCACAAGACAATAAAACTCTGCTATGTTTGATGAACGAGCAGCCACTCCAAACTGCAGATACGGTTACTCATAAGAAGCCATTGTTCCTGTTCGGTGAGGCTTTTGATAAGAACTCCCAGCCTAGACCTCGTATGGAGCAGAGACTTTTTCAAAGAGGCGAGAAGATGATACTTTTACCAAAAATTTCCAGATGCCTTCCCCTGTCTCGCTATGCTTTTGCGAGCTATCCTATAAGGATGGAGTGGGATATATCTCTACTTCAGCAAGCCCGAACAGGGAATATTTGTGTGAAGAAGGGGCCGAACAGCAAAGACATGTTCTACAGTTCCTCAGAGCGTCATAGCTCGCTACTCAGAGGACTGAAACCTGGTTGCATCCCACCAGAAAACTCTTCCCTGCTGCTACCAGTCAGAACTTCGATATTCGTAAATGAATTTGCGAAGGTTGAGGGAAGGTATCCAGATCAAGATCTTCGACTGACGGGTCTTGTGAATCCGGATAGCAAGAGGTGGAGCTGCATAGCCAATTGCATATTGGCTTAATTTGAAGAACGACTCAAGGAGATTGAGCTGTACCAGGCGGTGTATGCCACCATTTATGGTTTCTCGCCTAATCTGCATCTATTCCATGCATTGGTGGAGAGATACAAATGTAGAACGGGGACTTTTATGACACCATGTGGAGAGATCGGATTGGCTTTACATGAGATGAAGTACATCTCCAGCCTACCAATGGGGATATCCCCTATGAAGAATTTGTCCCTACCAATGATGAGTTGGACAAATTACGCAGAGAAAATGCTGACATGGTGGCTGTCTTTGAAGAGCTGCTATGCCACTACAAGATCTGTTCCTTGTACCACAAAAGTAGCACATCTGGCACCTGTTACTCATCCAAATGGTTGCCATATCTCTTTCTCAACCATATCATCGAGAAGAAGACCAAGGAGCATGATAACAGCAAACCCGCCTTCTTCAGACCACTTAGCAACAGCGAAGTGATAAGGTTGATGGAAGAGAACAAGGATATGGATATGATGATCAAGGATGATCTCCAGTGTCCTCCTTTCAAGGAAGGGGACATTATTGAAAGTTATATGAGGCTGGGCTACAGGCCCATGTCGAAGGAAGCCCAGCTGGCGGGTTTCCTCACTTATTGGCTTCGACGATACGTCGTTCCTGGAGCCAGCGCCGTCGATTGCTTTCATCGAGGCATACTATTTGCTGTCGTCCGCTTAGTCTTCGGATACCGGATGGATCTATTGTTTGTGATGACTTGCAGAGTAAATGCTGGCCTCCGCCTTTTTGTCGATCAAATGCTTCGAGGAAAGGGAGAGAAGGGAAGCTTTCCTCGGCTGGAGCTTCCATACATATATCTATTCGGATGGCTGCTTCTGCACTATCCTTCATTGATGAACCCCGATATGGGGGCGGTGAGTGGCAGCTTTTTGAGAAGATTCTCTAAGAGCAAGTGGATATATACCACTTTAAGAGATTGCAGGCGCGCTCTGAATCTCGAAAAAGGATGGAATTTCTATTGTGTTCCTCCTCCAGCTGGCTACGAGCACATGTCCACCAACCTCGTCAATTCTGGGAGGGCACAGCCTCTTGGCCACACGATTTTCAACTGGTTGAAGACGATCCGGCCATCACACTTAGTGTATCGATTTGAAGATGAATGCTATCTGGAGCCGTATCTCGCTAGCCGCTTTGCATGCCAATTCGGCTATGACCAATTTCATGTAGGTAACACCATAACGTGCCTGCAGGGAAAAGGTTATCTGATTGACGGAGCTCGGGCTTGGGCTTACTATAATGCTCGGGACACGAGGACGGTGTTCTCGATGTCGCTAAAGAGTGATCATGGTCCTCGTATGTTATATATGTATTCGCTCTTCTACACATCGGCGAACACTTTTGCCGAGAATTTCAACTTAGCAGATAGCTTTGCGACAGCAACGCGATTAAAGAAGGGAGCATCTGTTGTGTTGGCTCCTGGAAATGATGAAGAGGATGAGCCAGTTGATGCACCGTTGGAAGCTTCGAGGGAAGCCAACTTCCCTGAAGAAGTCAATGAGCCACTGCGCGTCTCCTTGAAGGTTGTCAGATCTCCAATTAAGGAGAGGAAGAAGAGGAAGATGGAAGAACCTTCTTCTCCAGTTTCTAAGAGGAAGCATGTCTTAGAATTCTCAGAAAGGGTCACCACCCGGTCACAATCTCGGCAGCATGCTGAGTCGACTCAGAGGGAAGAGGCGACGACTCCGACCTCTATTCAAAGGCAAATAGATGTTGTAGATGTAGAGAGTCCTGAGAGACCTTTACACAGAAAGAAGATAGTTTTCAGGAGGAAAGTGGCTACTCCTCCAAGACCTATCTTGTCATCGGTCGTGACCAGTGCTGTTGCCGGAGTCATGATGTCGTCTCCTACACCTGCCCTTGAACCTAGGCAGGAAAATTTTAGTCTAGAGAAGAGGGACGAAGTTGTAGAGACAACAGATGAGGCTGTGAAGCCGAATGAGCCAAAAACATCTTCCAAGGCACTGCAATCTGCAACACCTGCAACAGAAACCGCCCACCTTCCAGCTTCTCCTTGATCACTTCGTGCTGAAGAAGATCAGTTAATGATTGAGGCACTGAACGACTGTGACTTTGGTTTCAACGATGATGTAGATCCAGTTGTCGCAACTGATAGTAAAAAAGCACGAGAAGAGAGTGCTAGTGATGAAGATACATCAACAGAGGCTGTTAATGACACTCTGAATCCAGAAGAGGATGCTGATGTACATGCATCCCTATAGATGAATGTGGTTAAGGAAGTAGCACCGGAAGGAGCAACTGTCACCCATTAAGGAGGTACTGGTATTGACTGATATTAATACCCTTCTTTTATGGATTAAGTGGCTGACATCTTAATTTTTTATCCATACGGATATTCAACTTTCTCCGATTCCTCCAATCTGCTCTGATATATTGCCAATAAAGGCGATAGCCAGCAGTAGCCGTCATTTATTAGGCGGCTCTGAAGCGGGTAGTAGCCAAGCAGTAATGTCTGAGGCTACTTCTGCGAGGCTACAACCTGTTTCAGCAGATGACAAACTTGTCATTGATGCCAGCAATGGTAAGATTGCCCTTACTTTTGATCATTTTCGTTGCTAATGACAGCTAATTAATGGGTTTATTTGATTTCGCAGAGGAACATTTGGGAGGAGCAACAAGCTCTACCATGGCTCCCTTGTCCAAAGAGACTACAGTTCATGCTGCTGAACTTCCACCTGTGCAGGCACCTGCTGCTTCAACGTCCATGGGAGTAGCTGCTACACCTGGTGCAATAGCTACTAATAGATTTATCATTGGCTCCTTAACCAACCTTTTCTTCAATTCATTAGGACCCTAAATAGAAAGGGTGATAGAGAAAGAAGATATTGGTTTTATTACTGTTAGAGGTCCAACCTCTTATCTGATCAGTGCCATCAGAAATCAAGGTGACAACGCTCAAGATGTTTACCTTGAACACATACTAGATGAACTGGAGGAATCAGTTAAGATCTACAAAGATCTTAATCGGGGGGAGGTGGAACCCTTGGTAAATGCTGAGTTCGAGAGGATATCTCGAGAGGCTGCAGCTACGAAAGCTGATTTCTATATTTTTTTGGACACTTTCGCTATCAAGTCTTCAGAGTACAACTCCCAGATAGAAATAATAGCATCTGCTACTGGGGAGAAGGAAAAGAAAGTTGCTGAGCTAAAAGCAGAGTACGATCGACTTCAGGAAGAGTTGAGAACTATTCAACTTGTTCCGGAAGAAGAGGCCACTCATCATTAAGCTGCAGTCCAGCAACTGGACATTCTGACTCATGAAAAAATTGAGTATGTCAGGACTCATCAAGCTGAAATCTTCCGTCGACTAGTAACCTTGCCGACTTTCGATGATAAGTCTGGAATGGAGGAAGCTAGAAGACGGGTGATGGATTCTCGGGAGGAGCGACTTCAATCTTTAAAGCAGCAGATGGCTAGTTTGATGACCCCACCAGCTGATTAAGAAGACTTTTTGTATCTTCTGCTTTGTAACATCTCTTTTTGTAATGCCTTTTTAATTTTGATCAATAAAAAGATATTTTCTTTGTGGCTCTATTATTTATTGCATATCTCATTCGGATATAAATAATAGTGATAGAAAATATATTCAGAGGTCAGGGACATGATACATTTTTTGGTTTAGAAAATAATTATATTCATTATATCTACTCAGAGGTAATGTGAACATGGTAGAATATAATTTGTTGAATATCATTATTTCATTAGACAACTTAATCAAAGGTAACAAATATATGACAAGTTGCTGATATGAATAAACGGATGAATCGTCAAAATACATGAACGAAATGAATCGTTGGAATGAACGGATGAACCATCAGAGGAATTGGATGAACGAATGATCCGTCGGATGAAATGGATGAACGGGTGAACCATCGGATGAATGTCATGAACGGACGAACCGTCGGATGACTATAATGAACGAGTGAACCGTCGAATGAATGGATGAACGGGTGAACCGTCGGATGAATGTAGTGAACGGGCGAACTGTCAAATGAATGTAATGAACGGGTGAACCGTCGGATGAATGGATGAACGGATGAACCGTCGGATGAATGTAATGAACGGGTAAACCGTCGGATGAACGGATGAACGGGTGAACCGTCGGATGAATGTAATGAACGGGCGGACCGTCGGATGAAGGTAATGAATGGGCGAACCGTCGGATGACTATGTCGCTTCGTTGTTTCACGAATCTCTGTCGATAAATAGAACAGAAAATTAGATGGAATGATCACTTTTACTTTTCAACATAAAGATGTCATCTGGAGATGCATCCAAGAAGGCTGAGATCACCCTGAAGGTTGAAGCGGGCACTGAAGAATGTCCTACCGAATCGACCCAGCCAAAGCAGATAGAGGCAGGCGAGGGTTCGACTGCACCCCAGCCACCGCGGGATATCCTGGACTTCCTGGTTGAACCAGGGAAGACTGAAGAAGAGGAGGCCATGAGGATGGCCGCTTGCAAGTTTCTGGTGGGTTCGAGCAAGGATGTTCTTGGCTCTTTTGCCGATTTTATTTTTGAGAATGACGGCAGTGGTCCTCGTCCTGTCTATAAAAAGGACGATAGTGATTCTCGTCCTTGATATTATGTAACGTCATTCATGATGCAATAAAAATCAAATTTTATTTATGCACTGTCTTGTTGTATTTACATGAAATCCTTGTTACATTCATACATCGTATTTCTTAAGGAATTTGCCATTGATAGGCATCATAGCAACTTGACCGTCCAGCTCTGAGAGTTGATAAGCTCTATTTGAAAAGACTTTGCTCACAATATATGGACCTTCCCACTTCGCATCGAACTTGCCTTTGCTTATGTGAGTCATAGTCATGGGACGTCTGACTGTTAGAACAAGCTCTCCTTTTTGAAAGGCTCTGACTTTAACTTTGCGGTTGAAAGTCTTTGAGATGCGGGCTTGGTATAACTCAATATGTTGTTGAGCCAATAGCCGCTTCTCGTCGAGCGCTTCTAACTCTTGAAGTCGAAGGAGGTCATTGTTCTCTGTAGTGAGCTCGTTAGCGATAGCAATCCTTAAGGACGAAATTTAAAGTTTCAGGGGTAGAACTGCTTCACAGCCATACACTAAAGAGAAAGGTGTACAGCCTGTAGGGTTGCAGACCGAAGTACGATAGGCCCAAAGACATTCTCCAAGCTTTTCACTCCAGTTTTATTTGTTAGTAGACACAAACTTCTTAAGGAACTTGATGATAGTTTTGTTGAAGGCTTCAGCCAAACCATTAGTAGCAGGATTGTAGACTGTCGAAGCGACATTGTCAATCCGGTGATCATCGCAGAATCTTGTAAACTTCTGGCTGATAAATTGAGGTCCGTTGTCATGAATGATTCGTCGAGGTACAACAAATCTATAGATGACATGGTGTTTGACAAAGTTGATGACGCGGCTGGTTTTGACTTCAGCCAGAGGGAGAGCTTCAGCCCATTTGGAGAAGTAGTCGGTTATTGCTAATATGAACCGATGTCCTTTAGAAGAAGGAGGGTTGATGGGACCTATAATATCCATGACCCAAGCTTCGAAAGGCCATGAAGCAGCAGTTGGATGTAGAAATTCCGACGGTTGGTGAATAAAATCTGCGTAGATTTGACAAGCTCGACACTTCCTTGCATATTCGATAGCATCAGATACCATAGAAGGCCAGTAGTAACCCATGTGTCGGATACGATCTTGTAGTTTAGGGCCGGGTTGATGTGCTCCGCAGACACCATCATGAGCTTCACATAATACTTGCTTCGCTTTATCACGAGCAAGACAGCATAAAAGAAGACCGTCATAAGTCTGTCGATAGAGAGTCTTGGTGGTCTGATTATAGTAGAATCGCAGAGATCGTCGACGAATACTTGTAGCCTCTTTAGGATCTTCTGGAAGTATATCATGGACCACAAAATCGATGAAAGAAGCTCTCCAATCTTCACTGATAACATTGGCTTCAATAAGATTACTGAACTCAATATTATGATTGTTTTTGATGCAGAACAATTCCCGATTAGAGACAACCACCACATGCTGTATTTTGATAAGGATGGCTAAGACTGCTGTAAGATTAGCCAAGGCATCTACTTCAGTATTGCAAGCTCGATGGACATATTCGATGAAGTAGGCTTTGAATGATGTAGCCATGCTGATTGCCGCTTCATGATAAGGCAATAGATCTTGATGACGAACTTCATAGGTTCCTCTAACCTGGTTAACAACTAGCTTAGAGTCGCCATAGACTTCAAGATATTCGATGTTCAGTTGCTTAGCTAATTGAAGGCCAATGAGTAAAGCATTGTATTTTGCTACGTTGTTGGAGCAAGGTTCATCTAGAGAGTAGGCTCTTTGAATAGTTGACCCGTCTGGAGAAACAAGAACAACCCTAACTCCTGCGACAATAGCACCATTTGGTCCGATCCTGGATGCACCGTCGAAGAACGGACGCCAAGTAGGAAATTCTTCGGAGATCATATTTGATTCCAATGTCTCGTCTGTAATTTTATCATAGAGCTTAGATGTCTCCGGAACAGGATGAGCTGCTAAAAAATCAGCCAGTGCTTGACCTTTGACAGACTTTTGTGGAACATAAACCATGTCATACTGGGCTAGCAGAATGACCCATGTAGCCAGTCGGGAATTGAGTGTGCCAGGATTATTCATCAGTAACCGAAGAGGATTAACTCGGGATATGACATGAATAGTTTGGCCAATGATGTAATACCTCGTCTTTTGAACAACAAACATAAGAGCTAAGCATTCTTTTTCAACCAGACTATAACGGTGTTCAGCACCAATCATAGTACGACTAAGATAGTAGATGGCCTGCTCATGGCCTTCTTTGTTCTTTTGGGCAAGTAAAGCACACAATAAATGATCCATAGCACGGACATACATTAAGAATGGTATGCCCGAGATCGGTGGCACCAAGACTGGTGGGTTCATGAGATATCGTTTTATGTCATCGAATACTTGTTGACATTCTTCGGTCCAAATGAAAGATACACCCTTTTTCATTAGCTGAGTAAATGGTCTGCAACGTCCAGACAGATTCGAAATAAATCTCCTGATGTACGCAAGTCGACCTTGGAATCCTCGTAGCTCTTTTAGGTTGCGTGGAGGACGTATCTCTTGAATGACTTTGATCTTCTCGGGATCCACATGTATACCCTTAGAGGTAATAACGAAGCCGAAAAATTTGCCACTGGAGATACCCAAGAATGACTTGGTGGGATTCATTTTGAGTTAATGTTGGCGCATCAGATTGAAGATTGTTCTTAAGTCTTGGATGTGATCTTCCTTTAGACAACTCTTGACGGCAATATCATCGACATAACATTCAACAGTCTTACGAAGATGATCTTGAAAGATTGTACTCATAGCTCGTTGGTAAGTTACACCAGCATTCTTGAGACCAAATGGCATCACGGTATAGCTGTAGACTCCGCGAGGAGTACGGAAAGAAGTATGTTTTTTTATCTTCAGGATTCATCCGAATCTGATTATATCCAGAGAATCCATCCATGAAGGATATTCGCTCGAACTCACAAGTATTGTCGATCATGACATCTGTGATAGGAAGAGAAAACTTATCTTTTGGACAGGCTTTATTAAGATCCCGGAAGTCAATGCAAACTCGAACTTTACCAGTTTTCTTCAAGACTGGGACAATATTGGCTACCCAATCTGGATGTTGTTCTTCTCGAATAAAGCCATAAGCTATTAGCTTTTTGACTTCATCATCAATAGCGTCCATCATTTCTGGCTTGAATCGCCTTTGATGTTGTTTGACTGGATTAGCATTAGGTAAGATATTCAATTTGTGAGTAACAACTTTAGGATCTAAACCTGGCATGTCTTCATAACTCTAAGCAAAGAAATCAATCTATTCTCGAATAAGAAAAATTAATTCTTGCTTATCTGCCTTTGGAAGGTTCTTGCTGATGAATATTGGACGAGGCGACCCGCTTTCTCCTACGTTAATTTAAACTAATTGATCTTCGGTAGGAGGTTCCTATTGTTCGAATCGAAGTTCCCATTGGCTATCTATTTGTCGAGCCCAAGGATCTGTTTCAGGACTTTCTTCGATATCTTCGTCATAGTCTTCTGGAAGTTCGACAGAGACCATATTAGAAGATACGATCAGCTGATGAATCTGACCAATGCTGGTATCAGAGTCCCATGATCTGGAATCAAAAGAGTTAGATCGCTCCTCACTATCAGATTTGGAGACTTTCGGAGATAATACCGAAGGTGAAGCATATTCGAGACCTCTTTTTGTCCTGCTGTAGTACGTCTCTGATTTTCCTTTCGGAACAACCATACGGATAGGAGTTTTTCTACCCTTACCGTAGTTGAGGCCATTCTTGAAGTCATAACCCATCTTTCGGATGATGTCTTTTGATTGTTGACTATAACGACGAAGTTGGAGAAGTCCTGTATCGTTACTTTTGCTATCATCCGTATTGCTAAATTTTTGTTCTGGTCATTTACTAAAAAGTATTGGACTTTCGCCTCTCTTTCGGGAAGGGACAACAAAGTATGAATCATCTCGGTGTTCGAGTAAGACCTCTGTTTGAAAAGACTGTACCACTCCCATTGTAAATGACAGAAAGCTATCTAACATATCCAAATAGCACTTAGCATGATAAATGACATCAGTATACTGGAAATGAGATGTTTTTTCATTGATTTGTACATCTGTATTTACAACAGGACCTTTAGCCTTAGCAGGCTTGGTCAGATTGATTACAAGAGGGGAAGAAGAAGAACGTGGAGGAGGATTGGACTTGTTACAACGGAGGTCGATAACAAGTGGCTCAGAAGAGGTGAGCTCCCTGTGATCTTTGTTACGACGGAGGTCGATAACAAGCGGCTTAGAAGAGGTGAGCTCCCTTTGACTTTGACGACCATCAGTTGGTTGCTTCTGGACTGGCAAGTGAATAGCCAATGGTTTAGAGGATTGAGGACGAGAAGCACGCCCTTTGATAGGTATGATGAGAGTGTCATTGGGTCGTGCCTCTTGTTCTTCTTCAGTGTCCAGAGCCAGTACTACCTTCATGAACTCATCTATATACATGCGAGCATCATTACAATATGCTTCAACACCTTTGAAAGGGTAGAGATCCGCAACCCCTTTTTGAACCTCTCCATTATCATCAACGTATTTGAAACATTGATCGAGAGTTGAAGGAACAATGTTGTGTTCGTGAAGAAATGGCCTCCACAAAAGAGCATTATAAGAGCAATCATGGTTGTCTATAATATAGAAGGTCACCTTTGTGCGAAGATTGCCAACTTGGAGTTTTAAGCGAATCTTGCCCAGAGGCTCACTTCTTCCTTGGTTGAACCCCAGGATGGTGGTGATTGTACCAGAAAGATTATGTACTGGGATCTTCAGTGCATCTAGCATTGTCTTCGGCATGATGCTGAGTGCTGACCCTAGATCTATTAGAATACGATCGACTTTCATCAAGTCGACATATCCTGTATAGTATAGAGGACGGTCAAGCCTATTGTCTTCCATCAGCATATCATCCTGTGTGTAGGTAATGTTTGGGATTAATTCTAACACACTGTGACAATGGAGACAAGAGACAGGCTCTGCTTTCGGCTTCTTTAGAAGTGTTAGGCAAGTTTCTGCCTGTATTAGAGCTTCACTCAGAGTTTTTTGAGTCTCTTTGGAGAGGCGCAAGAGCTCAAAGATTGACAGCCTGGCCGGTGTATTGGCTAGTTGAGCCAAGATATCAAAGTTATATGGCTTCTCAAGTCCAGAAGGAGATGACTTCTTCAAAGGTTTGTCGAAGCGGACTTGTTGTTTGCCTTTGTCAGTTACTGTCGGTTTGGAAGGAATGGGCTCTACAACCGGTGAGGATACAGAAGGAATACCCTCTGTAAAAATAGGTTGCACTGGAGCAGACTCAGAAGAAGAAGCAGGATTTTTTTGAGTTTCGGGATACTCCCGTAGATAAGCTTTTCCTGATCTGGTACCCAATAGGATTTCCTCTTCAACTATGGGGTCAAAAGACACCATATTGCATATCTTTGTTCTTCCCTTGGAGCGGTCTTTTTGCTCAGAAGGAGCCTCGAAGTCAGAAACAAGGTCCGGATGAATCCACATAATCTCACCATTATCAAGGGATAAGGAGACGAGACCTTCACCCCGTGGAGGGGGAAGATTCTCAATCTCAAGAGTGGCCTTGGGGATAGGGATGACACCATACTGTACCATCTGCGGAGGGAAGTTACCGAACTGTACTGAGACCATGTTCGCGGTAACAGTCTTCTCATCTTGTTGAAGAGTGACAACACCCGCGTTGACTAGCTCTTAAATTTTGCCTTTGAGCACGTAACATGCTCGAGTGGGATGCCCAATGAACCTGTGATAAATACAATATTTGGGATGATCGGTCTTACCGACCTCATCAGGCTTCTTCGGGTCTGGAAGTTAGAGCTTATTGCTTTTGATTAAGCAATCAAAGATGCTCACGGTGTCATTCTCGTCAAAGGAGTACTCTACTTTCGGACGAGGTTCCCTTGGTGAAGGGGTAGAAGGAGCAGGAGTAGATGTAGGTGGAGCCACATTAACAGCCAGAGATTCTTTGCTCTTCAAATTGATATTCAAAGTCTCTTTTCCTTTGCGGTTGTTCTGGCGATTATCGCTACTAGATGTAGGGTGTTCATCACGGTCGGGGTTAGACATATGTACCCCCAACTGCTTGAACTTGTCAGCGCTAACTTCAGCTGCTTTAGCATTGACAATGAATGATGGCCAGTCTTGAAATTGAGTTGACCCCGTCCACATGCTGATAATAGGCAAAAGATTTGCCTTGCAGGTATCTATAGTAACAGCGGCCGAAGTTCCAGGAGGCATCTTTAATGCTTCTCGGCAGAATCTTTCAATGAAATTCTCAGCAGTTTTATTATGTCTTTGTTTGATTTTATTGAGGGCCGACATGGTCATGTCGTTGATTCCCTCATAGAATCATTCCAAGAAGATTTGTTCAAGACCCGAGAAAGAAGTGATACAGCCATCAGGCAAGCTTCTGTACCAATCGTATGCTACACCGGCTAAACAGCCGACGAATACCCTGGTAAGAAGAGCATCATTTGGCTAAATTTGAACAGTCATTACCTCAAAGTGATTAATAAACTGGCTTGGAGAAGTGCTGCCGTCAAACAGTAAAATGGTAGAAATCTTGTACTTTGGAGGAAATGGGACTTCCTTCCATTCCACCGGATAGGGTTGTTTGATTCCCAATCTTTGTAAATTGTCCTTTTCTTTAAAGGCCTCGAATTGAGTGTGCAAGAGTTTGACAGCTTCATTAGCATCCTCCGATGATGAAGAAGGAGCAGGCTGAGTGTTAGGAGGAGGAACAGCGTGGTAAGTGCTACCCCCAGCTCCTGACTGACTGGGTGTGGGTTGAATTTGTACAGAGGGTATTTGAGGAGATACTACCCCCAGCCTTGTATTGACAGGCACCGACGATGCTATAATTTCTGGATTTACAACAAGAACAGTCGGTGGTACTGTATGTTGGGCCACAATTATAGAATGCATACTTGTGACCATTTCAGCCATGGTCTTCAGCTTGTCCTCCAGTGCAGCTATTCGTTGTTCTTGATTTGTCGAACTGGAAGCATCTGGGTCTTCAGTGACAACGTATGCTGTCACTTCTCTAGGTACAGTAGAAGACACTGTCTGTTCAGAGCTTTCGCTGTATGCATCATAATCAGAGAAGGAATCATCTCCTGAATGAGAAGTAAGAAGACGACCAGAAGAATCTTGGTGAAGATTACTTTGATCGATTGTGTCTCGGCTTCGGGATCTGGTGTGTTGAAATACTCCTTCAGAAGATTTTTGGAGCAGATCTAAGTACCGCTGGCAGGGTTTACGAGGCTTGTCGTATTTGGAGCACTTTCTACCCCCAGTGTCTCGAGAAGCCATATTGACGAAAGCATATAACACTTCGTCTTCATCTTCTGACATTGGTTCAGAAGTTGTAAAATTCAGACGATCGAAAACAGATCGTTTTGTTGTCTGGCAACAGCACTTGATAACAACCTTATGATTACAATGGTGTTCAAGTGGTTGAACTGGAAGTGTCGAGATATTGTCCCGCTTTTGCTTGAGCTGCTCTCGAAGATCAGGAACAATGACGGGACGAAAAGAAGTCTGAGGGATATGTTCTTTGACCACATTCGGAACATGGTTCTGGTTCTTCAGATGTTTTGTCCCATGAGTATACAAGGAAGTACTCACTTCATTAGCATAGGTATCAGGATTTTTTATCATGGAAGTTTGCCTCTGATGCAGGTTCATCTTCGGCATTGGCTGCTTGCATTTCGTCGAAGTTAATGTAGACCGAGGTCTATTGAGATAATCCCGTAGATCAGCAAACTCACCCCCAGGGGTTTCTGTCTGAGATACCAATAATTTTCCTTGCTGTGAACGGAATATCCGGAGAGTTGGAAGATCTTAGAATTCCGCTACCGGAGTAGGCAGAATACCTCTTTGATCAGTACATTTCCCTTTGGCAAGAAGAGAAGAACTCTTGTTTGAAAGAGTTCTTGTACTGATTGGTGTCGAGGCACGTTCAGATTGATCTTCTACGGTAAAAACCGAAGAAGACTGAGAAAAGACCAAAGGACCTTTTTTCCTTGCTTTGTGAAGAAGGGTTGGCTAAAGAGCGTTTCCCTCTGTTGTCTTCCAAGTCGTAGAACGAGCAAGTTTGAGAAAAGACTAACAGGCCTTTTCTTTTGTTCTGAGGAGGAGGAGGAACAGTCAACAGACTACCCCCAGTGGATTGCGCTGGAGCAACAGGGTGCTTAGGAAGAGGAGCAGAATTTTTTCCTTTGCTGTGAGAAGAAGGGAGATTAGCCAAAGGGCCATCTCTATTGGATTGCGCTGGAACAGCTTGCGCTATTGTTGATTGTGCCTGGGAAGCTTTAACAGATGGCCTTTTGGCCACAGAGAGTGTAGTTTACGCAGCAGGAATGATGACTTCAGTGGATTGCGCAGGAAGGAAGGAGGTCACCAACTGTGCTAGGGAGAGAGGAGTCTTGGACTTTGCCATAGCAGCATAGGAAGTGACTTGTGCAACAGCAAGAGGAGCAGTACACTGCGCAGGAGCTCTGGCTTACACTTTGGTAGCACGAGTGGTGTTTTGTGCAGGAGTAGAAGTGGCAAGTGGTTTCTTGGTAGCAGAGACAGCAGGTTGCGCAGACGATTGCGCAGAGGACAACGCAGAGGACTGCACAGAGGGCAGCGTAGAGGACTGCGCAGAGGGCTTTAGAGTCCACACTGAATGAACCTTGCTCTTGACAGAGGTTGCAGTGCGACGAGTAGCCCCAGAGTTGATCATCGCGTCGTAGGCAGTCTGGTTGACCTTCACAACCAGCGTCTTCTGCGTCTTTCCGATAGACGTAACGTCACATTGAGTTATCACTTCCTCTTCGGAGGAGAAAGTCATTCCCAGCAGAGTCGCCATTTTGTTTGCAAAAACAAAAGTTCTTTTATTTTACAAACTTTGTAAGAAGATTACAATTGAATTCTGGGAAAGTACAACTATAGGAATTCGATCTAAAGACGATCGCTTTATCCCTTGGACGATGTGAACTTTGAAGATGATAGCCTCTGAAGAATGCAGCAGCACTTGGGCAAGAACTCCTGATCTCTGTGATGATCTTGAATAATCTGATCCTGGATAATGAAGGACTTGAAACTCTATTTATAGAGTTCTAGAAAATAATAATTAGTAGTTATTTCTGGATTGTGCAGACTGGATTGCGCAGGCATTGGATTGCGCAGACATCGAACTACGCTGGCAGTTACTCGATCGTGGCCCAACTGTATTAGACACGTGGCATTGTTTGATTGAAATACGCATGGTCGTGTACAGACGGTTGCCACATGGTGAACAATTGATGGCATATAGGCCACGTATGAAATGTCAGTTATCTTGATGGATTGCGCTGCTTTAACTGAGCTAGCTTCAGACTGCGCTGGGATCAAACTGCGCTGAAGAGGATCTGGCAGACTATACTTCGGTTGGGCTGGCAGACTGCGCTGGAAGTTGACAGCTGGATCGCGCTAACAGCTGTCTTAGAAGACGGCGTGGCTCGATAAACGAACAGACTCCTCGCTTTTTGGGCTACCAATTGTCAGAAAATCTGATTTTGTGTCAGGTAATGATGACGTTGCCACGTCAGCTAGTGCGCTTGGATGTTAGCGCGGTTCGGCCTTGCGCAGTTGATTTGTTGTGCAGTCTGTCTCCTGCGCAGTTCATTTGAAGGGTACGCAATTTAATTTTTATTACTTTTTTGATGGGTGCAACTTGTTTTTAGGACCTACAGCGGTTGCGGTACACCAGATGTGAGGGGCGGATACTCTACAACCAGTAAAATAGGGTCTGGGGTGCAGCAGCACTATTGAGGTGAACGTGCCCCATCTCTTCCTCAGTAAAAGCCGGGACTGACACAAAAAAGGAGTATATGTCCACCCGCGCAAGAGCAGCTCAACAGTCAGAAAAAGTGGTACAGTTCCAGGGCATGTCTGATAGTGATAGATGAAGGCATCGTCACTTGTCGCATTGCCCTCCGGGCCAGGCCGCATTAGAGAGGGACAATGCATCAGCAGCCACCCCATTAAATAATGGTATGATAGCTCAATTCATTTGAAGGGTTTCATGAGGTCATGAGCGATAACTTTTGACGTAAAAATACGAAGACCCCGATGGATGCAGCATACTATAGCTGGAAGCACAGCCAACTTGCCTTCGAAGACCAGCTTCACCGCTAGACGGATTAGGTTGTGGCTGATCCTCTCAATCGAACTAGAGACCCTCGAGACCCAGAGACCCCCGAGACGACACAAACCCTCAACCATATCATCAGGTACCCAACTAGGATGGCCTTAGCAGACAGAGGTTGGGTATCATGATAAAAATAGCTGAAAGTGTGGCTCAGACTCCCGGACCTGTCACCAGCAGCCCGGGCCCTCTTGGTGCTTCGCACCTGAGCACCCACTTATTCCAGAGACTAGAGACTCCTAAGGGCAACCCGACCAAAAGCGCTAAGGTTAAAGAGATAACCGATCCAAGACTTGGTATGAGGAAGGTTCCCTTCCGAAGTATCATCCTTCTTCTTGGATATTTGTTGACAGGTGCTATGGTGACATAGCACTTCCTGGTATATGGCAAAGAATCCGGAGAACCGTCGCTCCAGTTCCTCAATCTCTTCGTTTGTCGGAGTACACTCCTCATAAGTTTCATCTTCCCAGGGCAATTTGGACACATCATGCATTTCGTAAAGAGCAAGCCCCATCTCTCCCCCAGGAGTAAAGAAGGTCCTAGTTCGATAGTTGTACATCTCGAGCAATGCCATAAACAACTTCAGGTTCATAAACAAGCAATAGCAGGAGCACCTAATGGTGTAATAGAGGCCGATCCGTCATAGGGTGTCCTCATACTCTACCAAAATCTAAGAGGTCAGATTAACCCATAGAGGGGAACGGTGCTGCCAGTTCAATAATGACAATCTCCCTACAGGGTATGACCCTTTGCGAGCAATCCAATTCAAAAAGGTATCAGCTTCAGAGAATCGCATATTGGGCTTTAGTTCATTGATGAGACTGCCAGGAGCCAGCCCAAGGACAGAATAGCTTATTGTCTCCCTTACTGCAACCACCGACCGCGTAGGATTATTAAAATGGATATAGCCTACGAAGACTCCCTGTTGATCCAGAGTTAGGGAACCCGACATCTTCTTCTCAAGAGGCACCATATTGAAACCTGATAGGGGAAAGTGGCGCTCCATTAGGGGTATATGAATTGCTTTCCCCTGAATTTAGAAGTCCCAGCTCTCAGATATCTCTATAATGCTCGAGTCTGAAATAATCAGGGCATCAACCGAACAGAAACATAGGCTTCAGATGAATGCCATTCAGCTGCACAGAGTTCATCATGTTAAGTAAAAAAAAAGAAGGATTGGCTTCTGATCTCCCTCAATCTGTCTTTAGATTGACTTTGGTTGATCTGAGTCGACACATCTTGGACTATATGGTCAAATCTAGTACCCAAGGCAGACTGAACATATCCAACCAGAACCTTTCCCGAATGAGCAGTGGGCAGGGTCACTGCAAAGATCAAAGAAAAAACATTCAGAAGAAAACATGAATGAATGGGCTTTAAAACAATACACATAAGCCTATGCGGCTTAGTTATGAAGGAAACATATGCGGCTCAAATTAAGAAACACATGCGGCCTAGGCAAGCAGAACATATACGGCCAAGATATGGGGGATTCATGCGGCTCGGTCATATGCGGCCCAGATACAGACAGGGTACAAGCCGTATGTTCGCTGGCACTTATGCAGCTCGGTCCATGCGGCCCGGTCACACAGAGCACATGCAGCACATTCCTCATGAAGGCCAACTGTGCACTAAAGGTATTTAAGCCATGGCAAAGCGACGAAATATGGTCAGACCCGCGCATAAAACATGCGACATGCCTGTGTTAATTCAAAGTGATCATTCTCCCGCCCTACCCTTGATAGAAGGATAAACGTCTGGGTGGAAGAAAGGTGACTTCTCAAAAGCGTTTCCCTTCCCATTTTCGGCGGTGCTAGTAGCTTTAGGAGCATTGGGGGCCATGGCTAGTCGAAGAAGATGAAGAAAACGCAATAAAGAGAAAGAAATTCGAAAGAGAATAGAAGAAATTATCCCTCTATCGCATAGCCTGTATTTATAGGCTAAAAAGGAATGGACGCCACTTCGGTTATCATGCCATTAAAAGATAATAATGGCCTTTTGGATTTTAACCTTAGTAACCGTCATCATTATCTCGAAAAGAGAGCCCAAATCTAAAAAGTAAATCTGAGCATTAAATGAGGCGGTGACAGTTGGACAAAGTCTCTCTGCGGCTCGAAATCTTCCTGCAGACAAAACTTTTCCTGCGGCTCGAAGCTTTCCTGCGGCTTGATGTTTCTTCTCCATGCTTCTTATTCAAAGTATTCCAAATTTGTAATTTGAAAACTTTAAAGGGGGTCTTGTAGAAGCATAGAAAAGATGGAGTTTATGCGGATCATCACTCCATGCGGCCAAGAAAAATCAAGCCGCAGAGGAGAGACTCTCGAAGATCCCCTGCGGCCAAGCGAAACTAAGCTGCAAAAGCAGTGCTCCTGAAGACCCCATGCAACTAAGACAACTTGAGCTACAGAAGCAAGGCTCCTAGAGACCCCATGCGGCCAAGCGAAACCAAGCCGCAGAGGCAGTGTCCCTGGAGACCCCATACGGCTAAGACAACTCGAGCCGCAGAAGTAAGGTTCTCAAAGATCCCATGCGACCAAGCAGAGCCGAGCCACAGAAGCAGCGACCCTAAGGCCATTATGCGGCCAAAATGAGTCAGACTCTACTTTATGGAAGGGACACGTGGCAATTTGACCAAGTCTCAACCACCCAGATTTGCTACAACAAAATCTCAACAAACTCCACCAGCTGGCAGTCTAAGATCAAGTCTTCATGTGCTGTTACAGAAATGTGGCCACGTGGCCCTTTATGCGGCCCAAAATCTGCTATTGCAGGAATCACTATAAATAGCAGGGTACCACACCCATGCTAAAGGTTGGCAATCAAAGGCTGGCAAATTTTTTCAAGGGCAAAGGCTGTGTCTGATAGTCCAAGGAGTAAGGCAGAGTTGCTACACTTTTCTGAGCCTCCAGCGTCACCCCCAGAATCAAAAACTAAACAATTGTACTTAGATTATTTCCTAGGATTTCTTTCTAGGCCATTCTTTTATACAAGCGAGTTTGCAATCAAGTTTAATTCTTCTGTAATTTTTGTTCTTGATATTTAATGGCAAATAGCGCAAGCTATCAAAGGGCACAAGAAATTTCTACAGCACAGAAGACTGAGTCAGAGGCGCCAGTTATCAAGTTGCGTCGGCACAACCTTGCTAGTTGGCGCCACTTAATCAATTTTTATCCAGAAGCTAGATGACGTGGCGCACATGTCACTAATTTTGAAGAACGTGTCTACTACACCGCCCATGACCACGCGCATCTTGCTGACAAAATGCCACATATCACTAATAGTTTAAGTAACTGCTCATGCAACTGGACAGGAGGTGCGCAACTCAGAGTGCGCACAACCTAGAAAAATAGTTGTCACGCCCCAGAACCAGAATACTGGAGAGTGGAAGAATGACTCAGCCAGCTACGTATTACGGGTAGATGAATACCGTATAATACGATCAATGTTGTCTAACCAGACGAGGGGGTGCATACTACATAAAAGTCTTACTATGGCCACTTCACATCTATTGTCTCAATCATTCAAATAAGAAGCAAAAATAGAGAACATGTAAGATAAAGCAGTAAGGCGTCCCAAACGCTTAGTCAAAATGTTCTTGAGATCTGGCTTTACAAAACATAGCCAGATGGTATTGTAACATATACACAATTGTTATCAGCTGCAGTCTGACTTAATTACAATTATGTAAAAGTAAGTGCAAGACAATCCGACTAACATGTCGGTGCCAAACGGCTAAGTATGAAGTAAATAACAAAACGAGTAGTGAAGTAAGGAACCCACTCGAGTCCTCCTGCGATCATTCCCCTAGTATTGACCATCTTGGAGGTGGAAGTAAGCTGAGTCCTCGGGAACCGGCTCTAAATCTGGCCATGCAAAACCAGAGAGGTTAGACCTCTAATAGCAAGTACCAGAAGGAAGCACGATATAAAGGATTAAACCAGTAAGTAAAAGAATATAATAATAGATCTCTGCTTTCCACTAGGATTCACATAACATCACGACACTTCGAACCAACCTCCCAATCAAACAAGGACAGAAGTTGGCCCGTCATGTCCTGACATTCTGATCATCTCAGTTAGGCAACAAAGTAGGTACAGTACACAAACAAATCATCTTGAACGGCCAATCAACTCCTACGGCTTGCTATTGTGAGTCCTAAGTTATCCTGGAATTATGCAAATAGGGATTCCTCAGTTCTTACTATGTGCGAGCAAGGCTAGTCTATCCAGTCAATCAATTGTACCAATCATGAATTAGACGAGTCCCAGCGGGACGCCCGTCATCAATATACAATATACAATAATAATATAAGCAGATACCGCTCCCTGCCCGTATGGCAGGTTTACAGTATCTGTGGGAACCAGCCGGCCTGTCGGGCACTACTAGTCCCAAGAGGGCTGCCATGTAAGAACTCGGGGATCCATTCTCTCCATGCAATCATTATTTTATTTAACTTAATAGTCTCTACGTTGAGTGAAATCCCATGCCGTGGATCATGGTCATTCAAATGAGTACTTTCGTACGGGGTACGATATGCGCAACTCTATAACGATACCCGTACGGCTAGGTTGTAGGTCTTACATAGCGTAATACAACAATCAAATCTAACCACGGAGTAATCATGCCTTGACCATAAAGTACACGTGCTGCTTTGTAGAAAAATAAATAAATTGAAGCCTGCACATGCCTGTATGTTAATATTCGGGATCGGCTAGTCGATTACAATAGTTCATTACATGAACGTGTCTCATTCATTTAATTCAATAAGACGACTAGCCAGTCTCTTAGTTCCAACTAGGAACGCATGATCAATTTTAGTCAAGATAACCATTATTATCAATGGTGACAAGGCATGAAAGTCAATTAGTATAAAATGGGGTCGAGTCTATAACTCTCAAGGTTAAGTTCCAGTCTTACTGGGTATCCATAAACCAATCAAGACACAGGGCACGTTCTACACAACCATATGTATCAAAATATTAACATGCTAAGATTATCGAGTTCATGCAAAAAGTATAAGGATATAATAGAAGAACTATCATGCCACCATTAAATGAATAAATTATAGAACAAATAAAAACACCCAGGTCAGGAAGTCACGCCAACAAGTCTATGTTAAGGCCAACAAGTCACGCCAAGTCTAGTAGGTAGGAGTGAGCGTATAAACAGCGTGAGCGTGAAAAGTAGTTCACGTTGGCACGCACAACGTGAGCGTGAAGGGTAATTCACGCACTCATAACGTGAGCGTGAAAAGTAACTCACGTACGCACAGTGTGAGCGTAAAAAGCGTGATAAAAAATTCACGCACGCACGCGAAGATGTGTGCGTAACTCAAATGTCACGCTAACACGTAAAGACGTGAGCGTGACTAAAAATTTACGCTAACACGTAAAGACGTGAGCGTGACTCAAAATTTACGCTGGCACGTAAGAACGTGAGCGTGACTCAAAATTTACGCTAACACGTAAAGACGTGTGCGTGACTAAAAATTCACGCTAACACGTAAGAACGTGAGCGTGACTCAAAATTCACGCTGGCACGTAAGAACGTGAGCGTGACTCAATTTCCCGAACTCCAATCTTATGGAGCCTTTGTTCCAAGCCAGAGATGAGGTTCCCATGGTTCAGAATGGTGAAGAATGAGAAGCTCTGCCACATGAATTATCTATTCCGAAAAGCACGCCAGGTTGGGAGAACAAAACCCATGGTCAACCGAAAACACAACAACTTAGATCTGTAAGAAACGAGCCAAGGAAATCAAAAATGCTAAGTAGTAAACTCTCTTAGGATCATGAGAAGAAGACAAATGAACCATAAAAATGGTTCTCCAAGTGGAAGCAAGAAGCAAGATGTACTTGCCTGCTCCTGGTAGGTGGAAGAGAGTGGTGAGGAAGAAGCAAAAGTAATGGTGAAGGAGAGTTATGAAGAGAAAGAAGGAGATGGGGGCTTTAAATGGAAGGGTGGTGGTAGGTGGGGGTTTGTGGGGGTTCGGTCCATGTGAACCGCCATGAACCCAAAAATAACCAACCATGGCCGAACCACAATAAGACTAAAGCAGAGAAGTTAAAAGCAGAAAATAAAATACAGAAATAAAATGCAGGAATAAAATTGCTGGAAATAAAATACAGATAATTAATTAACATAAAATTAAAGGAATTTAAATACAGGATAATACATGATAAATATTAAATAAATATATATGTAAGTTGTACATGTATAAAAATATGTATTCTGGGAACGAGGAGTGACATCTCTACCCACCTTAGAAAAATTCCGTCCTCGGAATTTCAAATCCAAGCAGGTAGAAATATCGGAGCTAAACTAATACAAGCAATTCTAGTGATCAAGCAATCGTTTTTACCATATCAAAAGCAAGTACTATATATGTAAATTCATCATTCTACGATATCAAGTAGCTCTACCCATAAGGTGATAAGCATGAAGAATCAGGACAATCAAGGTATACAGAAAGAGATATACCTTGTGAGTCAAACAGGTGTGGATACCGTGATCGGATATCATCCTCACATTCCCACATTGACTCTCCCAAGGAGTGATGACCCCAAGCAACACGGACAAGGCTAATTGTTCGATTCTTGAGTATCTTCTCTCTTCGGTCCAAAATAGACACAGGCTGTTCCTCGTAAGACAGGTTGGTACCAACAACCAGCTCAGAATGATCGAGGATATGGCTTGGGTCTGATACATACCTACATAATTGAAATACATGAAACACGTCATGCACCTCTCCTAACGAAGGTGGGAGGGATAAACGATAAGCAACATAGCCTATCTGATCAAGGATAACAAATGGGCCTACGTACCGCGGACTCAATTTCCCGTGAATGCCAAATCTAATGACCCCACGAGTAGGTAAGATCCGCAAGAATATGTGGTCCCCAACAGAGAACTCTAATGGCCTACGATGCTGGTCCGCCCAATGACGATGCCGGTCCTGCGCAACTCGAAGTCGCTCTCTAATTCCCTTAACCACTTCAACCGTCTGAACAATCATTTCTGGGCCTAACATCTTCCTCTCCCCGATATCATCCCATGCAAGCGGTGACCTGCACTTCTTACCATATAGTGCTTCAAATGGCGCCATCTGGATACTGGCTTGATAACTATTGTTGTATAAAAACTCGACCAAGTGCAGGTGACTCTCCCAAGACCCTCCAAAATCTAGAGTGCAAGCTCGCAACATGTCTTCTAAAGTCTGAATCGTTCTTTCTGATTGCCCATCCGTCTGCGGATGGTAAGCCGTGCTAAATATTAACTTGGTACCCAGACTATGATGTAAGCTCTTCCAAAAATGTGATGTAAAGCGGGTATCTCGATCCGACACAATAATGACGGGGACTCCATGCTGCCTGACTATCTGTTGCATATACAACTCTGCCAACTTTTCTGTAGATTGTCCTACTCTGAAAGGAAGAAAGTCTGCTACCTTCGTAAGTCGGTCCACTATTACCCAAATAGCGTCCTTACCACTTGGTGATCTCGGTAAACCGGTCACAAAGTCTATTGTAATATGCTCCCATTTCTATTCCGGAATAGGAAGCGGTTGCAATAATCCAGCTGGCCTCTGCTGTTCTGTCTTCACTTGCTGACATACCAAGCAACGGGAAACAAATCTAGCTATCTCCCTCTTTATCCCGTTTCACCAGAAATGCTGCTTGATATCTTGGTACATCTTGGTCCCTCCAGGATGAATAGAATACTGAGAACTGTGAGCTTCTGCCATAACCTTCTGTCTGATATCTCTACTAGGCACACATAGACGTGATCCAAACATAATTGTACCATCTTCATGAATTCTCATCTCCTTCCTGAGTCCTGACTCACATTCTGCCCTAAGCTTCTGAATCCTTGGGTCCTGTGCCTGAGCTGCCTTGATTCTGTCTACCAAGTCGGATTGAACTTACAGACTTGTTAGAACTCCTACATCACTAGGAAGTATAACTTCGATGCCCATCTCCTGAAGGTCTTCTAAGATATGCCTCTGTGTTGTCAACATAAATGCGCCGTCTCTCCTGCTAAGAGCGTCTGCTACTACATTAGCCTTGCCTGGGTGATACTGAAGCTCCACGTCATAATCCTTAATCAACTCCAACCATCTTCTCTGCCACATGTTTAGTTCCTTCTGAGTAAAGATGTACTTCAGACTTTTATGGTCTGTGTACATGTCCACTCGGTCACCATATAAGTAATGCCTCCATAGCTTCAGAGCAAATACTACTGCCGCTAACTCCAAATCATGAGTTGGGTAATTCTTCTCGTGGTCCCGAAGCTGCCTAGATGCATATGCTATCACCTTCCCGTGTTGCATAAGGACACATCCAAGTCCTTTACCTGACGCATCACAATATACTGTAAAACCTCCAGGTCCAACTGGCAATGTAAGAATAGGTGCTGATATCAATTTCTGCTTCAAAGTCTCGAATGATGCCTGACATTCTGCCAACCAAACGAATGGTACATCCTTCCGGGTCAAGCGGGTCATGGGTGCTGAAAGCCTTACAAAGTCTGACACAAACCTTCTGTAATATCCTGCCAATCCCAAGAAACTCCGTACATCTGCTATGGTCTTGGGTACTGGCCAACCTTCTACTGCTTCTATCTTCTTGGGATCTACTGCTACTCCAGCTCCTGATATGATGTGACCCAAAAATGAAATGTGATCCGACCAAAACTCACACTTGCTGAGCTTGGCATACAACTGGTTCTCTCTCAGAACCTGCAACACTTTCCTGAGGTGGTCTTCATGCTCCTCTTCACTAGCAGAGTATTCGAGAATGTCGTCAAGAAACACAACGACAAACTGGTCTAAGTATGGCATAAAGATGCGATTCATCAAATCCATGAATATTGCTGGAGCATTGGTCAAACCAAACGGCATTACTAAGAATTCATAATGCCTATACTTCGACCTGAATGCTATCTTGGGAATATCCTCCTTCCGAACCCTCACCTGATGGTACCCTGAACGAAGATCTATCTTGGAGAAAACTCTAGCTTTGCTCAACTGATCAAATAAGTCGTCGATCCTGGGTAATGGGTACTTGTTCTTCACTGTTGCGGCGTTAAGCTTCCTATAGTCAATGCACAATCTGGATGACCTATCCTTCTTTCCCATAAGTACCACTGGCGCTGCCCATGGTGACACGCTAGCTTGGATGAACTTCTTCTCCTTCAGTTCCTCTATATGCTGATATACCTTGGCCTGCTCTGAATCCGCCATTCTGTAAACTCGATCTGATATCGGTTTAGTTCCTGGTGCCAATTCTATACTGAATTCAATATTCCTAACCGGTGGTAGACCTGGAAGTTCTTCAGGAAATACGTCTAGAAACTCTTCAACTACCTTCGAAATCTGAACTTCTTCCATTGCCGTTACTACTCTATGCTCTTGTTGAGTTGCCCCTGATCTGACTAAGGTGAACTGTTTCATGCCTGGAATATCAAAAGATACACTCCCTCTACGATAATCTATTGTCGCATGACTGTCCTTCAGCCAGTCCATGCCTAAGATAACGTCAAAATTTCCAACAGAAAATTCTATCAACCGGGCAGGTCAAGAATGCCCGCAAACTACAATGCTACATGCCAAAATAACTCTACTAACTCCTATGAGCCCATTACCAGTGAGTATATTCAACCTCCCTGGCAATGCCTCGAACTCCATTCCTAGTCGTGTCGCAAATTGTGCAGATATAAATGAATGGGATGCTCCCGAATCAAACAATGCTACTGCGGGATATGAGACGACGAGAATGTTACCTGCCACAACATCTTCCGATGCCAATGCCTCCTCCAAGGATAGAGTGAATGCTTGCCCTCGACCTCCTTGCTGGTTTCCATGCTGCGGCCTAGCCTGATGTTGTTGCTGGCCCCTTTCTTGATGATGCTGGGGTGGTCTATGCTGGTGTTGCTGCATCGGCGACCCCTGCTGTCGAAACATCTGAGCCTGCGGCATTAACGGACGTTGTGCCAACGGCCTTACTGCCACCGGTGGTCCTCGATACTGGACTGCCCCTGGTGATGGCAGAGCAGGAAACTGTTATCCTGGTCCTCCTGACCTCGAATTCATGGAACATATGGTAACCCGATGGTCTGGATTTTCACATATCAGACACAGTCCATTCAATATTCGACACACATCTCTAGTGTTCCCTATCTTCCCACAATAAGTGTAGCCCACCGGGGGTTGCTGGTTCTTCCTCTGTTGCTGTTGCTGCTGCCTGGGTGGTGGTGTTGGTCCTCGTATCGCCATATCGTAGATAAGAATGCCAGTGGATGGTGCTGTTGTTCGGGGCGCTGCTCCTCCTCCTCCTTCAATCTGACTATGGGATCTCTTCTGACCCCCAGTCCTTGTCGCAAGCCTCTGAATGGTGATCTCATGTCTTCGAGTTGCTGTCAATACTTCGTCAAAAGTTTGGTAATTGTGCCCCTCTATCAATTGCAAGAGTTCAAGATGAAACCCTTGCTAAAACCTCATGGCCCTCTGGCTCTCTGTTGCCACCATCTCTGGGGCGAATCTACTCAATCTGCAGAACTCCGCTGCATAAGCATCTACAGTCTTGCCGGCCTGCTTGAGGTTGTTAAACTTCTGTTGTAGCTCAAACCGTGCCACAACTCCATAGTACTTGGTCTTGAATCTTGCAGTGAAATCGTCCCAAGCCACAGGACGTCTGATGTCCACTTCCTCTGATTCCCACCAATCACGTGCGAGATCCTGAAGTAACAACTTCACTAGATCCACACGTTCTTCTACCGGTACCTTAGCTGCTGTCAGAATAGCCTCAATATCCTTAAGCCATGCATCTGCTGATATGGCATCCTCCGTGCCCTCAAAACGGCGGGGGTTGTACTTACAAAACCTGGCTGATGCTCCTGAATCAGTCCTCACTCCTCTTTCCAAAGCCGTCTGCAATCCTTGGTTGAGCAACACATTCTGTTCTTGTAGCTGAGTGTGCATGCACTACTGGGCTAACATCTGATGTTGCTGAGTAGCCATCATTCCTCTCATGATCTCCAGAAGGGCTGGTGTGTCCACTTGGGTAGGTGGAACTATGGGTGGTATTGGAACTTCCGGATACTGCGGTTGAGCTGCCGGTTCTACTATCACTTCTTCTTGGATAGTCTCCTGAGGTGAGACTGGCCCTTGTTGCTGACCAACCTGGTCATGTTACCCATGTTGCCCTTGTTGTTGTCCAGCTCTGACCGATGCGGACGAAGTGTCCCTAAAAAAAGGGATAAGAGAACAATCAAACAACCGGACATGAAGGATCAATGAAGTCAAAGGATACCGGAGTGTCAAGTAAGGGTTGAGAATAACGAATCATGAGAACAAGGGGAAACACATGTGATTGAGACATCCTATAAATCAAAACACCCCACAAGTCTGAAATCAGACCTGCATGGGCCACCACTAAAACCTTGTCACGCCCTAGAACCAGAATACTGGAGAGCGGGAGAATGACCCAGCCAGCTACGTATTACGGGTAGATGAATACCGTATAATACGATTAATGCTATCTAACCAGACGAGGGGGTGCATACTACATGAAAGTCTTACTATGGTCACTTCACATCTATTGTCTCAATCATTCAAATAAGAAGCAAAAATAGAGAACATGTAAGATAAAGCAGTAAGGCGTCCCAAACGCTTAGTCAAAATTTTCTTGAGATCTGGCTTTATAAAACATAGCCAGATGGTATAGTAACATATACACAATTGTTATCAGCTGCAGTCTGACTTAATTACAATTATATAAAAGTAAGTGCAAGACAATCTGACTAACATGTCGGTGCCAAACGGCTAAGTATGAAGTAAATAACAAAATGAGCGGTGAAGTAAGGAACCCACTCGAGTCCTCCTGCGATCATTCCCCTAGTATTGACCATCTTGGAGGTGGAAGTAAGCTGAGTCCTCGGGAACCGGCTCTAAATCTGGCCATGCAAAACCAGAGAGGTTAGACCTCTAATAGCAAGTACCACAAGGAAGCACGATATGAAGGATTAAACCAGTAAGTAAGAGAATATAATAATAGATCTTTGCTTTCTACAAGGATTCACATAACATCACGACACTTCGAACCAACCTCCCAACCAAACAAGGACAGAAGTTGGCCCGTCATGTCTTGACATTCTGATCATCTCAGTTAGGCAACAGAGTAGGTACAGTACACAAACAAATCATCTTGAATGGCCAATCAACTCCTACGGCTTGTTATTGTGAGTCCCAAGTTATCCTGGAATTATGCAAATAGGGATTCCTCAGTTCTTACTATGTACGAGCAAGGCTAGTCTATCCAGTCAATCAATTGCGCCAATCATGAATTAGACGAGTCCCAGCAGGACGCCCGTCATCAATATACAATATACAATAATAATATAAGCAGATACCGCTCCCTGTCCGTGTGGCAGGTTTATAGTATCTGTGGGAACCAGCCGGCCTGTCGGGCACTACTAGTCCCAAGAGGGCTGCCATGTAAGAACTCGGGGATCCATTCTCTCCATGCAATTATTATTTTATTTAACTTAATAGTATCTATGTTGAGTGAAATCCCATGCCGTGGATCATGGTCATTCAAATGAGTACTTTCGTATGGGGTACGATATGCGCAACTCTACAACGATACCCGTGCGACTAGGTTGTAGGTCTTATATAGCGTAATGCAACAATCAAATCTAACCACGGAGTAATCATGCCTTGACCATAAAGTACACGTGCTGCTTTGTAGAAAAATAAATAAATTGAAGCCTGCACATGCCTGTATGTCAATATTCGGGATCGGCTAGTCGATTACAATAGTTCATTACATGAACGTGTCTCATTCATTTAATTCAATAAGATGACTAGCCAGTCTCTTAGTTCCAACTAGGAGCGCATGATCAATTTTAGTCAAGATAACCATTATTATCAATGGTGACAAGGCATGAAAGTCAATTAGTATTAAATGGGGTCGAGTCTATAACTCTCAAGGTTAAGTTCCAGTCTTACTGGGTATCCATAAACCAATCAAGACACAGGGCACGTTCTACACAACCATATGTATCAAAATATTAACATGCTAAGATTATCGAGTTCATGCAAAAAGCATAAGGATATAATAGGAGAGCTATCATGCCACCATTAAATGAATAAATTATAGAACAAATAAAAACACCCAGGTCAGGAAGTCACGCCAATAAGTCTATGTTAAGGCCAACAAGTCACGCCAAGTCTAGTAGGTAGGAGTGAGCGTATAAACAGCGTGACCGTGAAAAGTGGTTCACGTTGGCACGCACAGCGTGAGCGTGAAGGGTAATTCACGCACTCATAACGTGAGCGTGAAAAGTAACTCATGCACGCACAGCGTGAGCGTAAAAAGTGTGATAAGAAATTCACGCACGCACGCAAAGATGTGTACGTAACTCAAATGTCACGCTAACACGTAAAGACGTGAGCGTGACTAAAAATTCACGCTAACACGTAAAGACGTGAGCGTGACTCAAAATTTACGCTGGCACGTAAGAACATGAGCGCGACTTAAAATTCACGCTAACACGTAAAGACGTGTGCGTGACTAAAAATTCATGCTAATACGTAAGAACGTGAGCGTGACTCAAAATTCACGCTGGCACGTAAGAACGTGAGCGTGACTCAATCTTCCGAACTCCAATCTTATAGAGCCTTCGTTCCAAGCCAGAGATGAGGTTCCCATGGTTCAGAATGGTGAAGAATGAGAAGCTCTGCCACATGAACTATCTATTCCGAAAAGCACGCCAGGTTGGGAGATCAAAACCCATGGTCAACCAAAAACACAACAACTTAGATCTGTAAGAAACGAGCCAAGGAAATCAAAAATGCTAAGTAGTAAACTCTTTTAGGATCATGAGAAGAAGACAAATGTACCATAAAAATGGTTCTCCAAGTGGAAGCAAGAAGCAAGATGTACTTGCCTGCTCCTGGTAGGTGGAAGAGAGTGGTGAGAAAGAAGAAGAAGTAATGGTGAAAGAGAGTTATGAGGAGAGAGAAGGAGATGGGGGCTTTAAATGGAAGGGTGGTGGTAGGTGGGGGTTTGTGGGGGTTCGGTCCATGTGAACCGCCATGAACCCAAAAATAACCAACCATGGCCGAACCACAATAAGACTAAAGAAGAGAAGTTAAAAACAAAAAATAAAATACAGAAATAAAATGCAGGAATAAAATTGTATGAAATAAAATGCAGATAATTAATTAACATGAAATTAAAGGAATTTAAATACAGGATAATACATGATAAATATTAAATAAATATATATAAGTTGCACATGTATAAAAATACGCATTCTGGGAACGGGGAGTGACAATAGTTATTTCAGAACTCTATAAATAGAGTTTCAAAACAGTTCCAAAGTATCACTAATGATCATAATCTCCTGCTAAAGTGTTGTTGCATTCTCCAAAGGCTTGTGTCTTCAATATCACATCGTCCAATAGATAAAGTGATCGTCTTCTGATCAGATTCCTATAGTTTTACTTTCCTAAAAATCATTGTACTCTTGTACTTTCTTTCTTTCTTAGTTTGTAGAAATCAAACTTTTGTTTTTACAAACAATATGATTATATTAATTTTAGATATTTTCTAAGAATATATTTATTTATTTATTTATTTTAGAATTTAAAGTAATTATTTTCAAATTACAGAATATTATTTTGCCAATGTAGCATAATATTATATGACTATATTTGGATAGAAACTAGTTGGTAGATTATGCCTAAGTATAGACTATACATGGAAGGTGTATACATAGTATATGTGAGATCTTTGAGTTAGTATTTATTTTTGTTTATTCATATTTTAGGTGTTCACGATTGTTCGACTATAGTTGGAGCCGGATCGATGATTTCTCTGTTACTTAAGTTCTAGGCAAGATACCTTGCCATCATTATTATATTTAAATACTTATTTCTGTTCTTCTTTTCTGTTGGTAGTAGTTATAGTGGTGTGCGTCTGAGTATGACTTGGGTGATATCGATGATGGCATCGTTATGATAGGGGTATATGTGACTTAGTGTGTAGAAGACGTTTTCCCAAAGTTGTGTAACTTCTTGTTGGCCTATCGGTCATAATTACACCTGATTTTGATAATCAACGTATACTTTGGTCGATATACAAATAATATGCAGCTACCGGTACAAACATAGAACGTCTACTTTCACACCGCTAATACTTATTATCTTCGTTAAATAACGACTACGAATGCTGATCAAGACATTTTTTATATATATTTTTATATATTTTATAATTTATTGAATTTAGGAAAAATGTGAGGTCAATCGGATTAGATACTGGTTATGCTACTAAACTCTATTTTCAAAATAGCCTTATCCACAAAAATATTCTACTCCACATTCCATACTAGCTAAAAAGCCCAATACCTAATGAACCCAAAAAGTCATCTTCATTAAGAACATGAAAATTGTTCAGGAAACTAACCATAAGAATTCGGCAAGGAAGTTCCTGAAGTTATGTGGTCTTCTTGAAGATCTGCAACCAACTTTTGAATTACGAAAAATATGCACCCAAATTCATGACGAGTTCTACCCTTAAAATTGCTAAATAGATGAGAAGTTCCAATTCCAAATCACTCATTCATTTCTTCCATTCTATACCTATTCAATAGCATTCAAAGAGCTTTACATTTTCATATCTAGCCTTTTACAACTCCTAGCCAAGCTAAGTGATATTCTGGTTCGATCTAGAGTTTCGTTCGAGTTTTTAAAGAGGGTTTTTCGAGAATATTCCAGTTTTCAAGTTTCGTCTTATTGAAGTTGCAAGTCCTTTAGATAAAAACTCATGGTTGTAAGGAGCTGCAAGTGCTTCAAATTTAAAGCTTGTGCCATAATGGATTAACATAGAGCAAGAGTACTCGAGATTGGATTAGTCCTCTCAGAGAAAAACCAGTATATATACATCATTGTGTCAAGAGTTTATTTTTTTGATGCTTTTTACATTACACATTTAATTTTTATATATTTTATTATCATCTGCCTAGCACTTATCATCTGTGACACTGCTTATATATATATTTTTTTTAATTTGGTGATTATCTTTTTGCTGCACACACACACTCTATTCACCCTCCCCTCTAGAGGTGCTCCTACAATTGGTATCAAAGCGGGTTATACATATACATAACACTCTATAGAGTATATATGGCAGCCGTGAAATCAATATTCACAGGTGAAGGGCAATCCACAAATTTTTACCTATTTGATGGTACAAACTACACATAATAGAAAACACGCATGAGTTTCTTTCTTAAGTCACTTGACTTCGATCTTTGGTCGATAGTTATGGACGGTTACAAGCAATCGGCCAGAATTGTGGTTGATGGTAATCTTGTAGATAAGCCACAAGATAGATATACTGACTAAGGAAAAAACATGATAGTCTAGATTCACATACCACTAATGCTTTATTATGTGTCATAGACAAGACTGAATTCAATAGAGTATCTATTTGTGTCACTTTGCACTAGATCTGAAAACTTTTTGTGGTAACTCATAAAGGAACTTTACAAGTAAAGGAATCCAAGATCAGTAAACTGATACAAGAGTGTGAGGCTTTTAAGATGAAGCCAAGTGAATCAATCACGTAGATGTTCACATGTTTCCTAGATGTAACTAATCCTCTATCTTTCTTGGTAAGGATTATAGTAAATATAAAAAGATCAGGAAGGTTCTCAAGGGACTGACCGAAAATTGGAACCCAAAGGATACTGCAATTATTGAAGGAAACGATCTCACCATAATGTCAATGGAGATGCTGATGGGTAAACTCATGACCCATACGCTTGACCTACAAGGCTTTGAAGAGGCAACCACAAAAAAAATCTATCGCCTTCAAAGTGCAAGTCAAAAGGTTCTCAAGTAAAGACACTAAAGATGAATATTCACATGGTAATGAACAAGCCCTACTAGTCAAAAACTTTAAGAAGTTCTTGAGATTTGAGAAATCAAACCAAAAGAATAAAGATGTCCAAGAAAGTAATAAAGAAGAAACCATATGCAATAATATCGGACATATCAAGAAGGACTTTCCAATAGCCAAGAAGAGCTGTCGATACGATCGATCAAGCAGGAAGTCAATAATCGGTCGAAAGTATGCAAATGCTGGCATCTGGCATGAGAGCGAGGCCAGTGAACTAGAAGAAGAGGAAAGACTCAATAGCTCAGAAAATGTCTGCTTAATGACATTTGATCAGGTATCAGATAATCCTCTATAAGATGACTTTTCTTTCGATGAACTCTCTGTCGCTTGTAGTGACCTACTTGACGAACACAAAAATGTGTTACATAAGTACAAGCAATCTCGAAAAGAGGTAGATAGTCTAACTTGTTGCAAGACATAAAGGAGACATTTACCACAGGCAACACGAAAGAAATAGCTAACATTAAGCTAAGTCTTCATGAGGTTCAACACACGGTTGAAAACAGAGAGAAGGATTATGCAAAAGTACTTGCTCTATATGATTCTGAGAAGAGCTTACAAACTGACACTAAACAAAAGCTGAAAGATATGACTGAAAAATATATAGCAGTTTGTTGAATCTCTAGAAAGTTAGAGATAAAGTTAGGCAAAGAAATTATTTCTATTACACTGTCTAAGATCTGTCCTACTGCACAACATATACTAAATAGGATACGATCAAAGAAAGTATGCAAGCAACATGTTCCACATAATCATGCTTTCACCTACAAGTATCCACGTAAGACACAAATGACTCATATTTGTATTGAAACAAAAATCACCTACTCTAGAATTATATATACATACTGTGTTCAATACGGGCACATATCACAGTAATATAGAGTTAGAAGTTAGTAGAAATGAATAAATATACATGGATACCTAAAACTGACAATGTTGTACCCTCAAAAAAATGGGTACCAAAGATCATATTTACTCGTCTTGTAGGTGGCCTACCCTCCCATGCTAGAAGTAAATGGATCCTCGATAGCGGATGTTCACGGCACATGACATGTGACACATCTCTATTCATAATACTATTAATAAAAAGAGAAGGATATTTCTCCTTCGGTAATAATCTGAAAGGTAATATTATATGTAATGGTATTGTTGTTATTTTCTTTTATCCCGTAATAAAAGACATTCCGCTTGTAATTAAATTAAAACATAACCTTGTAAGCATTAGCTATCTTGTTGACAATGGTTATGGCATTAATTTTATTAAAGACAAATGTTCTATATATGATATGTCCACTGGTAATCCTGTCTATGAAGGAATAGGGAAGAATAATATTTATGTTTTATTTTTAGAAAGTACTAATAGTGTGGGTAAATGCCTAGTAGTCAACTAGGATGAGAGTTGGCTATGGCATATGAGACTAGGACATGCAAACATGGATACCATTTCAAGGCTATCAACGGAAAAATTGTTGAAAGGACTACCGGCGATCATTCAAGAGAGACATGGTTTGTGCTGATTGCAAAAAAAATAAAGAAACTAAATACTCATTTCAATCCATCAATGTTGTAAGTACTTCTAGACCCTTGCAGTTGATACACATGGATTTGTTTGGACCTAGTAAAGTCGTCAGCCTTGGTGGCAAGCTCAACGTTTTTTTATTGTTGATAATTTCTCTAGATATACATGGGTTTCTTTTTTATCAAACAAAAATGATGCAAAAATTGAATTTGAGATTTTTTGAAAAATGTTCAAAACAAAAAAGATTTCTTGATTACTCGTATTTGAAGTGATCATGGAGGCAAATTTATAAATTCTGATTTCAAAAAGTTCTATGAAACAAATAATTTTTTTTGTCCTAAAACTCTCCAACAGAATGGTGTTGTGGAATGGAAGAATAGAACTCTTAAGCGATATGGCTAGAGTCATGCTTAACCAGCACAATCTTCTAAAATATTTTTGGGTTGAAGTTGTAAGTACAGCTTGTCTTGTTTTGAATAGGGTTCTGATTCGACATATATCGAAAAGACACTTTATGAACTGTGGTTTAATCGCATTCTAAATATTTTATATTTTAAAGTTTTTGAATGTTGTTGTTTTATTCTGAACACCAAGGATAACTTGGGTAAGTTTGACTCGAAAAAAAATGAAGCGATATTCTTTGGTTATGCTGCCAAGGGTAAGGGATATAGAGTTTTCAATAAAAGATCTATTATTGTTGAAGAATCGATTAAAGTTTTATTTGATGAGCACAACAGTCAAGTATCTACTGACAACGATGACAAAGATGCAAAGAACACATCCAAAGCACCCGAAGATATTGTGGCTGACAAGAACTATCTGGAGAGTCTACCGAAGAAGATGAAGCTCATGAAAGACCATCCAGAGATCCTTGTCATAGGTGATGCATCAAAAGAAGCAGGTACACATTTTTACTAGAAATATAGCAGCTAATTTTGCATTTATTTATCAAGTAGAACCTAAATCAGTAGCATATGCATTCTTAGATGAATTTTAGATTTATGCCATGTAAGAAGAGCTAAACCAGTTCGAGAGTAATCAAGTTTGGAAACTTGTTCCTAAACCTATTGGTCAATCTGTAATTGATACCAAATGGCTGTTCCGAAATAAACTAAGTGAGAATGGACAAGTTCTACACAACAAAGTACGTCTAGTATTTCAATGTTATAATCAAGAAGAAGGAATGATTATGACGAGACTTATGCTCATGTTGCTAGACTAGAATCTATTCGCATATTTTGTGCATTCGCATGTTTTAACAATTTTAAAAAAAATTAAATAGACGTAAAAAGTATATTTTTAAATAGATTTATAAAAAAAGAAGTTTTATGAAACCACCTCCTGGCTTTGAAGATTCAATTTTCAGATCATGTTTTCAAGTTACGTAAGGCACTCTATAGACTCAAACAAGTCCCTCGTGCTTGGTATGATCGCCTAAGTTCCTCCCTACTTGAAAATGGTTTTTCAAATAGAAGAGTTGATACTACTTTGTTTATCAAATCTTCAAATAATGGCATGTTCTAGTACAAATTTATGTAGATGACATTATATTTGGTTTTACTAACAAACATGTATGTCAAGAATTTGCCAAGTGTATTCATAATGAGTTTGAGATGAGTATGATGGGAGAGTTGAACTACTTCTATGGACTGCAAATCAAACAAAACTCTCAGGGAACCTTCATCAATCAAGCTAAGTACACGAAGGACTTGCTGAAGAAGTTTGACTTCGACAACGCAAAGCCTATTGGGACTCCTATGCCCGCATCAACCAAACTTGATCTTGATGAAAGTGAAAAACCAGTCGACCAGCGTAAGTATCGAGGTATGATTGGTAGTTTATTATATTTAACTGCTAGCCTACCCAATATTATGTTTAGCGTTTATATCTGTGCAAGATATCAAGCTAACCCTAAGGAATCACACTTATGTGCAGTTAAGCGTATCTTTCGATACCTTAATTAAACTTCTACTATAGGCTTATGGTATCCCAAAACTGCATCATTTGACCTAATTGGGTATTCTGATGTTAATTTGGTGGATGCAAAGTAGACCATAAAAGTACCAGTGGTACGTGTCATTTTCTAGGCAAAGCTTTAGTCTTGTGGTTTGGTAAGAAACAAAATTCTGTTGCATTGTCAACGACTGAAGCCGGATATATCGTTGCAGGTCGTCGTTGTGCACAAATTTTAAGTATGAAGAAAACCCTAAAAGACTATAATATGTACTATACTAAGATTCCTATATATTGTGACAACACTAGTACAATAAATTTGACTAAGAACCCTATATGTCACTCACGCACTAAACACATTAAAATATGTCATCACTTTCTACGTGATCACCAAAAACACGAGGATGTCTGCTTATAATTTATTGACACAAATTATCAACTTGTAGATATATTCACAAAAGCATTGGCTAAAGACCGATTCAACTATCTACGTCGCGAGTTAGGTATTCTTGAATTCACAGAAGCATAATGCTTTATGTTTAGTAAAATACTTAGACATTATTCAACGATATTTTAAATCAAAGTTATTTTTGGATACAAGTTGAAAGGGTAGGTGTAAATAGCCTGAAGCAACACGGCGTACTAGTTTTCAGACTACCGCTAGCTGGGATCCGGCCCCTACAGCTAACCCAAAGTAATAGGAATTTATTATATCAAATGAATGATAGTTTGAAGCTATTTTTTAAACATAAAATAACTATACTTCTCAGAAAATAGGCATACAGAACTCGGACCAAACTCTGTTCGACTTTGGACCGAATTCGGTGCTCCTATTTCCAGAGCAACCCGAGAGCTGGCCCACATGTTTTAAGTTGCTACTAACATCTACTAAAACCCTAACCTTCATTCTAGTTGAACAACACTAATCTTCTACCTCTAAATACTCCTCCTAAAACCCTAATTTCTCAAACCCTAACCCTATATCTATTTGCTTTTCGGGATTCCAACCTAAATCTCTAGGTTTTGTGGAGCTTTTGGGATTCTCTTCGATCTACTTCCATTTTTCTGAGTAACTTCACTTTTCTTCTTCAATTTCAATGGCTCCTAGATTTTCTACAAAGAAGAAGAGAGGAGATGGTGCTTCAACTTTGAACCCATCATATGACCCCACTGAGAGTCTCTTAAGTCCTCCTCCTCCTTCATATGAGGATAATTTTGATTCTAGTTTATTTTTAGACTTTGAGACATCTATTTCTTGGTTTGATGATTACCACAAAAGGGTTATTTGTCCTGGAAATTCTATTAATTTTAATATATTTCTAGAATATTGCTTGACTTTCCAGAACATTGGCCTACGTGAATTTTTGGAAGTTGCCAACCCTATATACATGGCAATATAGTTGGTATGTTTTACTGCAACTTACAATATTCACATGGCATTACGTATTCCTCTATTTGTAGAATTGAGATGGAATTTAATGATGACGATTTGAGTGAATGGCTCCAAGTACCCAATACTGGAGATGCCCTTGTTGACATGACCAAAGTCTAATTCGGTCCTGATTTGAACTTAGAAACCTTTAAGGATGCGACGTATGCTCCGAATCCCAGACCCCCGGGACGGCTCATGTCACGGTACTTGAACCAACACTTTATGAACTCCATCGGATCATCATGGTGTCTATCTTGTCCAAAATGGGATCTACTGATGTGATCACGTATTTAGAATTGTTTGTGGTGTATCACATTTATTTTGGGATTCCTTTCAGTCTTTCCAAAACCATGATGGCAGCTATAGTCAACTATAAGAAGGCCGGTCAAAACCTTACCTACCATATGATTCTTTCTATCATATTCATAGATATAACATTTCTATGGATTTTGTCCCATTGATGATACTCTGTCATAACTCCATAGGTCTCGTAGGTTTCCTCATCCTTCTCCTGCAGTTGGTGACGGAGGTGTTCCACCTATTTCTCAGATTCCTCGGCCTGATGAAGCCCCTATTGATGTCCCTCCTGCTCATACCATAGATTAGCTTTATGCCTTGATGACCCTTCAGAGTGATCCTTTTGAGGCTCGTTGTACTCTTGAGGATGAGCGTTATCAGGAAGAGCATATGCGTCAGAGAGACACTGACTATTGTATCACTTACCAATTTTAGACCCTACGGAATAGTATTATTGATATTCAGTGGACTATGACTCATCATCTTTCTGGTCCCACTTCTTTGTTATGTCATCCATACTTTGATGGACCAGATTTGATGACCGTCAGTCACAGAGATAATTTGATCCCACTTCAGCTTACATTGATCCAACCTGAACTACTGACACTGGTGACGATGTTAGCTGAAGAGATATTTGGACTATTGGCTCCGTGAGACTGATGCTGATGATGATGATCTTGTAGTAGTTTTTTTGTAGCTCATCTTAGACTTTGATTATGCACTATTTTGTATTAGTTATGATTAAGTCTCTTTCAGACTTCCATATTATATCAGTGGATTTATGCATTTCATGCTACTGTCGTTTATTTTAGTTCTATTTCTATTTGTTGGCCTTGTCATTACTATATTTCTTGGTACTTTTATTCTTTCTCTGTTTGTTGTTTATACTCACTATTTGCGGGAGAGCATCCATTTTGTACAAATGACAAAGGGGAAAAAGAGTTATAACCAAATGCACCAAAAAATCGCAATGGTCAAAAGGTATAAAAATTTAAGTTATTTTTTTTATATTATTTGGTATAAACTCAAAGTTTGTCAAGTATCAAAGTAGCGAAGATTGTTGGCCCATTGGTCATAGTCACACCTGATTTTGATAATCAACGTAAACTTTGGTCGATACATAAATAATACACAATTACAGGTACAAACGCAAAACATCTACTTTTCTATTGCTACTATTCATTGTCTTCGTTAAACAAAGGCTATGGATGTTGCAAGACATTTTTCATATTTTATTATGTATTTTACACTTTATTGAGTCTAGAAAAATGTGAGGTCGATCGAATTGACAACTGGCTATGCTACTAAAATCTAATTTCAAAATAGCCTACCTATCCACAAAAATATTCTACTCCACATTCCATACTAGCCAAAAGAATACCTAATGAACCCAAAAAGCCATCTTCAATACAGAAGCTGGTCAGAAAACTCACCATAAGAGTTCGGCCCGAACTCTGACCGGGTTCGGCTAGGCAGTTCTTGAAGTTATGTGGTCTTCCTAAAGATCTGCAACCAACTTTTGAATTACGAAAAATATGCACCCGAACACATGCCGAGTTCTGTCCATAAAAATGTTGTAAATAGATGAGAAGTTCCTATTCCAAATCACGCATTCATTTCTTCTATTCTCTATCTATTCAAAAGTATTCAAAGAGCTTTACATTTTCATATTTAGCCTTTACAACTCCTAGCCAAACCAAGTGTGATTCTGGTTTGATCCAGAGTTTGTAAATAAGGCTTTCCAAAAACGTTCCAGTTTTTAAGTTTTGTCTTATTGAAGTTGTGAGTCCTTTGGATAAGTAGATTAATATCGACCAAGACGAGACTGGATTAGTCCTCTCAGAGGAAAACTAGTACACATTGTTGTGTCATTAGTTTATTTTTTTGATTCTCTTTATATTACGTATTTAATTTTTAAATAATTTGTTATCATCTTCCTAGAACTTATCATCTGTGACACTTCTTATACATATATTTTTTAATTTGGTAATTATTTTTCCGCTACACACACACACTCTATTCACCCTCTCTAGAGGTGCTCAACGTTCCTATACTTTCATGCTATGACATGCTGCATTATACGACACTGTGAGTGAAGGTTCATTGTGTTGGCACGAGCTTCTACATTCGGCTAGCTACCGATGCGAGTGATTCGTGTAGCGGAGCATAAAAAAATAAATTGTGTCTAGTTTAGTGACTTGCATTGAGATATGGGTTGTTCGAGACATTGATATGACTTGTACCATTTATGGACGGAGAAGACTAGTAGTAGGCGTATGGGACAGCCCCTTTAGACTGTGTAATCTTTGGAGGAATGTAAAGGAGTTATGAGCCTCATAGTTTTATAGTTGTCTTTTTGGCTCGTAGCTCATAGTTCATAGCATCAGCTCATAATCCTACACTGGTCTGTGATTCTGTTCTATATCCTTATCACATACCCATACGCCCAACGTCGTCTTCAACATGCATTCACATAGTACGGTAAGATGTTGTACTTATCCCTAACCATAGCGTAGAATAATGTCTTATCACGGAATAGTGGCCCATACCTTTTTCTTGTTTGGTTTTAGGTTTGGTTCATTGTTCGACGATCAGATAGTGGATCGTGTGATGGTTCGGGTTATTCATTCAGTTCGTATATGGCATAGAATAGTATCTTATCGCAGAATAGTGTGCCACCCTTTATCCTTGTCAGGTTGTAGGGTTGATTCATTGCTTCGATGGCAGGATAATGGACTATATTATGATTCGAGCTATTTATTTCATGTTTATATTTATTCAGTTCATATTATGACATGTTTCTTTTGTATCTTGTTACGTCCCTCTAAGGACCTGATGATCTCTCCAGGTTATTGCAGAGCACTTATAGATAGATAAATGGATGGTATGGTTGCATCTTCATGCTTCGGGTACTGCTTGTAATATTATTTTATCATTCTTCCATGCTTTATGTATTTCTCATCATGATATACTCTACTCAATATCCCAGTTTGTAAATTTATTTTGTTCTCGAGTTTGCTCGAACATGTATATTATAGGGTGGCCGACTATATTACATATCGTTCATGCTTGCTTTATTTACTTATATGTGGATTATGAAATAGTTGAGGTAGTGTAGGTTTAGTACACTTCTATAATGTGTCTATTAAATTAGAAACTAATTTCAGGTCGTATTAGTTGGCATGCTTACGTTCCTAGTCCCATCTACTTTGGGACTAGGGAGTGATATTCCATAATAAGACATTTGGAACCAATGACTCATGTTGTCTTTACAACAAGATTTGATGATTGCCAATTTTATAATAGAGTCGTCCTGCCATTAAGGGGAGGTAAGCAACAAATTGTTCATATAGAACAAACAATTACTAATGAACGACGTGAATTAACATGGAATACACCTACTCTATCTCATTAAGATCCAAGAACTCCATAATATGATTATGAGACAAGGAGAATGATACATTTGCAAAAAATTACAAATCAATTACCTGATACATTTAATGATGCAAAGGTAACTAGATCACATGTACCAGCTATGAATGTGCCAGCCAGAATTACTGTTCCAGTTGGACAAAATCCAAACAAGGTGGCAAATGAATCAACTACTACAAATCAAAAGCGTGGTAGGCCTATATGTTCCAAGGATAGTGCTCCTAGAAAGAAGAGAGCTAATGAAACATCTTGTCCTAATAAAAGTCCGATAGTAGTTGAACAAAAACAAATGAAGGTGTGCACATTTCTAAATTCACTGAAATGCCTATAGATGCCTCTAGAGAGGCACAAGTACCTAAAAATAAAGAGATCTCGATACTCTATGCATGTTCAGGTGAATTGTAGAATAGAAAAATATTTGTCATCTATGACAAATTTAGCTATACAGTAGTTACTAAAATATCAAAGGACAATGATGATTGTGAAAATGAACCACGTAGTATAAATAGATGTCGACAAAGAAGAGATTGGCAAATCTGGAAAGATGCGACTAAAGCAGAATTAAAATCTTTAGAAAAATGTGGTGTGTTTGGACCTATAGTGGAAATACCAAAGGGCATAAACCATGCTGGTTTTATATAGGCGTTTCATAAGAAAACGAAAGGAGAGGAACGACGTTGAAAGATACAAAGCCCAACTTGTAGAACAAGGATTCTCTCAAAGACTTGGAATTGTCTATCTGGAGACATACTCTCAAGTTATGATGTCATTACCTTAGATATCTAATTAGCCTTATTATATATTTGCCTAAGCAATGATAAAAAATAGTCAAATTTACCCATGTGTTTTCAATAAGAAATCTGAAAATAGATTCTCTATAGTAGCAGTATATGTGGATGATATAAACCTGATCAAGTCTCCTACAGAATTAGAGAAAACTATAAACTATTTGAAGAAATAATTTGAAATAAAAGACTTGGAAAAGATAAATTTTGTCTCGGTTTGCAAATAGAATAAAGTTCCACTGGAATATTAGTGATCAATTCTAATATATTGAAAGGATTTTAAAATGATCCAGAATGCACAAAGAACATCTACTTAGTACACCTATGGTTGTACGAAGTTTGGATTTGGATAAAGATCCATTTCGACCAAAGGGATAAGATAAAAAAAAGTACTTGGTCCTGAAATATCGTATTTAAGTGCTATTGGAGCACTACATGTAGCACAATGCACAACACTATATAATATATTTCCTGTTAATTTCTTATCTATATATAGTTTTGCATCTATACTTAGACATTGGAATGGAGTTAAACAGATATTGAGACTTCTTCATGGAACAACTGATATTGGATTATTTTATTACTTTGATTCGATTAACAATTCTTGTTTAGTTGGTTATGCAGACTCAAGTTATCTTTCTGACGCTCATAAGGGTTGCTCCCAAATAGGTTATGTGTTTATTAATAACCATGCAGTTATATCTTAGCGATCAATAAAGCAAAGTTTAGTAGCAACTTTCTCTAACCATATAGAATTAATTGCATTATATGAAGCAATAAGAGAAAGTGTGTGGTTGCCATTGATCATTGATCATATACGAGTAAATTTTTAACTACCCACAGTTACAGATGAGCCTACAACAATATTCTAAGACAATGCGGCTTGTATTGCACAAGTCAAAGAGGGATTCATCGAAGGAGATCGTATCAAGCACCTTTCACCAAAGTTGTTTTATGCACATGAGCTCCAAACGACAAAAGTAATAGAAGTCAAGCAAGTAAGATCTAATAAAATTTTAGCCAGTTTAATAACAAAGGCACTACCAAATACCACTTTTTAGAAATTGGTACATGAAATAGGCACACGATGACTTAATCATCAGACCAACTAGTTGTAACAGATCCATTATATCGAGGGAGAGTATGGCTTGTAAAGAATATTTTTGTGTTTTGCGCGTTTTACTCTTTTTACTTGACTAAGATTTTTTTCCAATAGATTTTTCTTAGTAAGGGTTTAATGATACAAAAAATGCGCATACACCACCAACTAATTAATAGTGAATATCCAAAGGAGAGTGTTATAAGTATGAATAATTCACCATAATTATTTGGCCTACATAACCTATGTATTTTGGTTGTCTATAACCTATGCCTTTTGGTTATCCATAACCTATGTCTTTTGACATTTCTCCTTTAATTATCCTCATAATATTAACCCACATTGTAAGCATATATAAAGGGCTCTTCTCAAGTAGATTGTGACAACTGAATGAAGAAACAATCTCCTCAATTTGTTCTATCCACCTCTTTACTTTATAATATTACAAACCTAGGCGATATGTATGCTTAGTGAAATTAGGTATCATCATATATGAAAGCCAATATTAGGGGAAGGTTTAAAAAAGATGGAATTGCACTTGCAGCAAGGTGCATAAAGATGTCACTAAGGAGGACTTATTTTGCAAAAGATTTATATTTGATGATGGTTGTCTTTAGATATTGTTAGATGCAAAGGTCCTACAAAATAAGTTCATGAGTCTTTACATTATTTGCACAAAAAATTGCACGAAAACCATTGACATTCTCTTTAATTATGTAAAAGGTACGAAACTTAGAATATTTACAAAGATAATCTGTAATACCCAGTCCCCAAAATACATAGGACTAGGAATGCGTATACATGCCAGCTACGTAATAAGTAAACTCCAGCCCAGCTTGAATACGTATAAGCTGTCTAAGTCTGGTAATTATCTTTATATCACTAAGATAATTCTAATCTCAATCCACTGAAGATAAATCCTTCTTAAGACCAAACTCTATTACAATTGTCTGAACAAACTTATAACAAAGGATAAAGCTTGTAAAACTAGGCCATGTTAGCAGAATAAAATGTCAAAAAAATAAGTATACTGCTAGATGAACATAATGAAAATATCAACCAAATATATACCTGAGTCGAACATAGCAACACCCCTCGGATCAATAAATTTTCTCTAAGCGACTACCTGGAGAGATCACCAGGTCCTCAAGGGACATAGCAAGGTACATAATATGTATGCTAAGCAATAGTAAAGAGAATATATAATATGAAAGGTAACTACCATAGCCATCTAGTGCACATATGCAATTGAGGACAATCCTTATACTAGGCACAGCCAAACCTGCAATCACTCATGGCACCATGTCGTGATACCAATGAGTGAACACGAAACAACTCTAAGGCATTGCTACAGAGACCCTAGTACACAAAAATAACCAAGCCCCAAATAAGAAGATACGGTCACGGGTCATGATTGTCGGGTACTTCGGTAGAGTCCTCCCCACCCTATGCTCTAGAACTATCCAGTCAAATATGAATCATGTACAAACAACAAATCACGTGAGCTAGTACTACTTGCTATCACAGAGTCCATAGCCACAAATATCTAATGTCAGACTCTGTATCATATCATCATCATCCATCGTGTCTGTGTCCTGTGGTCTATCCACTACCAAAATTTATCGTTTTAGCGACGGCCCTATCCGTCGCCAATCCGACGGTAATTAGTATTAGCGACCGATCACTGACGGGTTTTGGCCAAAAAAATCTGTCGGCAATTAGCTCGTCGCTAATAATGGTCCGTCGCTACGTAGTCGTCAAGCGACGGAATAGCGACGGCTTGTCGACGTCAAAATACGAAGCATTAGCGACGCATTTCCGACGGACTGTCGTCCATTTCAACTATTAAGTACTAAACTGTGTAGACGATAGCGACGTAAAATTCTGTCGGTAACCCGTCGTAATAGCGTATCAGAGCGTATCGTTCCGTCGCTCTTCCGTCGGTAGTCGTCGGTAACGAACGACGAATTAGCGACGGTGTGCTGACGGACTATCCGTCGATCAGGTTCTGGAAATGCTTGGCATTTCCAGCACCATGGCGACGGAAGAGTAGTCACTAATCCGTCGCTATACCGTCGCCACAGCGACTGATTAGTGGCTGATTATCCGTCGCCATGGTTCTGGAAATGTCAAGCATTTCCAGAACCTTGTCGACGGATTGTCCGTCGCTAAACAGTCGCTAGAGCGAGCGACTGATTAGTGGCTGATTATCAGTCGCCGTAGTGATGGATCGGCCGTCGCTATTCCGTCGAAGTTTATACCACCAGAACCTTGCCGACGGATAATCCGTCGATCATCCGTCGCTACCTGGAAACAGTTTAAAAACTCCAGATAGCGACGGCTAATCCGTCGAAAAACTGTCGGCAACTGGGAATAGATGTCGCTAAACGGTCACTAGTCCGTCGCTAACTGAGTTTTTTGGGTAAAAACTTGCAGCACTTTCCAAATATATGCATAACCAAACCAATATATAATGCACCCCAATTATCCAACAATCACACAGACCAAATATATAATGCACACCAATTATCCAAGAATCATATAGACCAAATATGCACATACAAATTTAATGCACACCAATTATCCAAGAATCACAGACCAAACCAAATTAATAGAAAATAAACATCAATTATCCTAAAGAGTAACATAATATCCGGTGCTATAAGCCGATTATAGCACAATTAATCCAAAGATCTCACAAATAATCCAAATTTTCTTAATACAATATTTTAAGAAGGAGGAGGTCGATTGTCCGGTGTTGGTAATCCTATATGCGACCGACGAATATACTCCTCCATAAGGTACGGAGGCAAGCCGTCGTAAATACTGCTCGGAAGTCGGCGTAGCTGCTCTGCGAACATAAGATCCATGAGTGACGTCACAGTCGTAGGCGGTACCACAGGGGCATCAGGGTTGAAAGAAAGATGGCCCACGGAAGACGGACCGACACCTGCAGTCGACGGACCAGTAGAAGACGGATGAACACCATCAGCAGACGTACCGGCAGCAGCAGACGGACCGGCAGCAGCAGACGTAGGCGAAAAGTACATGGCAAATTGCTTCCGCAAGGACGACACCGCCTCGTGCAGCTGTGTAAGCTGCGACCTAACATCATCGTCTGCCGGGGCCACGGGAGGAAGCAGTGTCGGTGGAAATCTCCGCGTCGCCATGTGCAATGGCCCTAGGGAGCCGACTCCGTACAGGAACCCTTTCTTAAAGCCGCCGACGGTATCTACGAACAAGTCGTTCCGAGCGGCCAAAGAAGAGGGCATCCGGAAGGGCGTCGTTTTACCGACATCCTCGGTGTCAGTTAACTGAGCCCGACTAAGGGCCTCATAATACGCAGCCTATCAAATGAATGTGTTTATATTATAAGATTTACCTAAGTTGTAATCTAAATCCTATCTTTTACTAAGTTAAGTGTGAATCGTAAGTTTACCTAAGTTATAGTCCGAATACTTTTAATTCTAACGTTAATCTTATAAACATAAGTACTTACATCAGTCTTTTTGGCCCTCTCATCGACGAAGCTCCTGTCCTTCCGTCTTTTGTGCGTATGCTGGAACACGTCGTACATGGAGACCGATTCTAGCGCCCTTCTCTCCTTCACCGCCCGTTGGGCCTGCATACGAAATTTTCGTAGAAACTAATTAACTCCTTTAATTAATAATACCTAATTCGATAGTGAAATAAATTTACGGTTGCTCACCAGATCTGCAAGTGTCGCTGCGTGGGACCTTGATCCCCCCGTATGAAGGCTCGCGGCCTGTCGGTTCACCTTCGCCTTCTTCGATTTCTCCTTGTACGCAGGGGTATCCATCATACCTAAGAGGTCCTCATAATACTCCTGCCGGATCCAACTCGGCCTCGTATGCCCCATTTTTAGGTCATGAATCATATCCCGTATCTTCTTCGAGCAAGCGCTTCTGTAGGTCCTGCGGATCCCCTCCTCGCGATGGGGGGGCCACCAGTACGTTGTCTAACACAGAAAATCAATTATCACGTAATTTAAAAATGGTTGATTAAAGTGTAACTAATAATTAACCAGAAGATATAGATATATACCCTCAACTCGTCGAGCCAGACGTACTGCACGTTTAGGGGCACCTACGAAAAGTTGAGGTAGGGACCGTGGAAGTTAGTCCTGATAATTTCTCTAAGAGCCCTGCCAACATTAAACGAAAAAAATCTACAAAGAAGAAACGACTGGATTATTAACTTGAATAAATGAAAGAAATTTAATAAATTATCTTAAATTTACTTACGAGGTCCCCGCGGGCCATAGCTCTCGTCGGAACTCGCCTCTCGGCCTCTCTGGTGCTGTCGGAGGATCCGCGGGTCCGCGTATGTACTCTCCAGTAACCGAATGGAACCGAGTATGGGCGTACTCTGGGGTCCACTGTGCAGTAACTGGGGCATCCCCTGGTGGATCCGCTGGTGGTGGTTCCGATAGCGAAACGGATCCGCTAGTAGATCCGGACTCATGCCTCGATGAAGTGGTCGACCGAGGGCGGGATGCGTCTGTGCCCGGGGTACTCTCCGGGTCGGGCTCGCTCGATGGGGTCACATCCCGGGAACTTTGAATGCGACCACGACCACCAGCACCAGTACGACCATGACCAGGACCCGCACCAACACCACCAACACCACCACCACGACCACCACCACCACGACCACGACCAGCCATCATGACCTGTAAATAGAACACATAAACATAATTAACAATATAAAAGTGTAAATGGATATAAAAAACTAAACTAAAATATACATACCACCAGTAGGGAGACGAGTGTCGCCGCGACGAAAAAGACTAGGAGTGCCATCTGCAATAAGTAAATAATCGAATGAAAAAAACATGAATTCACGTAATTGCTTTTATGAGGTCAAACTTAATTCACGTAATTGGAAGTATTTTTAATATACAACAATATTTAACCTAATCATCGTCTTCGTTCTCATCCTCGGCCTCGTCTTCATTATCATCCTCCTCATCCTCATCCTCATCCTTATCTTCATCGTCGATTTCATCTGTATCCTCATCCCCATCAAATTCTTCTTCTTCTTCTTCTTCTTCTTCTTCTTCTTCTGCCTCAATATTTAGGACAAGGCGCCTCTTTCTCCCCTGGTTGACAGCTAAGTCTTGTGTATCAATCTCTTCCTCCCCTCTATTTTTCTCAACAATATCTTCAACATCCATTGTATCTGAGTATTGTCCCAAGTATTGGGACTTTTCGATCTGGTCCTCTTGGTATGCTGGGTCTCCAATATTGAATGTATTTCTAGATTTAATCTTACATACTGCCCACTAGTCAAATCGATCTCTACGATGCCTTGGATAGCTTGTTTAGTAGACTTGAACAGCCTGATTTGCTATCGCAAATGTACCGGACCCTCTATACCTCCTGCGATGATTTATATCAACGAATCCAAATTGTTTATCGATTCTCCAACCGATATTTGGTATCGTATCGAACCACTCACATTTGAACATCACAATATGTATATCATATGGGCCAGTATATTTTAAATCTACAATATCCCGAAGCACTCCATAATAGTCAAAGTCCGGCTCGTCGTCATAGACGGTGCCTCTTATGCAAACACCGGAATCCTTGGTACTGATGCCGTCATTGATAAATTTGACATTTATAGCATTTTGAGTTGACTTAAACCTGAAGCCATTAACGACATAGCCTGGCCAAGTCTTTATTTGCTTCTTCAGTCCCAGTGCCAGATAACGAACACTCTCATGAGTGAGTGTTATTTCAGGTAATAAAACCTGTAAACAAATATTTATAATTTAAATGTTTCAGATTATATATTAATAATCTCAATTATAATCACAGTTACTTACGTATTTACGAAACCATGACAGAAATATTTTCTCCAACTTACAAATTGTTAAGATAATCTTCTCCTCAAGTTCAACCATGTGTTGCACAGTCAACTTAGTTGAACAAATATCCCTAAAAAATATTGATTGTTTAGCCAACGGAACCCATACAGCAGAAGGCAACAACTCTTTCAAAGCAATGGGCAGTAATCTTTCCATAAACATGTGGCAGTCATGACTCTTCATTCCCGTTAGCTTGCGTTCATTGAGGTCAACGCATCTAGACAAATTCGACACATAGCCGTCGGGAAATCTTAAAGTAGATACCCACTTGCAGATTATTAATCTATCTTCCTTGCTCAATGTGTATTGTGCTATCGGCTTACTTAATTGTCCAGTAGCACCCCTTTGTAACAAGTTCAGATAAGGACGTTTGTATATCTCGGCAATGTCTTGTCCTGCTTTTGGATTGTCCTTCGTCTTTCCTTTAATGTCCATGATGGTATTGAAGACATTATCGAACACATTCATTTCGATATGCATAACATCAAGATTATGCCTTATAAGATTATCTTTCCAATAAGGCAAGTACCAGAAGATACTCCGTTTGGTCCAGTTATGGGTTTGTCCGAACCCATCGACACGATTGTTCGATGGATCTTCCATTACAGTGGGAAAATCCTTTACATCTTCCCAAATATTGTATCCCGACAATCTGGCAGGCGGATGAGAAAATTCTTGTTTTCCAGCTCTGAATGCGTCCTTGTTCTTTCTCCAAGGATGACTCGCGGGCAGAAATTGACGATGACAATCAAAGAAAGAAGTTTTTCCTCCATGCTTAAGGCGGAACGCCTTACTATTTTGCATGCATATCGGACAAGACAGGCACTACCAAAATACATGGATTTACCGACGGCCTTATCCGTCGGTAGTCCGTCGCCAAAAATAAATACCGACGGATTACCGACGGATATTTTGGTAAAACAGCCATCGGGAATAACCTCGTCGCTAAAACATATCCGTCGCTACTCCGTCGCTCAGCGACGACTTAGCGACGGAATACCGTCGGCGCATTTAAATATATATAGCGACGGATTACCGACTAGCTTTCGTCAAAACATGTATCAGGATATAGGGTTAGCGACGAAAAACTCCGTCGCTAAAGAGTCGGCAAAACCGTATCAGTGATTTTCTGATATGCAATATCCGTCGCTAATCCGTCGTAAATTTGTCGGTAAAAGCGTATCAGAGATTTTCCCATACGGCAGGTCGTCGTTATGCCGTCGCTAATCCGCCGAGGTGTACGACGGATTAGCGTCGTATTAGCGACAAAACATCCGTCGCTAACTGCAAAATTTATGGACATCAAACAGAACCAGGTCGACGGACATTCCGTCGCTAAACCGTCGCTCAATGTAAAATTCTCCAGGTAGCGACGGATATTACGTCGCCAATCCGTCGATACATTAAATTCCTACAGTTAGCGACGGATAGTCCGTCGGAACTTTGTCGCCAGTCCGCCGTAAGTTAGTCGCCAATCCATCGCGAAAGCTAAAATTTATGGACATCAAACAGCACCAGGTCGACGGATCGTCCGTCGCCAATCCGTCGCTTTATTGAAATGCTCCAGGTAGCGACGGTTTTTACGTCGCCACTCCGTCGCTAACCTCAGTTTCTCCAGTTAGCGACGGACTATCTGTCGCTGAGTGGTCGCCAGCCCGTCGCTAACTTCTAATTTTTGAAAAAAAAATACTGCAAACAGACTCTTTCCTGTTTATACAACACATCCAACACAATATCAAACATGCAAAATATCCATATACAACACCATATATCCATATCCAACACGAATATCCAACGTATCCAATATCCAACACCATATATCCATATGCAAAATATCCATATCCGACACCAATATCCAACGTATCCAATATCCAACAAAATATTACCAACACAATATATCCAATATCCAACATTAAATTATCCAAACATAAAAAAAATATCCGAACATACAATGTATCCAAATGTCTACAAAACCAACAACATAAACAAAATCAAACCCCGTCCGTCGGATCGTCTCGTGCTCGTGCCGCCGCATCCGCTTTGCGTATGTACTCCTCCACCGTGTGTGCCGGCACTTGGGACAAGACATGGTCTGGAAGCGTGCGTAGCTGCTCTGGCGACAACATGTCAAGGAGCGTCAAGATGGTGTTATCCGATACGATGCGGGCGTCCGCAGAGCGGTTAAACGAAAGCCGTCCGGGGGAAGAAGGACCAGGTCGATCCGAAGCACCGGCAGCAGCAGTAGACGGACCGGAAGCACCACCAGATGAACCGGGAGCACCAGCAGACGGACCGGGAGCAGACGGACCGAGAGCAGACGGATAGCGCCCCAACACTATCGCCCGCAAATCTGACACCGCGGAGGTCAGAGTCGCAAGCTGCGCCCTCACATCGTCAACCGGGGGCGCTGGGAGAGGCGGCGGCGGTGGATATCTCGGGGACGGCTGCAACGAGGGCGCCATGGAACCTAAGCCGTAGACGCGCCCTTTCCTAACGCCGCCGACGGATTCTACGAACACATCGTCGTAGCGAGCGGCCATAGAAGAGTGCGTCTGGGTGGGCGTCGTTTCACCGACATTCTCGGAAGGGGGCTCGATCTCAAGCCGACTAAGTGCCTCACGATATGCAGCCTATCCAATGAATGTGTTTATACTATAAGTTTTCCTAAGTTATAATCTAAATCCTATGTTTCCCTAAGTTATAGTCTGAATCCTAAGTTTATCTAATTAACTTAACAATAATTATATTTCTAACATAAATCTCATAAACGTAAGTACTTACATCAGTCTCCTCGGCCCTCGCGTCGACGAAGCTCCCGTCCTTCCGCCTCTTGTGCGTATGCACGAATACATCGTGAGCGGTGACCGTCTCCGCCTCTTTCCCCTGCTTCACCGCCCGTTGGGCCTGCATACGTAGAATTTAATTAACTTCGTATATTAACAGTACGAAATTAAATAATAGAATGAATTTAAATTTGTGCTATCTCACCAAATCTGCACGTGTCGACGCGTGGGGCCTTGATCCCCCCGTATGTAGACCCGCGGCCTGTCGATTAGCCTTAGCTTTCTCCGATTTCAGCTTGAACTACGGAGTATCCATCTTCTCCAACATCTGCTCATAGTACTCCACCCGGATCCAGTCCTTCCTCGTATGTGCCGTACGAAGGTCGTACACCGTATCCCATATCTTCTTTCCGGCGACGGCTTTGTAGGTCCTGCGGATCGCCTCCTCGCGATGGGGGGGCCACCAGAACGTCCTCTGACATACAAATTCAAATATCACGTAATAAAAAATTTAATGATTTAAAGAATAATTAATAATTCACCGACGGATTTATACCCTCATCTCGTCGAGCCAGACGTACTTTATGTCCTGAGGCACCTCAGAAAAATTGAGGTAGGGGCCATGGTAGTTATCCCGGATAATGTGCCCTAGAATCCGGGCAGCATCCCACGGGAAAAACCTATAAAGAAGCAACGACTGGATTATTAACTTGAATAAATGAAACAAATTTAATAAATTAACTTAAATTTACTTACGATTCACTAGCGGGCCATAGCTCTCGTCGGAACTCGCCCACCAGCCTCTCTGGTGGCATCGGGGGATCCGCGGGTCCGTGCATGTACTCCCCGGTAACAGGATGAAACTGAATCCCGGGATACTCCGAGGCCCACCCTGCAGTAACTGCTGGGCCCCCTGCTGCATCTGCTGCTGTATCCACAGGTACATCCGGTGGCGGAACGGATCCGCTAGCGGATGGAGTCACAGGCCTCGACGACGATGTCGGTGGCACCGAGGAAGAATGACGGCGGGAAGAGCCTGTGTCCGGGCTCTCCAAGTCGGGATCGGAGGTCACATCCGGGGAATGCGGCTGGCGACCACGACCGCTACCACCACGCCCACGCCCACGCCCACGACCACCACCACCACCGCCGCTGCCGCCGCCACCGCCACGACCACGGCCAGCACCACCAGTACGGGTGCTCGCAACCATGCCCTGTAAATAGAACACATAAACAAAATACCGACAATATAGATTTATAAATGAATATAAAACTAAACATATCCATACCAGCAGCAGGGCGATGAGTGCCGCCCAGACGAGTAGGCCTAGGAGTGCCATCTGCAAAAAGAAACTCATACAATAATACGCAAATATCCTAAACTAAAATAAATATTACAATCAGAAGTGAAGTACGAATAAAAGCTAGATACACAAAATCTGATAAAATCACGCACCAATACAACAAAGTACAATTCTTATAACTTTTGATGAAAGGGCATCTTGTGTTCCACTAGACTTGTAATTGTAAATCCAAATGTAATAGGATAATTTAGGATTCGAGACTAGATATTGGGTGCTTCAAGATACAACTAAAATATAGCGATATTTAATCATTGTCATCGTCCTCTTCTTCGGCCTCGGCCTCATCATCATCATCATCCTCATCGTCGAATTCATCTGTATCCTCATCCTCATCCTCATAAAGTTCTTCTTCTTCTTCTTCTTCTTCTTCAGTCTCAATACTTAGGACAAGATGCCTCTTTCTCCCCTGGTTGACATCTAAGTCTTGTATATCAACCTCTTCCTCCCCTCTATTTTCATCAGCAAGAGGTATATCAACCTCTAATTCAACATCCATGTCACAAGACTATTGTCCCAAGTATTAGGGCTTTTCGATCTGGTCCTCTTGGTATGCTGGGTCTCCAACGTTGAATGTATTTCTAGATTTAATCTTGCATACTGCCCACCAGTCAAAGCGATCTCTATGACGCCTTGGGTAGCTTGTATAGTAGACTTGAACAGCCTGACTTGCTATCGCAAACGTGTCGGACCCTCTATACCTCCTGCGATGATTTATATCGACGAATCCAAATTGTTTATCGATTCTCCAACCGATATTTGGTGTCGTATCGAACCACTCACATTTGAACATAACAATATGCATGTCAAATGGGGCACTATATTGTAATTCTACAATATCCCGAAGCACTCCATAATAGTCAAAGTCCGACTCGTCGTCATAGATTGTGCCTCTTATGCAAACACCAGAATCCTTCGTACTGAAGCCGTCATTGAGAAATTCGGCATTTATAGGATGTTGAGTTGTCTTAAACTTGAAGCCCTTAACGACATAGCCGGGCCAAGTCTTTGCATGCTTCTTCGGTCCCAATGACAAATAACGAATGCTCTCATTTGTGAGTGTACTTGGTTCAGCTAATAAAACCTGTAAACTTTAAATATTTTAGTTGCATATATATATTTAAATGGTAGCCGCATAACATATTATCTCAGTTACTTATGTAATCTCGAAACCATGACGGAAAGGTAAAATCAACCTCTCTTTGAAGTCCCTCATCGGTAATATCGGGTGTCCTTATTTTGACTTCATCTCTAAATACACTGTTAGAGAGAATAAAAATTAGTGTAGTCACTTACCTCACCAAATTAGATATTATAACGAGGTGTAGTCACTTACTTCTCCAAATCTCTCACTTCTTGTATGTCACAATTTAACAAGACATATCGGTGAGCGGCATCATACTCATCGTCACTCAACCACCGTTTCTTACTATCCCCAATAGGCTTGCCCCTTAAATTGAATATACCTCCTTTCTCAACGTCTTCGTCATTCCTTTGAGGTCTATTTCAATTTGTCTCAACATGAGTATCGAAATAAATGGAGCAAAAGTTTGACACCTCCTCGATAAGATATGCTTCGCATATCGAAGCCTCTATATGAGCCTTGTTGCCAACTTTCTTCTTTAGATGATGTAGATACCTAGAGAGACAAATTATCTTGAGAATTAACAATGAATTATAAAATCCACTTAAATTATATTGATTTTTATTTACCTTTCAAAGGGGTACATCCATCGATAATGAACAGATGCACCGACACGGGCTTCGTATGCTAGATGAATCGGTAGATGCTCCATACTGTCGAAGAAACCCGGTGGAAATATTTTCTCTAACTTGCAAATTGTTAAGACAATCTTCTCCTCAAGTTGTATCATATGTTGCACCGTGAGCTTAGTTGAACAGATATCCCTGAAGAATGTAGACAGCTCGGCCAACGGAACCCATACAGCAGAAGGCAACAACTCTCTCAACGCAATGGGCAGTAATCTTTCCATAAACACGTGGCAGTCGTGACTCTTCATTCATATTAGCTTGCATTCATTGAGATCAACGCATCTAGACAAATTCGACACATAGCCGTCGGGAAATCTTAAAGTAGATATCCACTTGCAGATTATTAATCAATCTTCCTTGCTCAATGCGTATGGTGCTATCGGCTTAGTTACTTGTCCACCAGCTCCCCTTTGTATCAAGTTTAGATTATGACGTTTGCATATCTCGGCCATGTCTTGTCTTGCTTTTGGATTGTCCTTCGTCTTTCCTTTAATATCCATAACGGTATTGAAGACATTATCGAACACATTCTTTTCGATATACATAACATCAAGATTATGCCTAATAAGATTATCTTTCCAATAAGGCAAGTCCCAGAAGATACTCCGTTTGGTCCAGTTATGGCTTTGTCCGAACCCCTCGACACGATTGTTCGATGGATCTTCCATTGCGGTGGGCAATTCCTTTACATCTTCCCAAATATCGTATCCCGACAATCTGGCAGGAGGTTCAGAAAATTCTTGTTTTCCATATCTGAACGCGTCCTTGTTCTTTCGCCAAGGATGTCTCGTTGGCAGAAATTGACGGTGACAGTCAAAGAAAGAAGTTTTTCCTCCATGTCTAAGACGGAATACCTTACTATTTTCCATACATATCGGACAAGACATGTTGCCGTGCGTACTCCATCCCGACAGCATACCGTATGCTGGAAAATTATTGATTATCCACATGAGTGAAGCTCTCATCTGAAAGTTTTATTTTCTGGAAATATTATAGGTCGTGACGCCGATCTCCCACAACTGTTTCAGCTCATCCACCAACGGCTGTAAATATATATCGATGTTCTTTGTCGGATTTTTGGGACCGGGTATGATAGCTGTCAAGAACATATAAGGAGTCTTCATACACATCCATGGTGGCAGATTGTAAGGGGTAAGAATGACCGGCCAGCATGAGTATTGAGATCCCGACTGTCCGAAAGGGGCGAAGCCATCAGAATATAGCGCCAGGCGTACATTTCTAGGCTCTGCAGCAAAATCTGGATGACACAAATCAAAATATTTCCACGCCTCCCCATCCGAAGGATGTGACAATTCTCCTTCGTCCTTTATGCGATCTTCACTGTGCCCCGTCATGTGTTCTGCTGTATTCAGAGACATATACATCCTCTGTAAGTGCTTCGTGATCGACAAGTAATGCATATACTTGTAAGGACGTCGTTTTCTAGTTGACTTTCCTTTTCCCTGTACTGTCTTGTAACGATCCGCATTACAGAACCAACAACTTTCTAATACGCAATTCTCTTTGTAATACAACATGCATCCGTTGCGACAGCAATCTATCTTCTCGTACCCCAGTCCCAGTTGTCGGACCATCATCTTTGACTTGTAGAAGTTTCTTGGGAGCTCTTTTGATTCCTTCGGTAACACCTCATTAGTTAATTGTGTGATCCGATCATAGCAAGCTTGTGGCAAGTTAAAATCAGACTTTATGTTCAACAACCGCATCGTCACTGACAGTGTGGAATGAGTCTCACAACCAGGATATAGAGGAGTATCTGCGTCCTTAAACATATCATAGAACTCCTTTGCCTCGGGATTAGGATCCTCCGGATCAAAATTAGGCCCTGCCGCAGCATACACCATATCTCGTACAAGGTTCTGCATGTCTCCATAATCCACAGAGCATCCGTCGTCTTCGAAGACATCCGTTGCAGCATTATCATCAAAAGCATAAGTACCAGCTTCTGCAGCCTGTCTTTCTGAATATAATTCACCTTCCGATGACCACAGGCCGTAATCACGTACGAAATCATTACGGGTCAAATGATCTCTCACAGTCATCACTTCTTCGAAACGTCTATTGTGACAATTAACACATGGACACTTGATTTTGTTATCGTCCATGTACTGAGTTTTGCTCATGGCATACTTAAGAAATACTTCCACACCTGCCTGAAAATCGTCACTCACACCAATTCTGCTCTCGTGTTGTCGTTTGTACATCCATGTACGATCAACAAAGTAACGATTCATGCTCGATTTGATGTGAATATCTGTATCGTAAGACAAACTAAATATAAGAATTAATAGCCCGATACCGATACTCATATCGTAAGAAAAACTAAACTTGTGGATAACACGCTAGGCCTACGACGAGGCTACTTAGTATCACAATCTAACATAATTAGTATATAATCATGTAACTGGTGGATCCGCTAGCTAGTAAGCCGGATGTACTTAATATCAGAGAGTATCATATTAGTATCAGTATATAGGTTAGGTAGACCGTATCAAACGCATATCGGAATAGTAGGCCGAATAGGAGGCCGAGATAGTCGAATGAGAAGAAGGGAAGAAAGGAGGAGCAGATGGGTCCAGAGCCATGGTGGAGGAGGAGAAGTAACATGAGAGCAGTTTCCGCCGTAACATCTCCTGGCTCTGCTGGCAACTGAAGTCCAGATGCTACAAAGGACGATCCTTCGCTGAAATCGACTACAACACCCATCAGTTCAAGTTCATTCCTATATGAGTATATTCCAATGCCATAGAGGAAGGTCAACAAACTGATGGCTTCTATGGCATTGGAATCTACTCATATAGGAATGAACTTGAACTGATGGGTGTTGTAGTCGATTTCAGCGAAGGATCGTCCTTTGTAGCATCTGGACTTCAGTTGCCAGCAGAGCCAGGAGATGTTATGGCGAAAACTGCTCTCATGTTACTTCTCCTCCTCCACCATGGCTCTGGACCCATCTGCTCCTCCCTTCTTCCCTTCTTCTCATTCGACTATCTCGGCCTCCTATTCGGCCTACTATTCCGATACCGATACTTTGAACCTTGATCTTAACCCAAACCTATATACTGATCGATACTAATCCGCTACGTCCGATACTAAGTATATACGGTCGATACTGATAGCGATAGTCCGATACCGATAGCGATAGTCCGATACCGATAGTTCGATCGATACCGATAGTTCGATCGATACCGATAGTTCGATACCGATACCGATAGTCCGATACCGATAGCGATAGTTCGATACCGATAGCGATAGTCCGATACAGATACACATGGACCTACATATCTATATATCACTAGTAGCCATACTCCTCTACATACTACTCTACACTAGGATCTAGTAACCATATACTACTCTACACACTAGCTATGTAGTCATACTCTAAAATAAGGTAAGCTAATTTACCCACACATTAAAACCAACCCAATCAAATCTTAGGCAAACTATTCATATGATATCAATCGAAATACAAATAGGTCAACTAGGCTAGTTCTAGGTCAAATTAGGAGTCCAAGTCAACTCTGTCAAAACTAACCTTAATTAGGCTAAACTTCTACCTTAGCTAATCAAATATATATACTAGACTTCACGACGTGTGTCTGTGTATATATATATATATATATATATATTATATTAATAAATTACTTAAAATTATGCCTATATATATATATATATATATATATATATATATATATATATATATATATATATATATATGTCTGTGTGTGTGTGTATCCGTGTGTCTGTGTCCGTGTGTGTCCGTGTGTGTGTGTGTGTGTGTGTGTCTGTGTGTGTGTGTGTCTGTGTGTCCGTGTGTCCGTGTGTGTCTGTGTGTGTGTGTCCGTGTGTGTGTGTGTCCGTGTGTGTGTGTGTGTGTCCGTGTGTGTGTGTCTGTGGGAGAGGAGGAGGAGGACTCCTACGCGGGGACTCCAGAGTCCCTCCTACGCCCCGCCTGCCCCGACCCCCCCCAACCCCTGCCCGACCCCCTCTCCCACCCCCCTGGCCCCCCCCTGCCCCGACCCCCCCAACCCCTGCCCGACCCCCTCTCCCACCCCCCTGCCCCCCCTGCCCCGACCCCCCCAACCCCTGCCCGACCCTCCCCCAACCCCTGCCCGACCCCCTCTCCCATCCTCCTGCCCAGACCACCCCCCCACCCCTGCCCGACCCCCTCCCCGACCCCCCCTGCCCCCTCTCCCACCCCACCCTTGCCCCGACTACCCCACCCCCTACCCGAACCCCCCTGTCCAGACCACTCCCCCACCCCTGCCCGACCCCCTCCCCGACCCCCCCTGCCCCCGACCACCCCACTCCACCCTTGCCCCGACCACCCCACCCCGTACCCGAAACCCCCCTGCCCCACACCCTCTCCGACCACTACGACAGCCCCCCAACCCCCCAAATCGTAAAAGAGAGAGAGAGAGAGAGGGAGATAGAGAGAGGGAGGGGGGGAGAGAGAGCATACCTTAGAGAGAGAGAGGGAGATCGCCGGTCGGAGAGAGGGAGATCGTCGGAGAGAGGGAGAGGGAAGAGAGAGAGTGTTTTGGGGGGGAATGAAAATTTCCCCTCCGTCGGTTCAATTTAAGTTAGGGTACAGAAATTAGCGACGGAGTAGCGACGGATTATTCCGTCGCTAAGTCGTCAGTAAATCTCGCGCCAATATTTTAGGCTTTTGCCGCCAAAATATGCGACGTTCTAGCGACGGATATAAAATCGTCGCTACTTGGCCGACGACCTATCGACGGCGTAGCGACGGATATGGACATAAAAAAATAAAAAAAATTGTCCACTGCTTTCCGTCGGTATTCCGTCACAAATCCGTCGGTGATCCGACGGTAATAGCGACGGAAAATTTTCGTCGCTAAATGGCCGTCGCTAAAATACTGTAATTTGGTAGTGAGGGTGCCGTGAGTACTCCATCCCGACAGCATACCGTATGCGGGAAAATCATTGATTGTCCACATCAGTGAAGCTCTCATCTGAAAGTTCTGTTTCCTGAAAATATCATAGGTCATGACGCCGATCTCCCACAGCTATTTCAGCTCATCCACCAACGGCTGTAAATATATATCGATATTCTTCGTCGAATTTTTGGGACCCGGTATGATAGCTGTCAAGAACATATAAGGAGTCTTCATACGCATCCATGGTGGCAGATTGTAAGGGGTCAGAATGACCGACCAGCAGGAGTATTGAGATCCCGACTTCCCGAAAGGGGCGAATCCATCAGAACATAGCCCCAAGCGTACATTTCTGGGCTCTACGGCAAAATCTGGATGGCAAAAATTAAAATATTTCTATGCCTCTCCATCCGAAGGATGTGACAATTCTCTATCGTCCTTTGTGCGTTCTTCGTTGTGCCACGTCATGTGTTCTGCTGTATTCTGAGACATATACATCCTCTGCAAGCGCTTCGTGATCGACAAGTAATACATATACTTGTAAGGATGTCGTTTTCTAGTTGACTTTCCTTTTCTCCTGACTTCCTTGTAACGATCCGCATTACAGAAGCGGCAACTTTCTACATCCTCGTTCTCCTTGTAGTACAATATGCATCCGTTGCGACAACAATCTATCTTGTCGTACCCCAGTCTCAGTTGTCGGACCATCATCTTCGACTTGTAGAAGTTTTTTGGAAGCTCTTTTGATTCCTTCGGTAACACCTCCTTCATTAGTTGTGTAATCCGATCATAGCAGGTTTATGGCAAGTTAAAATCGAACTTTATGTTCAACAACCGCATCGTCACTGACAGTACGGAATGTAGATCACGACCAGGATATAAAGAAGTTTTAGCATCCTGAAACATATCATAGAACTCCTTCGCCTCGGGATTAGGATCCTCCGGATCAAAATTAGGCCCTGCCGTGTCGTACACCATATCTTGTGCAAGGTTCTGCACGTCTCCATAATCAATGGAGTATTCGTCGTCATCAACGACAAAATCCGCTGCAGCATTATCATCAAAAGCATAAGTAGCAGCATTCGCAAGCTACCTTTCGGCATATAGTTCACCTTGCGATGACCACAGGCCGTAATCACGTACGAAACCCTTACGGGTCAAATGCTCTCTTACACTCACCACTTCTTCGTAACGTCTATTGCGACAATTACGACATGGACACTTAATTTTGTTACCATCCATAAACTGAGCTTTGCTCATGGCATACTTAAGAAACACTTCCACGCCTGCCTGAAAATTTTCACTCACACCTATTCTGCTCTCGTGTTGTCGTTTGTACATCCATGTACGATCAACGAAATAACGATCCATCACAGATTAGATGTAAAAATCTGTATAGTAAGACAAACTAAACAGAATTAGTATATAATCATGTAACTGGTGGATCCGCTAGTATTCTAGCTCGAGAAGAGAAAAATCTAAATACAGTTGTTACTAATAGTTCGATACCGATAGTGCGATACCGATACCGATACCGATAGTGCGATACCGATACCGATACCGATAGTTCGATACCGATAGCATGGTTTAAAGTATCGGCCGATACCGATCCGATACGGCCGATACCGATACGATTTGGCATGTTCCGATCCGATACCGACCGATACCAAATATTGACCGATACCGACATTGGGGGTCTTTGTTCGGTCAATTCGACAAAACCAATCGGTAAGGGTGACTACTTTTTCATATAATTTCAAAACTACTAAGAAATAACGCTGAAATACTTAAAATTATGCCTAAATGTTTAAAATATATGTTTTAAATTTAAATAATTTATTAATAATTATTTTCTTTCCGATACCAAAGTCCGATACTCCGATACGGTACTGTCGATACTACCGATATCGTCGATACCAATACTCATAGGAATAGTCCGAAACCGATTCCGATACCGATATTGTGAACCTTGACCGATAGTGCGATACCGATACCGATAATGTGATACCGATACCAAACTGAGTCAATCTATCTATTTCTAAATTGCAAGAGTCAACTTCTAGGATATGGGAGCTATATCCTAAATATCTAGTCTAAAATTAACTTGGTTAGGATACTAGAGTGTCCTTATTATCTAGCAAGCACTACCTTAGTCTAGTCACACTAGCATTAATTACCTATAATTCCTACCATGTCTACAATCACACATTACACCCCAAGCCGTCCTGCATGCTAATAGGCATGGTAGGCCTGCCTTTTCATTCCTCACTCTCTAAAGCACACGTACACATATATATGTATATCACAGTTAGATGTATAGATATATACATCTATATAGAAGCACACAACTGACTTATGCAGATGAAGAACTCGCACTGTCTTTGACACAGTGAGCATATACACCATGAACCCAAACTCCATATTCACATTTACTAATCCAAATACCACCAAACAAATGGATAACACCCAATATGGATAACACATTATTTAGCCAATATATAAACTCAGAAGAATTTGATAAGCAAAGCCCCCCGCCGCCCCCGACCAAAGCCCGCCGACCCAAACCCGCCGCCCAGCCCCCGACGTCCCCGTCCCAAGCCCGTCGTCCAGCCTCCGACGCCCCCGTCCCAAGCCCGTCGCCCAGCCCCCGACGCCCCCGCCCCAAGCCCGTCGCCCAGCCCCCGACGCCCCTGCCCCAAGCCAGCCGCCCAGCCCCCGAATATCTCCAAGCCCGCCGCCCCCGCTGCCCCTACGTCGACATCGCGACACAGAGAGAGAGAGAGATCGAGAGAGAGAGAGAGAGAGGATTACCTTCGGAAGAGAGAGAGGAGAGGACGCCGACACCGTTTACCGAAGCCGCGAGAGAGAGAGAGAGAGAGAGAGAGAAAGAGAGGAGAGAGATTGAATTTGGAGGGAATGCGAAAAGTTCTCCCCGCCTTTTCATTTAAGTCTGGAACGTAAATTTAGCGACGGAATAGCGACTGCTAATAATCCGTCGCCAATTAGTCGTTATTATTGATTATCCGACTGAATATCCGTCGCTATGTAGTCGAAAAAATGTACCGCCAATTTCATACACAATTCCCGCCAAATAATCGACTACGTAGCGACTACTGTCCATCCGTCGATATAATTCTGACAGCCTAGCGACGGATATGCGACCTTTCCTCCCCCTAAAATTGAAATAAAAATGGCAAAGGCGTGTTGACGGTAATCAGTCGGTGAGCGGCCACGAAGCCGTCGCTAACGCCGACTGAAAAATTCTATCGCTAAATATCCGTCGCTAAATTAGTGTATTTTGGTAGTGATCGTGTCTATGGACATGAATTTAATATATCGTCACGCCTAGTGCAATCACTCATGGCACCGTATCATGATACCAATGAGTGAACATGAAACAACTCTAAGGCTCCTCTACAGAGACCCGGGCACACGAAAATAAGCAAGCCCCAAATAAGAAGACACGGTCACGAGTCACGATTGTCGGGTACTTCGGTAGAGTCCTCCCCACCCTATGATCTAGAACTATCTAGTCAAGTATGAATCATGTACAAACAACAAATCACGTGAGCTAGTTGCTATCACAGATTTCATAGCCATGAATATCTCATGTCAGACTCCATATCATATCATCATCATCCATCGTGTCCGTGTCCTGTGGCCCATCGTGTCAATGGACACGAATTTAATAAATCGTCATGTCTAGTATCGATACTCGATATCCATAAATAGATATCAGCACCCAAATACTAATCGAACACTAAGTACCAATTATTCCAACATCATGATATATATGAAGATAGAAATAAAAGAACAAAGTAAAAAAGGAACATATACTGAAAACTTGGCACGGTACACTTGCATGTATCCTGCAGCTGGTTTTGCAAAAGAGATATTGTTGTCCTTTCAGTCTCCTCGTCATGAACTCCTATGTAACATCAACAACCACAATAAATTCTTGGTATCAATGGATACCACTTCTATGGTCTAACTATTTTACATAATCCATCCTAGAAGTCATCATAGCTATGCACCCATTAAGTACTGAATTATTCTAATAAAATATAATATATATAACTACTAAATATCTAATATAAATTATGGAAAAACATTGAAAAATACTTTAAATATAACTTGTATAGGCTATTTATAAGAAAAACTCATGAACTAGTTACTAGTTCGATTGGTTCACACAACTTGGCAATTTTTCGACAAAACGGGTCGACTCTATCATAACAAAGATATGTTTATATATTTTAAAATAATTGATTTCAATTCACCATGTCCAAAAATTACTCTAAGGGTTTCTTGGATTTTTTTAACACCGAGAAGTTCAATATCAATATGACACACAATCAAGAACATTGATTTCCTAGCAATCGGCCGATTCCGGTGACAACTATAGCAAAGTTTGATATCAAAACAACACAAAACTTTTCCACAAGATTATGTACATGGAGAAGGGCCAAATGAGGGTTATTTGGGTGCTTACCAATGGTCTTGAAACCGTCGAATAGCTCCGCAAAGGCTTACAAACAGCGGCTATTCTCGACAAAGTAGAATCTGGACACCGGGTCGTAAAATGGACGCCAAGGGAAAATCGTTGCAAACTAGGTGCTAAAATTTTGAAAGGTGATAGACGACACATAAAATTCGCGTTAGTTTTTGTTTCTCATCAACTGGACAAGAAAAATGGATGAAACCCACTCGGGAAAACAACGTAGCTGCTGTGAGGTTTCAGCCACTTCGATCGACTTCTGTTGCCTTCTCGGCTTGGTGCCAACCAAACCAAGGCTGTGGCGGCCTAAGGGATTACTATGATGTTAGGGGAAGGTCTTAGGGATGTGTGTGAGGTGGTGGAAAGATGGAAGGAGGTTTGGAGTGGCCTAAGAAGGGAATATATTGAATTCAGATTCAGCCTTGACACCTTTGATGGATGGACTGTTTTGAGGAAGTTAGAATGCGTTTTGATGAAAAGTTTGTGAAGAGGAAGTGTTGATGACAGGAAGAGAGTGTCCCTAATTTAAGAGAAAAATACTTATTGTGGAGAGAGATATGGCCGGATTGGTAGAGACTAGCTGAATTCGAATTCAACCTAGGTAGGGGTAGATAGATGGAGGTGCGGAGGGAGATGGAGAAGGTTTTTGGAAATAGTTTGTGAAGAGAATTTGTTTGGAACAGGGCTAGGAAGAAGTTTTGTTCAGGTGGTTTGAGGTAATAAGTGAAGTATAGGTCATGGGGTGGCCGTTTACTAGGGGGTGAAGAGTTAGTTGAATTGTCTTAAAGGATATAAGTTATGCATGAGTGAGGAAGTGAAGAGGTAGGGGGGTTATGGGATGAAATAATATAAAAAGTAAGGGGATCATGGCTGCCCACTAAGTGTGTTTGACCACACTTAAGTTATCCATTAGGTTTTAAGTGGTGAGGTGTAATGTTGGGTCTATTTCAAAGGGTGCAAAGTTGAAATTATTTTCTAAAAGTTTAGATGTAAGGCTTTGAGTAGTGAACCTTGGACTTTGGTGTTTTGTAGAGGAAAATGGTGTATGGTGTTTAGCATGGACCATATGAGGGTGTATAAGTGTCTAGGTTGAGTCCAGACAAGGTTTGGGCTAAATCAAACCGGTAGCTCATTAGGAGTAGGGATTGTGTCATTGGGATTTGTAAAAAATAGAAAGTATATAAAAGTAATTGGGTATGACACGAATGTCATGGATGTTGTAAGCTTGATATAATGTCATGGTCATATAATGATTGCAAGGAACAGGTCGAAGTTGTGTCTCAAATTTTCGATTGGAAAGAACGTAGGTACGAAGCTTAGGTTTGAGTTAAAAATTTTTTTTCACGAATGTTGCACAATTAAAAATAGTGCCGAGGAGATCTGCCTAAGTAAGAAATGATATACCAAAATGAAGGTGGACTCGTCTAGGACACGAATATGGAATTTGTTTCAGGGAATTGGCTAATGTTGTGCTTCAAAAATCAAAGTTAAGGTAAAGTATATTTATAGTCATGAATTTAAAATAGAAGTATAAATTATTAAAATAATTAATTAAAAATAAATAAAAATAATCCCAAAATTCAGAGTTCTTATACAATCCCAAAATGTCGTTTCAAATTAGTTTTTATGATTTTTGTGCTTTTAAAGGGCGTAAACTTTTATTTCTTATATCTTTTGTGTAGTTTACGCCTTTTGAAAGGGCGTAACATTTGCATTTTTTTCTCATTGGAGACCAACCATTGAAATTTTTAGTGACGAGTTTTGTCTTTCAGTGACAAATAGGTTTCAGTGAAAACTAAAGTTTTAGAAACGAAATTTAGTGACAATATTGGACATTTAATGATGATTTTTTTTACATTTTTTTTCATGTTCACGTAGCATTGTTCTCCCAAAAAAAAAAGTAATATGCAAAATTTAAGTCATTTATAAGAGCGTAAATTACACACACAAAATTAATCATAAAAAAACGAAAATGGGTCCTTTAAAACGATGTTTTGGGATTGTCTTTGTATATACTCTAAATTGTATTCCTTTTATGCAATTGAAGAGAACTTCAATGCTTTTTATACAATTTTTTGTTATTTACATAATATGTTACCAATTACAATAGGAGTCACTAACATTGTACTTTATATTACAAATTATATTTCGTTGGACTGCGGCACCACTTGTAGCCGTCCAAAATATTCCTTATTTATAACTTGGCATTTCGAATTAGTACGTGTTCATTCTATAGTGAGGTCTATTTTTATTCGCATTTCAAATGATAAATGTTCCATTTCAAGTAGTAAATGCTACGGTTGTATGTTTCTCTCTTGTGTGTGACATTTCCCATTTTTATATCAATAATGAAAAAAAAATCTGTCATAAATGCAATTTGTTCAAAAGATCGACAAAAACAATGGAGGCATAATTTCAAATAGAAACAAAACTAGTCTTAAATGATTGTACGTGCTAATATAGTTTCTGTTATTGCCGGGAACGCCGGGGCACGCTTTTCGATGGGAAATACAGAAACTGAAACAGTTGTAAAGATAACGTTTCAAATGCAATTCCTTAAAGAAGGTTTTGCAACAGAGATCCAGAAGGATTCTGTAAATTACGAGATCTAAAAAGATATCGTAATACACGAATAATCTAAAGAGATTTTCGTGATCGTAGCAAACTGGCAGTAGTGCCTTCTAAAAAGAAGATACTGACAGAACTACTAAAGACAACAGAAGGATGACAGGCGAGAGATGGAAATGCTGGGGTGAATGCTCAACGTTGCTCAAAGCTTTATTCGCCCTCTACGAACAGCTTCCAGGAACCAGCAAGGTTGACGAAAAATCTTGGAACACTCCTGCTCTTCTGACTCCTCGGAAGACGGCAAACTCCTCTGGCAATGGCTCTACTCTTCTCTCTCTGTTTGAAGTAACAGAACCCACACGTACTAAAAAGTACTAGTGTTTGTGTTAAAGAACACGCTCACTACTCTGTTGTGTTAAAGAACACTTAGAGTTTTTCTCCCTGGAATTCTGATTACTTCTGCACTCAGAGAGAGGAAAGAACCTGCATATATAGCCCACGGGACGGTTGCCAAGCAGTTGCCTGAACTTCAGGGTAGTGGCAGAACCACTCCTGAACGTGCAGCAACTGCTGCAACCGTTCCTGCTCTAATATGCAGCCAGTCATATGCACACTACGCACTCTACGCACACTGCATACGCTGCGCACTCTACGTACGCTGCGTACGCTACGTACACTGGGCGTACTGGGCTGTGTACTGGGCTGCGTAATTGGGCCAGCGTAACTGGGCTCGCGCAACGAGCGCAACTTAAGCGCACTATGCGCCTAGCGACGATGCTGACGTGCTAAGTACAAAGTGCGCCAACAAAATGCCACATTACGCCTCATGAGCCCTTGAGCCCGAGTCCGAGCCCGAGTCCGAGTCCGAGTTCGAGTCTGAGTCCAAGTCCGAGTCGCTAAGCTCCTACGGAGCTTAGCTCCATGGAAATAAATTTCCAAGAGCAAAAAGCTTACAGCTTCTTAATTGTTGATTAAGCCTTTATACCATTAATAATTAATCCCACATGGCACACACCCATGTGCACTACATGTGCATCTCCATAAAGAGAAAAGACTCATATATATGGAGATACACATTCCTTTCTAGCCGATGTGGGACTAAAAACCAAAACAAAAGGCTAAAAACCCAACAATCCCCCACATATCTCTATATATATGAGTACGAGTATTCCTCACAGTAACTGTCCATTATGCTTTTAGGATAGATGCCACTTAAGACTTGAATCTTCCCACGTGAGTCAAACAACAAACTACAAATACAAGAATGGACTAAACCTTGAATTCTGCATCATAGCTGAAATTCTCCCCACTCACATAATATAGTTACATGTGCTTCTGGCTACACATTAAAGGCCCTGTGCCAGCCTAATTTCAGTATATAATTTTGGGTGTCTACAAGTTTACCCTCAAGAGACGGCCTGATATCTCTGTCATACACTATAGGTGAGTTCATTATAAAGAGACATGGCATGAAGCGCTTTGCACTTCCCTTGCGGTGCTATGCCGCTATGACATGGCTTAAAGCCGAGGCCTTACCCCATACCGGGAACCTCATTGTAGTGTCATACTACAGTAGCATGAGGCAACCGCCTCTTTGTAGTGCCAAACTACCCAGCATGAAGCCTTAGGCTCCCTTGCGGTGTTACGCCGCAACGACATGGCTTGCAAGGCCGAGGCTTTATCCCTAACCGGGTACCTCATAGTGGTGTCGTGCCACTGTAACATGAGGAACTCCTCCTCTTTGTAGTGCTGACTACACCCCTCTTTATATTTAACATACAGCATTAGGCTAACTGCCTATTTGCGGTGCTACGCCGCTGTGACTTGGCCTGCAAAGCCGAGGCTTTATCCTATTCCTGGGCATCACCCCACATATAGGAACCTCATTGTGGAGTCACCCCACTGTAGCATGGAGTTTCACTCCTTGTAGTGCTGCTCTACCGTGCTTCCTGTAAAGCACTCCAGGCATTCACTCTGCCTGAGAACTCATTAAGGCAATTAAGCCAACCTTCCCACAGGAACCATTTTCCGCAGAAAACAACAGTAGACAACAGTGGTTATAGGTCCGTAACCTCTCCATGCCCAATAGAACATGTACCCACCATTCCTGATATTCTTTTGATTAGTGGTCCTCCCTTGAACCAAAAGCTAGATGCCTAGTAGATAAATCTTTGAACTAATAGCATAAAACTTTATGGTAGGAATACAATAATACAATATCAGAATGCCTTCAAGCCCATTTTATAAGCTGTGTCATCAACCAGCTGGCGCTTGAGGCCCTTGGTGAACGGATCCGCCAGATTCTCTGACTCCGAACATCAATCACTGCAATAACACCTCTCTTGATAAGATCGTGTACAGCCCTGTACTTCAACCGCACAGTCCTCTTCTTCCCGTTGAAGAGGTCATTTGATGCCACCGCCGCAGTCGCCTGGTTGTCGTAGTATATCGGTATCGCCGGTATTTGCGCTCCAACCACTGGAAGATCATACATGAGCTCCCGAAGCCATTATGCTTCCTCGGATGCGGTATCAAGTACAAGGAACTCAGATTCCATGGATGACCGCGAGAGCATAGTCTACTTCTTCGACTTCCACGATATAGCAGCTCCACCTATTGTGAAAATGAATCCACCTGTGGACCTCTCGCTCTCCACCTCTGAGCACCAACTGGCATCACTGAAGCCTTCCACTACCTGCAGATCTCCGGTGTAGTACAGTGCATATGTCTGAGTCTTCTTGAGATATCTCATAACCCGTTTCACAGCTTTCCAGTGTTCAGCACCTGGGTTGCTCGTGAAATGACTCAGCATTCCTACGACGAAAGCTATGTCAGGCCTTGTGGCAGTAGTAGCATACATCAAACTTCCGATTATGCTTGCATACTCCAGCTGCCTGACGCTTTCTCCTGAATTAGGCTTCAGCTTCAGATCACACCTGTACGGCGTATCGATCCCTGGAAGATTCCGATACCCATAACGAGTGATCATTTTCTCAATATAATGAGACTATGATAGCGCTAGTCCAGTGTCTGTCCGGATGATCTTGATCCCTAAGATCACATCAGCTTCCCCCAAGTCCTTCATACTGAACTTGCTTGAGATGAATTTCTTTGTCTCCGTGACATAGCTAATATCCGTACCTAGGATAAGCATGTCGTCTACGTACAGACAAACGATCACACCTCTTCCATCAGCGAACTTCGTGTAAACACACTTGTCCGTATCGTTGACCATGTAGCCATTTGACCTTATAACTTTGTCAAATTTCTCATGCCATATCTTGGGAGCCTGTTTAAGATCGTACAAAGATTTCACCAACTTGCAGACTTTGTCTTCAAGACCCCTGATGACAAATTCCTCTGGCTGTTGTATGTAAATCTCTTTGGTCAGCTCGCCATTTAGGAAAGCCGTATTCACATCCATCTGATGTATCACCATTTTATGTATTGCTGCGAGAGCAATCAACATTCTGACGGTGGTCATCCGGGCTACTGGAGCATATGTGTCAAAATAGTCAATCTCCTGTTTCTGAGAAAACCCCTTGGCTACCAACCTAGCCTTGAACTTGTCAATAGTTCCGTCTGCTTTCATCTTCTTCTTGAAGATCCATTTACATCCGATGGATTTCGCTCCTTCAGTAAGATCAACCAACACCCAAGTGTTATTTGAGGTGATGAAATCAATCTCATTGTCAATCGCCTCCTTCCAGAAAACTGAGTATCTGGTCTTCATCGCCTCATCATAGGTAAGCGGATCTGCTTCCACATGATAGGTGACAAAGTCACTTCCGAAGTCCTTCGGCCTCCTCACACGCTTAGCTGACGGCTCAGCTTGTTCTGGTTCAACCGTTCTATCAACAACAACATCTTCTTGGACCACATCTTCATTGAAGACTTCAGTCTCTTGTGCACCCTCATTATTCTCCGGAACATCCGGAAGAACAATATTCTTGTGCCTTGCAAACTTGTCTTCAAAATATTCTGCATCGCGAGATTTAATGATATGATTTGACTCAATATCAATAAATCTCCGAGCATCACTCTTTTCGGCATACCCCAAGAAGATCGTCTTTGTAGTCCTTGTCCCAAGCTTCTGAATCTTTAGATCTGGAAGCTTGACATACGCCAGACACCCCCACACTCGAATGACATTCAAGTTAGGTCTGACCTTGAACCAGAGTTCATGAGGAGTAACGTCTGAAGTTGCATGAGGCACTCTATTTAGAATAAAAGTGGCCGTCAATACAGCTTCTCCCCAGTAGCACTTAGGAAGGCTAGCAGTCAACAACATTGAATTTATTATTTCTGTCAACGTCCTGTTCTTCCTCTCAGCTACTCCGTTTGATTGAGGAGAGTACGGAGCCGTAGTCTCATTGACAATTCCATGTTCCTTACAGAATGATGCAAATTTATGAGACCTGTACTCCCCACCTCGATCACTTCTTATCCTTTTGAGTTGTTGTCCAGTCTGCCGCTCAGCTTCGGCTCTGAACTCCTTGAACTTCTCGAATGCTTCGTCTTTAGCCTTCAGCAAGTAGACGAACGCATACTTTGAGAAGTCATCGATGAAGGTTATGAAATACTTCATCCCGGCCTTTGTAGAGAATTGTTTGAAGTCACAGATATCGGAGTGAACCAACTCCAGAAGATCTGTACTTCGATTAACCCGAGGAAAGGGTTTCCTTGTGATCTTCGTTTGAGCACAAACTTCACATTTCTCTACCTTACCCCCACATTTGGAGATAAGTCCTAGACTAGACATTCTGTTTATTCGTTTACAATGAACATGTCCTAGCCTATTATGCCACAACTCAAGAGTATAAGCAGAATGGGTGACTTCATTAATTACATTAATTACATTGGACTGATTTACAAGCTGAATCTTGAACATTCCTTCAGTATAAAAAGCTTTCCCGAAATATGTTCCCTTGATAGACATCACCATCTGGCCAGCATTGATGTCCATCCTGAGGCCTATATTGCAGAGTAGGCCTCCCGAGACCAGGTTCTTGGCGATAGCAGGTACGTGCTTTACGCCTTGAAGCATCAGAGACTTCCCCGAAGTCAGCTTCAACACCACCGTCCCGATCCCGAGCACTTTAGCTTGTGCTTAGTTCGCCATCACAACCGCTTCAGAAGTGGATGTGTAGGTGGTAAACCACTCCTTACTGGAGCAGACATGGCAGATGGCACCAGTATCTACCCACCAGTCTGAATCAGATCCTACAGCATCAACCTGTCCAATCATAGCAATTACATCAGTAATCATTGAGACTTTGCTAGGCTCACCTTGCTCTGATTTCTTGGCCGGTGCTGTGCATTCACTTTTGAAATGGCCCAACTGGCCACACTTGAAACAAGGCATCTTTGCCTTAGATTTCTTTGACTTGAAAGAAGTTCCCTTAACATTCAAGTTGTTAGGGTTCTTCTTCTTCTTCTGGAAATCTGCACGCTTTCCCTTTCCCTTTGGTTCCCTTGATGAAACCAAGTTTGCGTTAGCCATCTGCTTGGAAAGCGTGTCAACTTTATGTTGAGCCCTCATCTGGTCTTCAACATAAATTTCCTGCAGGAGATCTTCAAGGGTGATCTCCCGCTTCTTCCTATGCATGTTTGCATAGAACTTACTCCACCCAGCGGGAAGCTTTGAGACAATCCCTCCAACAACAAACTTGTCGGGGAGGGGCATAGCCTCGTCTTCCAACTTCTGTCGCAGCTTCAGAAATTCTTTGACCTGCGGTAGCATGGACTTTTCGTCCTCAAAGAGCCATTTGTGATATTTTTCAACCACAAATATTTTGCTCCTGTTCTTGTCTTCTTCGTACAGTTTTTCCAGAGACTCCCATATGCCTCTGGCAATTGGTTTCTTACTGTAGGATTCTGCTAGAGAATCCTCCATAGCATTCAGGATAAGCAACCTGCAAATGCTATTCTCCCTTCTCCATTTGGCCTGAAGTTTAGTAGCCGCAGTGATTGCGGCAGCAGACCCAGTATCTGGAACAGTAGGTTCCTCTTCAAGCAGTACGTGATCAACGTCTCTAAGTTGAAGAGTGAGATAAACCTTCCTCTTCCAGACTTGATAATGCTCTCCATCAAACTTCTCTAACTTACAGAAGTCAGTGTTTAGGAGAGAAGCATTAATATTTTCCATCGTAGCAATAAAGCTTTGAGATTGTTATTGCCGGGAACGCCGGGGTACGCTTTTCGATAGAAAATACAAAAACTGAAACAGTTGTAAAGACAACGTTTCAAATGCAATTCCTTAAAAAAGGTTTTGCAACAGAGATCCAGAAGGATTCTGCAAATTACGAGATCTAAAAAGATATCGTAATACACGAATAATCTAAAGAGATTTTCGTGATCGTAGCAAACTGGCAGTAGTGCCTTCTAAAAAGAAGAGACTGACAGAACTACTAAAGACAACAGAAGGATGACAGGCGAGAGATGGAAATGCTGGGGTGAATGATCACCGTTGCTCAAAGCTTTATTCGCCCTCTGCGAACAGCTTCCAGGAACCAGCAAGGTTGACGAAAAACCTTGGAACACTTCTGCTCTTCTGACTCCTCGGAAGACGGCGAACTCCTCTGGCAATGGCTCTACTCTTCTCTTTCTGTTTGAAGTAACAGAACCCACGCGTACTAAAAAGTACTAGTGTTTGTGTTAAAGAACACGCTCACTACTCTGTTGTGTTAAAGAACACTTAGAGTTTTTCTTCCTGGAATTCTGATTACTTCTGCACTCAGAGAGAGGAGAGAACCTGTATATATAGCCCACGGGACGGTTGCCAAGCAGTTGCCTGAACTTCAGGGTAGTGGCAGAATCACTCCTGAACGTGGTCGCGCAAGTGGCTCGCGCAACGAGCGCAACTTAAGCGCACTATGCGCCTAATGCTGACGTGCTAAGTGCAAAGTGTGCCAACAAAACGCCATATTACGCCTCATGAGCCCTTGAGCCCGAGTTCGAGCCCGAGCCCGAGTCCGAGTCGCTAAGCTCCTACGGAGCTTAGTTCCATGGAAATAAATTTTCGAGAGCAAAAAGCTTACAGCTTCTTAATTGTTGATTAAGCCTTTATACCATTAATAATTAATCCCACATGGCACACACCCATGTGCACTACATGTGCATCTCCATAAAGAGAAAAGACTCATATATATGGAGATACACATTCCTTTCTAGCCGATGTGGGACTAAAAACCAAAACAAAAGGCTAAAAACCCAACAGTTTCTAATTCATAAATATATATACAAATGACATAAAAATGATAATAATATATATTCATCAGGGGCGGTTTTAGTCCAGGTCAGGCTAGACGACGATTCAGGGCACAAAGACTAAAGGACACCAAGATCGATGAATGTATATAGAAAAGAACAAGGATGTACTGTGGACCACTTTAACTCAAAAGAGTTGTGGTATAGTGGTTATCATGTTAGACTTACACACTAATCTTTTGTTCAATTTTTTGTGGCAACAAAACTTTTATTAGCATCGCAATTTTTTTTATTATATTTACTTTTATTTATATGTTAGTTTCTTTTTCCATATTATGTATGGGGGGATCTATTTTGAAAGTTCACCTGGAATACCAAAGAGCCTAGGGCCGACTCTGAGATTCACAAAAATTTATATCTCATAATTAATTCAAGTATAAAATTCCACCTTATAAGTAAATATTTACCACGTGTCCAAATAACTACTAAACTTGTTTGTATGAGGGCAAGTCCTTGACAAGTGGCATCCACAGTCGATGGAGATTCACTAATATAAAAAAATATTTATCTACGTTATACTAGCATTTTCACATCGAAATTCTAATGCTCAAAATGCCCAAACAAAGTGTATAGACAATAATTATTTTCCTAATTTTATGTATCCTATCATGTAATAAGAAAGTTGAAGCTTCATCCTATATGTTCTTATTTATGTTTCTAATTAAAACTATTTATCAAATTTAACATAAATAATTAGATAATTATGTATGGAAATAAAAAAATTAAAATTATTGTTTGCTCTGATCAAGTAAGTAGAACTTAGAAATATGATATTTACTCTCTTTTCAAGCATTGCATGTCCCCTCACATTCACCCCTCCCTCCTTTTTTCACCTTTACAAAATCCTCATCCCCAACACTTAACCCTTCCAGTCCTCTCCGTATATTCCCTCACCTCTCTTCCTCCCCACTAACACACCGAAAATCCTTTCCTCCTCTCCTTTGAAGACAATTCTCCCACCAGCGCCCACCGCTGATGGCTGAGCTGCAGGTGGAAGACCCCCACGCCACCCCTAGGGTGGTGTCCATCCTGTCCTCACTCCTCGAGCGAGTCGCGGAGCACAACGACCGCCGCGGGACGAAGCGGAAGGAGCCGCCCGCGGCGTCGGCCGCCTCCGCGTTCCAGGGGCTGTCGAAGCCCGCGATATCGCTGCGCTCCTACCTCGAGAGGATCTTCCGCTATGCCAACTGCAGCCCTTCCTGCTACGTGGTCGCCTACATCTACCTCGACCGCTTCCGCTATGCCAAATAATTACTAAACTTGTTTGTATGACAGCAAGTCTTTGACAAGTGGCATCTACGGTCGATGGATATTTCACTAATAAAAAATGTTTATCTACGTTATACTAGCATTTTCACATCGAAATTCTAATGCTCAATATGTACAAACAAAGTGTATAGACAATAATTATTTTCCTAATTTTATCTATCCTATCATGTAATATGAAAGTTGAAGTTTCATCCTATATGTTCTTATTTATGTTTCTAATTAAAATTATTTATCAAATTTAACATAAATAATTAGATAATTATGTATAGAAATAAAAAAATAAAAATTATTGTTTGCTCTGATCAAGTAAGTAGAACTTAGAAATATGATATTTATGTTGTAAATATGGATGTCCCATGACTCTTTGGCATCCATAACATATGTAATTCATGCCCTTTGGTTTCATAACTTATGTAACTCATGTCCTTTTATTTCATAACTCATGACTTTTGGCAATCTATTGTAAACCTATATAAAGGCCATATTGGATGAGGCCATATTGGATGAATGAAATGACACACAAATTTCTTCTCCATTTTCTCTTATTGCTCTCTCTCTAGTTTATAACACGTTATCAGCACGACTGCTAGAAGAGTTTCAGGACATCACCGAAAAAATCAAAGATCAGGAAGATCCAATCAGGTTCATATATTATTTATTTTCTTTTGATAAGAAGTTTTTGCTATGATCTAAATCCCAAAACTAATATCAAAAATTATATTTTTGTTGTTCACTGGTGTGTAGGTGATGTAATCTGTTCTTGAATTTTTTTCATGATTCATATTGTATAATTAAACCTAATATCAAAAAAAAAAATTGTTCATATAGCTTAGATTTTTTTAAATCACGTATACTTTGTTGATCCATGCAATCTCACAAACTGCTTTGAACTTTATCCAAAACCAGAACTTGACTACAAACGTATTTCCAAGAAATTCTTTAGGCAATAATATATTATTTTGGAAATAAAATTTGTCGTATATAATTGATTTGTTCTGTCCAACAATAAGGAAATACAGATCTTTGGTGTCCATAATTGTAATTTGGTTTAATAATGTGTCGTTGCAGCATAATTTTGTATACAAAACCAGTATACTTAGATGAATCATAGATATTTTTAATATTTTGGATATTGTTAAATATTTTGGACTAGGCCAAATATTTTTTGAAAAAAAAGGGAACTTGGAACTTCTCATGAATTTAAGTGGCCAGGATTCATCAATATCTCATTTTCCCATGAATTTTATATTCAAAATAACCAGGATTAATCAGTATCTCATTTGTCTACTTGTTCTTTATATCAAATGTCAGAACCCAATATCACATACCTCTATGGGAATATATGTTTTCACTTGTCTGCAGTGAACGAATATCTTTCTTCACTTATTATGAATTACTAGATTTAATTAGTTTTTATAATGTTACTGTTTCCATTATTCTGTCTGAATTCTACAAGGTACCAATTCAGATTGTTGTATATATAATTTTGAAACAAAATGTTTAGCTAGAAATCTAAATTGAATATAAGGCCTGAAGCCAAAATATAATATGTTAGGCTTGAAGCCTAATTGATAGAACTCAAATCTGTAGATTTGAGCATGTGTATTATATTCTAAATAAATTTTTTTCAGACAATGGCAAACATCACCAAGCTTGAGTTCGCTGCTCTTGATATTTTCGGAAAAAATTATCTAACTTGGGTTCTTGAGGCAGAAATTTACTTGAGTGCAAAGAACCTTGCACATGCAATCAAAGAAAAAAATGAGGCAAGCGAACAAGACAAAGCAAAAGCAATGATTTTCATTCGACATCACCTCCATGAAGGGCTGAAATCCGAATACCTTGGAGTGAAAGATCCAGCCGTTCTATGAAAAACTTAGAGGAACGTTATGATCACCAAAAGAGTGTGATACTCCCAAAAGCTCGCTATGATTGGATGCACCAGAGGTTGCAAGACTTCAAATTGGTAAACGAATATAACTCTGCAATGTTCAAAATTGTGTCTAAAATGAGATTATGCGGAGATAATGTTACTGAAGAAGACATGTTAGAAAAGACATTCACTACTTTCCATGCCACGAACATGCTCCTGCAGCAGCAGTATCGTGAAAAGGGATTTAAAAAATATTCTCAATTGATCTCATGTCTTCTTGTTGCTGAACAAAATAATGAGCTCCTAATGAGAAACCACAACTCCTACCCTACTGGATCACAGCCATTCCCTGAAGCGAATGCAAATAACTATGGACAAGGACATGGTTGCGGTCACGGTCGTGGTCACGGTCAAGGTCGCGGTTATAGTCATGGTAAAATTCAAAACCATGGTGGTCCTAACCATCATCCCTTCAACAAGAAGGTTGGGCCATACCACTTGAAGTGGAACAAAAATGGCAGAAAACAAGATAAAGAAAAGGGTGCAAAAGTTGATTCTTCGAAGAATTATGAAGAAGCTTGCTACAGATGTGGAGCAAAAGGGCATTGGTCTCGTACCTGTCGTACACCAAAGCACCTAATTGACCTTTACCAAACAGCTATCAAGAGTAAAGGAAAAGAGAAAGAGAGCAACTTTGTAAATTTCAGCAACATTCTTGAAGATGAAAATGATCCAATGGAATTCACTCATTTGGATGTTGAAGATTACTTAAACGAGCCAAGTTGAGGAATTAAGTTTTGGGGTGATGATACTAATGATGGCAACGAAAATATCAAAAATGATTAAGTTGAATTTGAGATTATTTGAACTTTTCCAGTTTAGTTCTAGTTTTATGTTTGTTTTATCATGTTTCTAAGTATCCGTTGTTATGCTTGTTTTAACCTTTGGTTTTTATCAATAAATTAAATGTTTCTTACTTAATTTATTTGTGTTTATAGAAATATGGAAGATAATGATGCTGTGAACAACTCCAACGGTGGAGATATATGTTTGGTTGACAGTGGATCAACGCACACTATTCTTCGAGATCTAAAATATTTTTCGAACTTAAAATTGGCACAAGCAAATATTAGTACAATTTCTGGTACTACAAAATTAATTGAGGGCTCTGGAAGAGAAAATATTATATTACCGGGTGGAACAAATATTTTTTTAAAAGATGCTTTGTATTCAAGGAAGTCAAAAAGAAATTTACTAAGTTTCAAAGACATACGTCTCAATGGTTTCCATATCGAGACTATGAATGAGGGGAATATGGAATATCTATGCATTACATCCAATGATTCATGCCAGAAGCATGTGAAAGAAAAACTTCCAATTTTTTCATCAAGATTGTATTATGCAAAAATAAGTGCCATAGAATCTAACACTGCGATGAACCAGAAGTTCAATGATCCAAAACTTTTTATGCTTTGGCATGATCGGCTTGGCCACCCTGGATCTAGTATGATGCATCGAATAGTTAGAAACTCACGAGGACATCCTTTAAAGAACCAGAAGATTCTTTTACCTCATGATTGTGTGTGTGCTGCATGCTCACAAGAAAAAGATCATTTCCGATGAAAGTTAATCTTGAGTCACCTATGTTCTTACAAAGAATACAAGGAGATATTTGTGGACCTATTGACCCACCTTGTGGTCCATTTCGTTACTTTATGGTCTTGATAGATGCATCATCTAGATGGTCATATGTATATTTATTGTCAACAAGAACGGTTGCTTTTGCCAAACTTCTTGCTCAGATTATAAAGTTAAGGGCTCAATTCCCTGATTATTATATTAAGACAATTCGTCTCGATAATGCCGGTGAATATACATCTCAAGCATTTAATGACTATTGCATGTCAATTGGGATTAACGACGTTGAACATTCAGTTGCACATGTCCATACTCAAAATGGACTTGCAGAGTCTTTTATTAAAAGATTACAATTGATTGCTAGACCTTTACTTTTAAGGTCAAGTTTACCCACTTCTGTTTGGGGACATACAATACTACATGCAGCTGCATTGGTCCGTATTCGACCAAGTTCATTTAATCATCATTCACCATTGGAAATTATTTTTGGCCAGCAGCCTGATATCTCTCACTTAAAAATTTTTGGTTGTGCAGTTTATGTCCCCATTTCTCCACCTAAAAGAACAAAGATGGGCCCACAAAGGCATCTTGGAATTTACGTTGGTTTTGACTCACCATCTATAATAAAATACATTGAGCCCCTGATGGACGATTTATTTAAGGCAAGGTTTGCTGATTTCCATTTTGATGAGTCAGTTTTCCCACCGTTGGAGGGGGATAAAATGTCACTTCCTGTAGAATGGCGTAAAATTACATGGAATGTATCATCTTTTATTGATCCACGCACAAGTAGATGTGAGCAAGAAGTGAAAAGAATTATCCATTTGCAAAATATTGCAAATCAATTGCCAGATGCATTCACTGATATTAAGAAAGTGACAAAATCTCATGTACCGGATATAAACATACCCGCATGGATTGATATCCCTGAAGGACAACATGATGGCACATTAAAACCGTGCATAAAACATGAACGCCCTGTTGGCTCTAAAGATAAGAACCCTCAAAAGAAAAGGGTACAAGTTATTACTCCCGAAGAGAAAATAGTTTCGAAACATGAAAGCACTATAGAAATTTTGACTGATCAGTCTAAAGTAACTCCTGAAGAGGCACATGATAATGAACATATTTCAGAAGAGATCTCTTTGAATTATATGAGTACAAGAGAAAGCTGGGATAGAAAGAAAATTATTATAGACAATATCTTTGCTTATAATGTTGCACTTGATATTATAAATGAGGATCCTGAACCAAAATCTATTGAACAATGTCGACATAGAAATGATTGGCCAAAATGGAAAGATGCGATACAAGCTGAATTAAAATCCTTAGAAAATCGTAAAGTATTTGGACTAGTAGTCCAAACCCCTGAAGGTATAAAACCTATTGGATACAAATGGATATTTGTAAGAAAACGAAACGAGAAAAATAAAATTGTGAGATACAAGACACGACTTGTTGCACAAGGTTTTTCACAGAGACCTGGAGTCGATTATGATGAAACATATTCCCCTGTGATCGATGCAATCACATTACGATATTTGATCAGCTTAGCAGTCACAGAAAAACTTGATATGTGGCTTATGGATGTTGTTACTGCATATTTGTATGGGTCATTGGATAGTGACATTTATATGAAGATCCCAGAAGGATTCAAATTGCCTGAAGCAAATAACCAAAGATCTTATGGGTTATACTCAATCAAATTACAACGATCCCTATACGGGTTAAAACAAACTTGAAGAATGTGGTATAATCGTCTTAGCGAGTACCTTGTTAGAGAAGGATATATAAACAATCCAATTTGCCCATGTGTCTTCATCAAGAGATCTAAAAATGGATTCTCAATTATTGCAGTTTATGTTGATGACTTAAATCTTGTCGGAACTTCCGAAGAGCTCACAGAAACTGCTAACTATCTAATGAAAGAATTTGAGATAAAAAAATCTCGAAAAGACAAAATTTTTTCTTGGCCTGCAGATCGAGCATTTATCAAATGAAATTTTTATCCATCAATCTACCTATGTAGAAAAAATCTTGAAAATATTTTAAATGGATAAATCTCATCCATTGAGTAGCCCCATGATTGTTCGATCTTTAGATGTAAAGAAAGATCCATTCCGTCCTCGAGAGGATAATGAAGAATTATTAGGTCCGGAAGTACCATACCTTAGTGCTATTGGAGCTTTGATGTATCTTGCAAATTGTACAAGACCTGATATAGCATTCTCAGTAAACTTACTGGCAAGATATAGCTCAGCACCAACAAAACGACATTGGAATGGTGTTAAACATATATTATGTTATCTTCGTGGGACAACTGATATGGACTTATTTTACTCAAAAAATTTAGAATCATAAGTTGTGGGTTATGCTGATGCTGGTTGTCTATCTGACCCACATAAAGGAAGATCTCAGAGTGGATATGTGTTTACTTGTGGTGGTGCTGCAATATCATGGCGCTCAGTAAAATAAACATTAGCAGCAACTTCTTCTAATCACTCAGAAATTCTGGCCTTGCATGAAGCAAGTTGAGAGTGCATATGGTTAAGAACGATGACTCAGCATATCCGAGAATCATGTGGGTTATTTTCAACAAAGAATACTGGGACAATATTGTTTGAAGATAATGCTGCTTGTATTGCACAAATCAGGAATGGCTACATCAAAGGCGACATAACGAAGCATATATTACCTAAATTTTTCTACACTCACGAGCTACAGAAGAATGGTGACATTGACGTTCGGCAGATACAATCAAGAAAGAATTTGGCAGATTTATTCACTAAAGCATTACCAACCACAACATTCAGAAAGATGATTCAGAATATTGGGATGCGTCAGCTAAAGGATCTCTTGCCAGCATCAGGGGGAGTGTGATCACTAATTCTCAAACTGTACTCTTTTTCCTTCGACCAAGATTTTATCCCATTGGGTTTTTCTTGGCAAGGTTTTAACGAAGCAGTTTATCACGCTTACACATTTTGTGTAATATGTACTCTTTTTTCTTTGTCCAAGTTTTTATCCCATTGGATTTTTCTTTGTAAGGTTTTAACGAGACATATCTCATATTACATCGGACATCCAAGGGAGAATGTTGTAAATATGGATGTCCCATGACTCTTAGTCATCCATAACTTATGTAACTCATGCCCTTTGGTTTCATTCGTGACTTTTGGCAATCCATTGTAAACCTATATAAAGGCCATATTGGATGAATGAAATGACACACATTTTTTTTTCTATTTTCTCTTGTTGCTCGCTCTCTAGTTTATAACAATTTACTCTCTTTTCAAGCATTGCATGTCCCCTCCGGCCCTCCCTCCTTTTTTCACCTTTACAAAATCCTCATCCCCAACACTTAACCCTTCCAGTCCTCTCTATATATTCCCTCACCTCTCTTCCTCCCCACTAACACACCGAAAATCCTTTCCTCCTCTCCTTTGAAGACAATTCTCCCACCAGCGCCCACCGCTGATGGCTGAGCTGCAGGTGGAAGACCCCCACGCCACCCCTAGGGTGGTGTCCATCCTGTCCTCGCTCCTCGAGCGAGTCGCGGAGCACAACGACTGCCGCGGGACGAAGCGGAAGGAGCCGCCCGCGGCGTCGGCCGCCTCCGCGTTCCAGGGGCTGTCGAAGCCCGCGATATCGCTGCGCACCTACCTCGAGAGGATCTTCCGCTATGCCAACTGCAGCCCTTCCTGCTACGTGGTCGCCTACATCTACCTCGACCGCTTCGCGCGCCGGCACCCCTCGGTCCTGATGGACTCCTTCAACGTGCACCGCTTCCTCATCACCAGCGTCCTCACCGCTGTCAAGTTCATGGATGACATGTGAGTTCACATTATACACTACAATACACTGCATGCTTCTTTCTGATCTCGACTTTCTTGAATACTTGACAATTTGGTTTAAGAGTGAGAGTTAATTGCCTAAATGGTATCCTGAGAAATGTCATGTTGGCCATTTTGATGATAGAATTTTCCTGTTTTTGGTTAATTTGGTATATAAGTTTTACATTTTGCTTTAAAAGTATCTGAACTAGGTTTCGTTGATATTTTATATTGAAATCGTTAAAAATAGACATGTGATAATCACGTGTCTTACTTTTATAGTTATTTTTGTCATGACCAGTCAATCCGTTGGCTATAATTGATTGTAGAATTATCATTTTTTACTCGACAAATATTATTCGTTTATGTAGAATTTTTTCGAGAAAAATAAAAATACGACAAAATAACTATAAAAGAAAGGCATGTAACCATACATGTTCATTTTTATCAATTTTTATCCAAAAATATAAATAAAATCTAGTTTAAGGCACTCTTTAAATTAAAATACAAAACTTATATATATACCAAATTAATAAAAAAATTGTTCACCAAAACGAAAACCGCTATATTTTTCATACACCATTTGGATAATTAACTCTAAAAGTTATATAATCTTTGATTGATGAGTTTAATTTAGAGTTTTCTTTTGGTGGGTTAGAAAGTTGGATCTCTACTACGGCTTTGCCTAGCTGTTTCTTTGAGTCTTTAGAATTCTTCCAATTCTATGTTCGTGTCTGTCCATGTTTTGGCAGCTGTTGAGAAACCACTTGCTTGGTTGCTTGAATGAGCCACCACCGTTTCAACTTTTGTGGCAATCTGCCAACTAAGAATGACGTGGTGTGTCCAAGGAGAAAGCTCTGCTTTTTCACCTAGTGTGAAATGCACACTAATCCACATACAAATTGAATATAAATTAATTTGGTAGAATAAGAAATGAAGTGGAATATGATTTTTATTCTAACTTGAAATGATGGGTATATACTTATTATACTAGAGCACCCACTGCCATGACATTTAGATTACGTTGGTTTATTATAACGGGACTGCTATTTGGCCCGCGGGCGGGTCAGCCCGCCCGCCACGTGGCCCTCTCCCATTGGCCAGTCAATGGCGCGGGCCCCATGCTAACAGGGGGGGGGGGGGGCAATGGGAGAGTGCCACGCAGGCGGGCGGGCTGGCCCGCCTGCGGGCAAGAAAGCATTTTCCTTATTATAATGTAATTGTAATTATCATCGTAATGGATGGAATTTATAACTGGAAATTGCTGAGAAACCCAATTTCGGGGTGGGATTTTATGAAATGCCCACCCGCTGGATAAGTTTTATGAAATACCCAGAATTAAGTATTTTCACGTTAAATATTCCAAGATTCCCTTTTAGATGCCACCCGCTAGAAACTGCTATTTTTATAATACCGAAACTACCCCTCCGCGCGAATTGGTCATCTATATGTATTTGAATTCAAAAAACTCAGATCTGGATTGCGATTTTCGTCTTCTTCTTCTTCACGGGAAATCTGAATTCCATTGCTCTCATATTCAGCAGAGATCGCAAAGATCGTTCGTAGTTCGGTGTGTTTTTCTTCAGTCGAACTCAGATCATCGCTCGTCATCATCATCACCATCATCATCATCTTCATCGTGGAGACATTTGAACTCAGATCTTCAATTGTGGAGAGAAGATCTTTCTTCTTCTTTTCCATAAGAATTATCATCGCTTTGAAAGAAGAACGAAACTCTTTATTCCTGAAAAAACTAAATTACACGTTTTAACACTGGAAATGACCATTCTCCGTCTTAATTAGGACGGAGAATGGCATTCTCCGTCTTAATTAGGACGGAGAATGCCATTCTCCGTTTTATTTAAGACGGAGAATGCCATTCTCCGTCCTAATTAACACGGAGAATGACATTCTCCGTTTCCGTCTTAATTATGACCGAGAATGTCATTCTCCGTCTTAATTAGGACGGAGAATGGCATTCTCCGTCCTAATTAGGACGGAGAATGTCATTCTCCGTTTTATTTAAGACGGAGAATGCCATTCTCCGTCCTAATTAACACGGAGAATGACATTCTCCGTTTCCGTCTTAATTAGGACCGAGAATGTCATTCTCCGTCTTAATTAGGACGGAGAATGACATTCTCCGTTTTATTTAACACGGAGAATGGCATTCTCCGTGTTTCTAACACGGAGAATGGTCATTCTCCTGCGTTTTAACACTAGAATGACCATTCTCCGTGATAAATTACACGGAGAATGGCATTCTCCGTCCTAATTAAGACGGAGAATGGTCATTCTCCGTTTAATTTAGCACGGAGAATGGCCATTCTCCGTCTTAATTAGGACGGAGAATGCCATTCTCCGTTTTATTTAACACGGGGAATGACATTCTCCGTTTCATTTAACACGGAGAATGGCATTCTCCGTGTTTCTAACACGGAGAATGGTCATTCTCCTGCGTTTTAACACTGGAATGACCATTCTCCGTGTAAATTAAGACGGAGAATGTCATTCTCCGTCCTAATTAAGACGGAGAATGGTCATTCTCCGTGTAAATTAAGACGGAGAATGCCATTCTCCTGCATTTTATGGTTAGCTGAAACTTTGGAGGGCCATAACTTTTGACTGGGAGGTCGAAACGAGGTCCCGTTTGTCGCAAAATGAGCGTATCGTCTAGGAGACTGAAAGTAACAGCTTCATCGTTAGACGGCCTTCCGAAATTTTAGATTCGCAAAAAAATGATGTTTGGACCTCCGTTTTAGCACTTTTGTCGTTCGTCCCGGTCTTTCCGAAATTTTTCGACGAGTTTTTGAAGATTTTTGAGGAGAAAACCTAGATTCGAAAGTGAGCAGCGTATGGAAGAAGATGGAGTATTGAAACGTTTTTTTAAGAGCAGTTTTGTGGGTGTTTCCAATAAATTAAAAGGAAGGGCAAAAGGGTCATTTGGAACCCGCTTTGGATAAGTTTTTCTAATTCTGGGCACGCGATGAAAATTTTTTTAGCGGTGGGTTTTACATAAAACTTTTTTAGTTTTTGGGCATTTCATAAATCTTCCCAATTTATAATGTAATTGAGTTTGTGATATAACTGAATTATAATTACATTACCATATTTCACTAAAACATGTAATCAGACTATATAATGTTATATAACTTACATTTATGTTTGGTTGGAACATGTAATCAGACTATATAATGTAATATTACCAAATGATTGGTTTAACATATAATGAAATTTAATTTGTAAAGTAATAAATTAAAAAAATAGTAATAAAAATAAATAACAAAGCTTAAAATTTAAAAAATTAAATTTTTAAAAAAAATTAAAAATAAACAAAATAAAATGATTTTTAAAATAAATTGTACATTTAAAATTTTCAATTTTAAAAAAAAATTTGATAATATATTTTTTAATAAACTAATTTTTCTAAAGTTTTAAGAAAAAAATATTATTTTAAATATTATTTTTAAAATTTTAATTTTAAATTTTTAAATTTTTAAATTTTAAATAATAATAATAATAATAATAATAATAGTAATAATAATAATAAAAGTTATTATTATTATTATTATTATTATTATTATTATTATTATTATGGTTTTAAAAGTAAGTAATTTTTGTGAGTTTTAGGTT
>JANAVB010044814.1:2393598-2652005 GCA_029216955.1 Iris pallida
TATATTTCAAAACTTTCACAATTTGACAACATATAAGTGAAAAGAAAGTACACATATAGGTGATTGTAAGTCTTAACTGCTCTTCTTTTGTCCATCTCTATAACATATTTTCCCGCAAACTTTGTTTGAATTTGCTTAAGTTGGGATATGGTACTAACAAACATTTCGATTGATGTTTCCACAGATACTACAATAATGCCTACTTCGCAAAGGTGGGAGGGATCAGCCTAATGGAGATGAACTATTTGGAAGTTGACTTCCTATTTGGTGTGGGCTTCGAGCTCAACGTAACTCCTGTAGTCTTCGCTTCCTACTGCTCCATTCTTCAGAGCGAGATGTACTCAGAATGCCTCCCCCCACCTCCCCCAAGAATGCCCTGCTCGTCGTCGGAAGAGGACTCCAGCAGCTGCCAACAGAAGCAGCTTGCTGTGAGAGAAGTGTTTGGTACTTTAATGAATGATCGGTAGAAGTTCTTCAACAGTTACTATTAGGTTGTTCATAGATTGGCTAGTTCTCCTCCTCTTTCTTTCTTTTGAACCTTTTTTTGTGTATGGTGTGTAAAGATTTTGGGACTGGTTTTTTTTTTTTCTTGTTCTAGACAGCACTAGCAACTTACAAATCATGGGGAGTTTGGTTATGAGTAATGCTATTGTTTGGTTATATATGCTTGAAACCCTGAATTTAAAGCTGCATCATGAACTTGGTATCAAGGAATTTTAAGGAAGCTTGCCATGATTTGATCTCTTGCATTGAAGCAATGGTGATTTATCACAGAATGATGCATGTAGAACAAATTTAACCAATCCATTCGATCGGACTCAACCTGAAACAACGCACCTGGGTCTAATATCAGAATCAGTCTTTATCTCCGAAAGCTTATCATCCATGGTATATGAACACTGAAAAATGGTGTCGGTATTCATACAACATATGATAAATTGTACATATTTAAAAATGTTTGTATCTTATGTCCCCCTAATTATTCGTTTTCGTTTTCATGTCCTTGTTCGTGCAAGGCCAGCCATGTGAATCAATTTATGTCAAAATCATGTTTATGTGTTTCTGTGGTTGATTTAGCGGGTTTAGATTTCTATTTCTTTGAATTAAATTTTATAAATTTGTGAAGTCTCTAATTGAGAAATTATATCTATGTTTGTATTTGTAGAATTGATTTGTGGATTGTGATTGAAGTTGAGTTGGAATTGGAGTAGTGGAATTCGAATTCTGGAAATACGGAATTGGATGTCTGAATATGGAAATATTTTTTAAATAAAAATTCAAACATCAAAGTGCAATTGAAAGTTCAGGGGAGAGTGCATCTAAGGGCCCGTTTGGTAAACCGTATTTGGAGGTGGGATTTGGATTTTTATGGATTTGGAGACAAATCCATGGAATCCTATGTTTGGTTGGAGATGGATTTTGATATGGAAAGTATGACAAAATCCAAAACTTGGATTTGGTTGGATTTTGGAGGAAAAAAATAATTATTCTTTAATATTTTCGTTAAAATATTTATTATTTAATCATTTTGTTAAAAATTAGTTAATCTTTAATAATTTCGTTAAAAATATTTATTCTTTAATAATTTCGTTAAAAATTAGTTAATTAATAAAGAAAACTAACTATTTTATTAGTATTATTAATTAATAAAAAAATAGTATTATTAATTAAAAACTAGTTAATTAGTTAATTTCGTTATAATCATAATTAATAATTTATTAGTATTATTATAATATTAATTAATAATATTTTATTATTTAGTTAATAATCATAATTTACTAGTATTATTATATTATTATTATTATATTAATTAATAATTTATTAGTATTATTATAATATTAATTAATAATCATATCCTATGTTTAGTATTATTAATTAAAAAATTAGTTAATTAGTTAATTTTGTTATAATCATATTAATAATTTATTAGTATTATTATAATATTAATTAATAATTTATTAATAACTATTTTATTATAATCTTAATTAATAATATTTAAATCACAATTAGAATCATAATTTATAATAATTTAATTAATAATTTACTAATCATAATAATATTAATTTATAATTACTATTTTAAAATATTTAATTTATAGTTAATTAATCGTTAATTATTAATTATTAATTATTAATTTATAATTACTAAATTTTTAATTATTAATTTATTACTTAATTATTAATTATTAATTTATAATCGTTAATTATTAATTATTAATTATTACATAACTATTTAATTATTACTTAATTTATAATTACTTAATTTATAATCGTTAATTAGTAATCGTTAATTATTAATCGTTAATTATTTAATTATTAATTATAATTACTTAATTTATAATCGTTAATTATTAATTATTACTTAATTATAATTACTTAATTACTTAATTATTAATTATTAATTATTAATTATTAATTATTAATTATTAATCATTAATTATTAATCATTAATTTATAATCGTTAATTATTAATTTATTAATTATTAATTATTTAATTTATAATTACTATTATTAATCATTAATTATTAATTATTAATTATTTAATTTATAGTTATTAATTATTAATCGTTAATTATTAATTATTAATCATAAAACCAAATCCTATGTTTGGTTGGAGTTGGATTTGAAGTTGGATTTGAATAGTAAAATCCATGATTTAGATTTGGAGGATTTCCAAATCCAAATCCAAATGGTAATTTCCGGTTACCAAACAAGCCCTAATAGTACTCAACAGTCTTTTTTGTCAACTTCACTTAGGAAAGAAATTGTTGATTTGTCCTTCAAATACGGCAGAATTTTTTTTTTTTTGAAATATCACCCAAACTAAATTGACAAAATTAGAACATTTCTTGCTAAAAGGACCTTGTCAACCTCGTGGCCATAATTTTTCCAAGATGAAAACTCGTAGCTTTCAAAGTTGCTTAGTAGTATTAAAAAAAAAATCGGAGGCGTTGCCACCGAACTCCCTTATGATTGTGCCCCAATGGATTGTAATCCTAGATCTGCCATTGCCCACATGCTCTCTTTCTCTCTCTCTCTCATTTTGTCCTTTCTTTAATTTTTTTTATTGAAGGAAGTTTTAATTGACATGCCATTACCGAAATAAGACACTTTAGCGGCGCCTAAAAACGTCGTTAAAGTGTACAAAAACGTCACTAATTTAAATTAGCAACGTTTTTAGCGATAAAAATACTTTGTCGCGTATTTCGTGGTCGCTAACACAAAAAACGTCGCTATTGGTCGCTATTGTGACGTATGTTAGAGACGTCACCATGTCGCTATTATTTTAGTGGATCGTGACGTTTAGTGACGAGGCATTGCTAATTAGTGACGTATATTTTCGTTGCTAAATGTCGACAGTTCAGTAGTTAGCGACGTTATTTGTGACGTTTAGTGACTAAGTTGTTGACATAGCAAAATTTGCCATGTCAGCCAGTTAGCGACGTATAACGATTGTTCTGCGATACAGACTAGCGACGTTCTGATACACGTTTAGGACGTCTGCCCTCGTCGCTAGGCGTCACTGAAGTCGCTAAATGTCGCTAAATTGTAAAATAAAAATAAAAAAAGAATTATGTTTGCTTGTTTTTCATCCAGAATCTACCTGTAGTTTAAATTACAGTTTACAAATAGTAGACCCGGAGCAACCCTCCGTAGAATTTTCTGGATTCGCCGACACCTTCGGTGGAACACTCAACACCGGTAAAACAATATAGAGACAAATGATAAAAATGCACTACCAATAATCAAATAAACAGAATCAAATGATAAAAAAGACATAAGATAGCCGGGTGGAGACAAATCCACTACCAAACAGCTATAAAAAGAGTTTATGTCCAATAATGTTCCAACAATGGGTCAACATAACACATATTGTCATTAAATGTATAAAATAAATACATAAAGACCCAAGAATGGGTCAACAAACACCACTTTCCTGCCCTCGTCCTAACCGCCTTCTCCTTCTTCGACCATTCCTTGTACCTAGGATCGTCAAATCTAACCATCATCGCAGTCCACTGCTCGAACGTGATCCAACCTTGGATCGGTCTTCCAGAGCGCTCTTGAGCCTTTTGGTCGATGATCGTATCACGGATCAACTTGGCGGCAACGAAGTAAATTGCTTCTTGATCATCTCAGCCCGGTATGGTAAAAATATGTTTCTACAAGAATTTAAATAGTTAGTTATATAATATGCATAAAAGATGATTGATACTAAAATCAATATACTTTAATTACCTTGAAGTGGGCAAACCAGAATGCCTTCTTCTCATCCGAGGTATCCGAGTAGTTGATCCAAGGGGCCACCGTAGTTGGACCTTAGAAATAGCCCAAGTGCCCTATGAACCAACGGGGAACGAATCTATACAACGATAATTATATCCATGAATATATAGATATATGTATAAATTAATGTTAACTAATTAACTTACTTTGTAGGCCCGTCGGAACAAATCTTCATCCTCGTCTCGTCCGGAGGGGTGCATGGGAGATCGCTCTGATACGGAGATGGAGTAGGTGCGACCTCCTCCACCCGCTCCTCCGTCTCTATAGTGCCATCAGCAGGAGGAACGCTGAACGGGTAGTAGTCTCAGGCCTGGAACTGCCCGTCCCAGGAGTACTGCCACGTACCATTGACGTAGTCGTTGATGTGACTGGACGGTACACTGGAGTACTCGGAGATGAGGGTCCAGAACAATCATCCGATAACGAAGGAGCACTCCGTCCACCGGTAGAACCTCTACCTGCACGGGGGCTCCTCTACCTCGGGACTGACCGATGTACGATCCTCTTCATCCTGCCATACTTGATAATAACATATGATGAAAAAAAGATATATACAAGAAATATAATACATATTCTAAATCAAATCTGCATGCATTTAACAAATCACAGTTTATGAAAAATAGACTCGGAGCAACCCTTCGTTGAACAAAATGACAGTACTTTTCACAGGTCTAAATAGATGTTACATGACATATTTTACATTTTATTTTATTTTTAATCATTTTCTAAAAATTCATCTTCTTTGTTTTCCTCGTCCTCATCTTCCTCTTTCTCCTCATCTTTGCTTTCATTTACTTTGTTTTTCTCTTCGGATACTTCTACCTCTTCTACACGATTTGACGTGTAATGAGGAACTTCCATTATGTCCACATCAACCGTATTTGTTACGAGAGGTAGCTCGTTCTCTTGATAAGCTATTTCGTCAACATCATAGGTATTTTTGGCTTTAGTGTTGCATACTGCCCACCAGTCCAACCTCGTTGTTTCCCGTCTAAGATAAGTAGTGAAGTAAATGCGCTGAACCTGACTTATTAGGACAAATGGGTCGTATCCTTAATATCGACACCGGTAGTTAATATCCACAAGATCATACTTGTCAATTTTTCAACCTTGCTCTTGGATCTGATCAAACCAATCATACTTGAATAACACGATCTTAGCCGGCTCTATGTCATAGTTATATTTCAACTCTACAATCTCCCGTAAGACGTCATAGAAATTATTGCCTAGATCGACATCTTTATAGTTTGTAGATCTGATACACAAATAACTATTTTTTGTCGATTTAAGATCCGAAAAGCTTTTTCTGATCGAAGAATTTATTGAGTGAACATAAACCCATTCACACAATAGCTTTGCCAGATTTTAACAGAATAAATTGGCCCCTTGGCTAGAGTTCTAATAGGTTTATTCTCTAGTGTTGCGTCTAGGCGATCGACCTAAATACCACAAGATAAGAAATTAAATTCAACGTTTCATTAATTAATGTGTAAAATGCATATACAAAAAGTAATTACCGAGCTCCTTACATATGCACTCAACCATGAAGAAAAATGACATCTCATTTCCTGTTCTAGTTCTTCATTTGTTATGTACTGTCTAATCGACCTTACCTCATCATTAAATGTACTGAAAATATAAACACATCGGCCCATTAGTGTAATAATAATATTGGATACTATTACATAGATGACATAAACGTGGACGTATTAGTTACTTACCCCTCGAGCTTCTCCACTTCATCCTCGTCGCAGTTGAGTAATATATACCACTGAGTAGCCCTTAGTTCGACAGTACCCGACAATACCCGTCATTGTCCCTTAGCTTCTCCACTTCATCCTCTTCTCAAATTCGACAATACCCGTCAAAAAATTTTAGGCCCTAAATCTACCTACAAAGTCTTCCTTTATCCTCCATTCCGGTGAGAAAATTGTATTAGGCTGCTTACACTTTCCATTTCCTTCCTCTATCAAATGCAACGCAGGACGTCTATATATATCTTTCAAGTTTAACCTGGCCTTCAGATTGTCTTTCGTCTTTCCATTTACGTCCATCATAGTATTAATTATGTTGTCAAACACATTCTTCTAGATATGCATGACATCAAGGTTATGTCTGATCAGATTGGTGCTCTAATATGGCAGGTCCCAGAATATACTCATTTTTGTTCAGTTATGAGTGCGACCAAATCCATCACACTTCTACCCCTTTGTCGTCTTTTCGATATCACTTGGAAAATCTTTGACCTCCTCCCATATCGTGTCTCCGGTCCACCTTGGCGGTAGATTGGCTTTCTCCACAATGCCGGTACAAAAAGCATTCATGTTCCTCCGGAACGGATGATCCTTCGACAGGAACTGTCAATGACAATCGAAGAAGTACGATTTTCTAAAGTATTTTAAACGAAAAGCCTTCGTGCGGTCCATGCAATGTGGACATGAGAGACGACCATGAGTGCTCTATCTCGATAACATTCTATAGGCTGAAAAGTCGTTAATGATCCACATAAGTGCGGCCCTCATATGAAAGTTCTGTTATATGGAAACATCATACGTGTTGGCATCTACTTCTCACAGTTGATTCAACTCATCTATCAATGGCTATAAGTACAAATCGATGTACCTCTTCAGATTTTTCGAACCCGAGATTATAACGGTTAGGAACATATAAAGAGTATTCATACACATCCACGGTGATAGGTTGTATGGAGTGACAATCACAAGCCAACACGAATATTGAAAATTCAAAAGTCTGAACGGGTTAAAACCGTTGGAGGAGAGCCCCAATCTTATATTATGCGGATCTGTCATACCCTAGTCCCAAAATATACGGGACCGAACCACATGGCAATGGCCAGCTATGTATTTAACTAGACTCTAGTCGGACAAGAATACGTATAAGCTGTTCGAAGTGGTGTAACTATCACAACATCAACTCTATATCTCAATCTAAGTAACAGAAACATGAGAGAGGTAAATATAAATACTAGTCTGCAGCCCAATAATCATACTTGTTCGAATAGACTCAGAAAGATAATATGAGTCTATAAGTACTAGGCTACTAAGCAGATACAAATAATAGTAAATGAAACATATAACTCTGAAAGATTGAGTACGTGTAATGAAATAAATACCATCAACAATCCAGCAAGCAGCTCAACAAAACCTACTCAACCAACCTGGAAGGAAACCAGGTCCTCAGAGGGACACAACAAGGTACATAATATACTGGCCAAGTATACGATAGTAATGAATAAATAAATAAAGTATAGTAAGACTGATAAAGTGGGTGAATCTAACATAACCAACTAGTATGAATGCAATTTAAGAAACATCACACGAATATGCGAACTGTCACGGTGTAATCCGAAGATCTGATACGAAACTCCGATAACTATAAAAAATTCACAATTTCGATAGGGAACTGTGGTAACTATGAATATCCGAGGCTCTGGGTAAGAGGCAACGATAGCAATGTGGGAAAGTAGCCCAAGCGCACGGTGTATGTTTCTTCCCGCCCATGTGACCTCACGAATCGTATCCTCGAGGCATTCGGTCAGAACCTTTAGCTAGGACATTGAGTCATAATAGTAAATATAGTGTAAGAATCTTATGTCAGTATGTAGTATCACATGAACATGTCCTAGGGTCAGAGTGTACCCTGCAACGAGTTTTTCACGATGATGTGAAATATGAATATCTAATACTGATACCCGATGGCGCTAACGTCCATCGGCACCCGAATGTGATTCGGACGCGAGGTCCTAGGTGTTGCAACAATATAATCAAGCAAGTATTTAAAAGATAAATATTTTAAAAATAAAGTACAAGATGGAAATGTACACTTGCCTGGAGTTGCCCGAACTGTGGTGAGACTGCAGTACCAAAATCTATCCTACTATCCATGAGCACCATACTCCATGCAAATATCTATCAACCCAAATCACAAACAAAGTTCTATCACACACTACATATGACTAATAACTTCCACCTAGGGAGCTTGGGTCATTTTAGTCACCTATTATCTTTTGTTATCTAAGACACTTGTAATTATATCGCCTAGAACTAGGTCATACTAGTCTCTATAATTATTATTGCCAATAATATGAATTGTAAGTTATAGGTTTAAAGTATCAAGTTTGAACCTCGTTATTAGTACAACCTATGACAAGAAAAACTTTCTATTCCGAACAACGTCTTTTTATTCTAAGACTGGGGTGAGGGCTAAAAAAAAAGAAAAAAAAAATCAAATCACACCATCCCTGTAATAGGTAAATGCCTTTTTTTCTCCTAAAGTTGTCGGAATTATTCGTAATAAAATACTGGTGATATATCTGTCCCTAGCAGGCGGCGGCCGTTAGCTCTAATAGTTCTGTTCCAAGCAAGCGAGATTTCCATAGGTAGGCTTACGGTCCAATATTTCAATAGGCTTAGCCAGGTCCAAGCGGAGAAGCCAAGGGGAAAGGGTGATTCGCTCGTAAGCCCAACTCAAACTCATTCAGAAAGCCAGAGCTAGTCTAACAACAGAAGACTGATCGTACGGATGGCCTGCCCGTATCTGAAGGTGCTGCTGCATCTATAATAAATTCATCCCAACTGGCTGGTCTAATTGGAGGAGAAAAGAAAAAAGTGCAAATTGAACCTCTTTTTGATGGTCTCATCTCGAGCAATCAGAGCGCCCTCATTCCTGGCCGGCAGATCGTGGAAAATTTCGTCGAGACAAGATGATCAACCACAAGGTTAACAATCTTTTCGTAGTGATCCACATGGTTAATTTGTCAATTTCAGCAATGTGAGATCACTGGAATCGACTGATCTCAGTTTCGATGCACAGATTCCGAAATACGAACATGAATATGAGTTAATTATAATTAAAGTGATACATAAGGGAAAATCTACAGACATCGTCGGATGATGAAACAAATATCATCAACGTGTCCAGAATTGTCAAATTAGTTAGGATAGCCTACCCATAAGTCCAGTTTGGATACAGGAGGAAAAAGGTAATTTTGGATCAAAATGATGTCTACCGTTGGACCCGCTTTGCATCAAAAATATACCATGATACAAGTCCACTAAACTTAGGAAATTATATGTCCATGAGTCCAAAATGACGATACAAACCCAACGGTATATCCGGAATAGGATTCCGATGACCCGATCTCAAAATAACCCGTTGACATGGACATTGGGACCCGATTTGTGCGAAAATATATGCCAGAGCCAAAGTCCTCTAAATCTAGAAAAATATATGTCAACGAGTTTAGAATGATGATAGAAATCCAACGGTATATCCATAATTGGATTTCGATGAGCCGATCTCAAAATGACCCGTTGACTCGAACAAAATGAGCCGATTTTGCACGAAAATGTGTGTCGGGGCCACGTTGCTCTAAACTCAGCAAATTATATATGAATTTATGCTAGAACGATACCACGAGTCCATTAGTGGTGTCGGAATTAGCATCCGGAGTCCCGAGTCCAAAATTAGAATTTTATAAGTTAAAAATTACGGTTTTGAGAGGCCAACTTTGGCGTCGATTTCAACCAATCAAACGACATCATACGAAGCTAAAATTTTATGGCATGAAGGTGGTTATATCTGATGTCCATAGGAACTAGTGGTGCATCAAACAAAGCTACGATGTCGGAGAAACAAATCTACGAAGTTGGCTTCACGAAACTGTCCAAAATAACACAATTTAAACGGTCCACTTGGTGGCCAGTTTTGGCATAACAAACGATCAAAATAATGGCTGAAATTTTAGATTAGGGTAGAGCTATACACCAAGATTGCAACAGAGAAAAGAGTTTGATGATCCAATAGTCGAATTTCTCGAAAAATATGCACGAAGTTGCTATCCCGAGACATGATTTTTGTTTTGTCCAAAATGCGCATCACGGTGGGATTTCGTGTAAAATGCACGAATAACCTGTTGTATGCGTCATAAAGAATAGTGGCGCATAGCGAAAGAGTCATCGGAGTTTGCCAGGCTTGTGTGGGTGGTGGCCCGATGGTTGCTGCTGCGATGCCGCTGGGTTCATGGTCGTGTGTGCGGCCGCTGCACGCTCGGATGGCCATGCATTGGGTTCTGGCACCACTGGAGGGGACCGCACAGGGGTGCGCCAAGGCATAGCAGGGACTACCGACGGCACGGTCGGTCGGGGGACGGCTCCAACCGCTGGCAAAAGGTATGCACGGGGTCGTCTGCAACAACAGCCAACTACTATTGTCTCCTGTCGCGGACCCTAGGGGAGGCGCCGGTGGTGGAGTGCCAGGCGACGACGGACGATCACGTCGGGGGTGGCGAGTGGGGGCTGGCGTCGGTGGCACCTCGGGCTGCTGTTGCTCTAGTAGCAGCAAGGAAAGATGAGAGGGAAGGTGTCGAAGAAGAAGAAGAAGAAGAACAAGAACAAAATATGAGGTCGAGTTATAGAAGTGAGAAAAAAAAGAGAAAAAAAAACTTTGGAGGGGGGGGCAGCTGCTGTGTTTGGCCAAGTGGTACATGTGTGTGTATTTGGAGTAGGTGGGGGTGTTAGCGTGTTTATAAAGTTAGGGTTTATGGGTGTATGTTTCCATGTAAGAATGGGTGGTGGTGATGGATGGAGGCAAAATTAAAGGCCAAGATTTAATGTAAATTAATAATGATGCTTAGTACCATGCAAATGGATGGAATAGGCTATGTATTTAGGGAGTGCTAAAAGAAAGTATAGGTTGCTAGGATTTTAAGAAAATATATACAATTTGACTAATTGTTAGGAATATATAAAGAAAAAGAAAAATATAGTTAGGCTGGCTAAAAGAATATTATTTGCTATGTTATCAACTGCCTCACTATATAAGGCAAAATATTATTTTAATTCTAACAACAATAATAATAATAGAATTTATCAAATTCGGAGAGGGGTCCAAATAATATATACCATATACACACAGATTGGTATAAAATATCTAAAGAATTTTATGAAAAATAATTATATATATATAAATTTTAGATCAATTATGATCATTGCTGAAATAATAGCATGTGGGAGCTCAATTTGATGGAACACAAGTGACATGTGCATAGTAGACTCAAAATAGGTCAAAATCATATACTGGGTCGTTTAGGTTCGATCAATGTCGAGCTCCGAAATTAATTCCAAAGTTAGGTCAAGTTTTACGGTAGATGGTCAAATGGCCTAATTTGACCAGAAAGTTGCATGATGTAAATAGAATGCAAGAAAACAAATTTCAGTGGGACATGATATGCCAAAATAAAAATAAACTTATCTACTACAAAACTCATAAAGAAAGTTTCAAGTGATTGACATATCTGACGCTCCAAAAATCAAAGTCACAGAAAGGTGCATTTAATGATCAAAAACTTATTTAAATAAATAGTTATTGAAAGTAATTCATAAAAAATTTAAAAATTACCCTAAAATTTAAGGGGCTCACATCCTACCCACCTTAAAAAAATTTCGTCCTCGAAATTACATTAAGGCAAAGTATAAAAGGATAGAAATTTAATATCTAAAGGATAAAAGGACTTAGGTACTACCACAGTACGATTGGACAATAACTTTATAAGATATTATCAATTCAATGTTACTCCTATGTTGGTCAAGGTTTCAACGGGCAAGAAGAGTTGACTCGCTTGGACATAACTAAAGAGGGGTGGCATAGAGGGTTTATAATTGCATAATTGGGGGACAAGTTCGAGATAATAGCAAACCGAGAAGTTACATGTTATGGTAAAGAGACTTTCGATAAGTTCAAGGAGTATTTTTACGAGAATAATGGACGGGTAGGAAGGCATTTAGTCAAGAAATTAGAAGAACAATGCCTATGGTAATACGAATATTAGGCACAAATAGGTATAAAAATCAAGGATTTGATTTCGAGATTATGACATGATTAGGGAAAGGTTAAGGTCATTCTCGACCTCATAGTTGGAATGATCACGAGGTTATGGTCACAAACATAGGTTAGGAGGTTAAGGGATAAAAAGATAGTGATACGGTCTGAAGCCACAACTTCAGGTTACTTAGAGTAATCTGGTAGTCAAACAAGCTGAAGAGATCACACACTAGTTCATACTATGGTTTACCTTATCTATCAGGTATCTAAGATAACACATGATTTCTTAAACACGACTAGCCTAATAGTATTTGAAAGTCTTCTACCTTATCTCTGTTCCACTAGTTCTCTCCATGGTCTAGCATTCTCAATTGTAACTTCCACTAATACAATATCAAGCTCCTCATAATGTATTCCGTCAAGGTCTACAATTGTCCTAGATTCTCATAATTCAACATAGCTTTTAATTCTTGAGTTTTCTCTACCTATAAAATATCTTCATCTTCAAGAACTTACAACTCAACTTTAGGTCCTATTTATCAACCTATTTTAGAATACTCTACTTTTTTTATCTTGAAATTCTTGTTTTCTTCTCATCTCATGTCGTTTTATTTCTTGTCCTTATTTTCTGAATGCCTTGATCTTAATCATATGTCCCTCTACAACCTATGGTGCTAGCTTCCTAACTTATTTATACATCACAATCATTTTCCTTTTTTAACCTCTCTTTTTTCCCCAAATTTTTCGTATCATCTTTCCTCCAGATAATCTCGTCATTCGCATCTCAACTTTGAGGTGGAGTTTTACGTGCATCTCTTAAATCATCGTTAAGTTATCATAGATAATCATGGTCGTAATCCTTGTCTCAACTGATTCTTCTTAATTTATTTATGAACTTTTCTTGCAATTCCAACCTTGTCCCTTTTCAATTTTTCAACCTAATCTAGGAATTGCTCCTACAATTCTTTCTTCTTGTATATTCCTACTACGCACACAATTGTTCCAGTTATAATTCCTCCAGGATTCCTAACTATTTATACCGATGAAGGATTTACTAGGCTACCTCTCGAGGCACGACTTTCTTAACTCTATTTATATATCCTTGGAAATGACTAACCATTTAAGATGGAAAGGTATATTCAATCCCCTACTCAATCAATGTCTTAAATTTTATACCATACTCTTACAAGCCTTAGGTCGATTCTCTTAGCAGCATAACCAACTACCCTATCTAACCACAAGCAACTATACATTTCTTACAAGCACGCCTATCTTACTCTTATTTGCTAGGGAAGGTTTAAGGCAGAGTCGAATAAATACTTATATCTAATACCTCCTTCTAACTCTATTAACCATTCTTCTAGTCCCGATTTCTAACATATCGCTTCAGGGTTGTCTCAACCAATATAGGATGGTTGACTAGCCGAACTTAGTCCCACTTATTCCTATCATATTTCTTTCTGGCACCTAATCTTCCTAGGACAGTTCCACATTATCCAAGAATATTTTTTTATTGTATCATATTCCTGATTTTCTATATTCTTTGCATGAAATTTCCTCAAAATTTTAGTACAATATAACTCCAAGGGTTTATATCTAGTCATGATTATCATGCTTCATAATTTTGTATCCTGACGGGGTCCTTGGGCTCTATTTGCTGCAGTCCTTCATGTTGGTACTCTAAAATTCAACGTGTCTTCCTTCAAATAGTATTATCTCTCATCTCATACCTTTGATGAAGGGTTATTTATATTTTCCAAACTCGGTCTAACTTTGGCAATGGTAGCATAGTTTAGTCAAATGACTCTTGTTAGGGCTAAGCCTGGTACCGTACTCTATTCCACATCCTTTCTTGGTGGTATGTCTATGAAGGCCTACCCACCTTAGCTATTCACCTAGTCTTGCAAAACATATATTCCTATATTTCCCAACTAAAATATTCTAGATAATTTATACGCTGAAGTCAAATCACAAATTCACAACTCGTTGAATTATCCTTTCCTCAAGTCATATTATTTGGTAATTCTATTGTAGAGGTACCACTATTTTTTTTTCTAGTCACACGCCATTCTATATAATTTTCTAATCGTATATGTAGTCACCTCGATCATTATTGAAAACTTTATCTCTTCTACCAAACAAATATGTAAAACCTCTGTTTCAATTCTATATGTTCTAGTCAAGGGGTCTCTCCTTAAATCAAGGGATTTTCCTATAAAAGCTAAATCTTCATAAAAGTGCCATACATTTCCTATAGTTCCATCTAGTAGTGACGTCTGTCCAAACCCCTACATACCTTAAGTAATCACCTACAAAATATTCTATATGTCGTAGTCACATTCTATAATAAGATATAATCAAAATGGTGTCAATCACAAAAGTTCGTCCTTCTAGGATAGGGAAGGTCGATAGTTCAAAAACAGGAAGACAAAAATAGTATGATTGAGTACAAACACGAGTTTCAAGGGCAGTAGTAGAAGTTAAAGGAATTTCCAAGAACAGTAGTGGATTGAGATCCTAATATATTAACCTATTGCAGGCCCGTACGGTACAATAACGTAATCGAAACGGCTAACTCAACCTACATGGGCCACCACAAAAACCATGTCACGCCCTAGTCCCAAAATATGCGGGACCGAGCCACGTGGCAATGGCCAACTACGTATTCAACCAGACTTTAATTCGATAAGAATATGTATAAGCTGTTCGAAGTGGTATAACTATTACTACATCAACTCTATATCTCAATCCAAGTAACAGAAACATGAGAAAGAGAAATATGAATACTAGTCTGCAGCCAAATAATCATACTTATTCGAATAGACTCAAAAAGATAATATGCGTCTATAAATACTAGGCTACTAAGCATATACAAATATCAGTAAATAAAATATATAACTCTGAAAGATTGAATACCTGTAATGAAATGAATACCATCAATAATCCAGCAAGCAGCTCAACAAAACCTACTCAGCCAACCTGGAAGGAAACTAGGTCCTCAGAGGGACGCAACAAGGTACATAACATACATGCCAAGTGTACAACAGTAATGAATAAATAAATAAAGTATGGTAAGACTAATAAAGTGGGTGAATCTAACATAACCAACTAGTATGAATGCAATGTAAGAAACATCATTCGAACACGCGGGCTATCACGGTATAATCCGAAGATCTGATACGGAACTTCGGTAACTATGAAAAATCAGCAGTTCCGATAAAGAACTGTGGTAACTATGAATACCCGTGGCTCTGGACAAGAGGCAATGATAATAATGTGGAAAAGTAGCCCAAACGAACGGTATATATTTCTTGTCACAACCCGCACCCGTTTTTCGGATACGAGACGTGTCCATGCCAGCCTACGCCGCAGAGTCGACGGTAGAATGCTGTCACGGCCAAGATGCTCAAAATCATAAAATATAACATTTATTGCTCATTCATATTTCTAAATTGATTACAACTTTTACAATATTTATATTTAAAGAAAATACAAGGTTCTTACAATTAATGAAAATGATACCACTTCTATCTAATTTCTAGGTTTTTGCCTGCAAGTACACCTCTCCCAATGCTAAGTGAAGCCACAGCTAAACCTAAAAAATATTGGTTTCCACTCAAGAATGGAACAAGCACACAAACCGACGACAAATAAAAAATATAATAGAATTCACAAGACATAAAAATAACATATGTGAGATGATCTAGAAAATAAGACTGATATCATGTTAAATCACGAAAGAAAGTAGATAACTCTACAACATGATATATCAGTTAGAAAAGGAACATGTAACTAGGATGACATGGCAAGTGGTGAAGAAAACGAGAAAAGCAAGTAAGACAACTATCTATGTGTTTTGAAATACCAGTCTCGACATGTGAACGGCTAGGGAGTAAATCAGGCACCCTGCACGTGTCGTGTGCAGCTGCTATTCTCCACGAAAGACACGAGAGATAGTTCTGGGTAGTCCACATGTCTACTAAGATATTTCCTCTCCCGACTAGTACTCATGGACTCGAACAAGTCACGAAACACGAAAACACGACAATCACAAAATAAAATATGTAGAGATCCATGACACTAATCCGTGTAACAATGTGTCAACAAGCAAGAGAGCATATGCATAAACATGAAATGGAAAGACTACTATGAATCGAAAGCAATCAGAAAGTGCACTTGCCTGAATCCTTGTACAAACCGTAGTCACAAGTCGAAGATGAGGGGATTGACAATCTAGAAGCTGTCAACCTATAACATACAACGTACCACAAACCATGCACGAAAACCACAAGTCAATTCTAAGGTTCTAGTTCTAAATTCATAGAATAAGTGGCTATTGGGTTGACTAATCTAATAATAGTTAATTCTGAAATAAATTACTTAGAAACCTAATTTAACCTAATAATACTTTGAATATAATCTAAACATGGAAGTTTGGCTATAAAAAGTTATGTTTCCAATTTTGGAAACCATGGCACGCAAATCGAGACGTGTTGTTGACTATCTAGTCAAACATCGTGAACTCTAGATTTTGAAAATGCACCTTGGTAGATTTCAGCGCCATGAGTGCGCTGGAATCAACCGTGCCGAAAATTCACGTTTTCGTCAAAAGATATCGCCGTTATGTCTAATCGTGACCAAAACGGTGATTCATCGATCAATTTTGAGTTCAACAAAATAACTAAAATACTAAATGAATGAATTAATTTCTGGAAAAAATATATGTCGTAGAGCTCTATGTTAGCTTTCTGAAACTTCAAACGGTTCATGATTTCGATTTTTGATTCTTCCGAAATCTCGAAAACACTGAAACGTGTCAAGTTTTGGACAATCGACACTCTACGAATTTTACAGAAATTAAGGTTCATAGATAATAAAAATAAATTAGATATTCGAAAGATATACCTCAATACGAATCCAACAAAAAAATGGCACGTAAAAAGGAGGTCGGAGTTGTCCGCAATCACCTCGGGAAGTCGGAGACTCTCAAGATCAAAAACTGCTCAAAGTCGGCTGAAGGAAAATAGGGTTTCTGATTTCCAGAAACTATATATATATATATATATATATATATATATATATATATATATATATATATATATATATATATATATATATATATAGGCAGCTGCTGTGTCGCTGACAGCTGGGCCCCGCTTAATTGGCCCAAGCAGATGACGGGTGGGCCCCAGTGTTGACTGGGTATAGGTGACTGGGTATTTATTTTCCAGAAATTGATTTAAATTCAATTGTAAGCCAAATAAATCCAAATAAAATTCTTAAAATTCCAGAAAAATTCTAGAAAATTCTAGAAAATATATTTAAACTTCTAGGATACAAATAAAAATACTTTACCTCATATTTTTCCCAAATGACCTCATAATAAATATTGGAAGCCTTTAAAGTATATAAACCTTAATGAATAAATACTTAAGAATTTCCAAAAATTATGGAAAAATTCTAGAAAATATTAAATAGTATAATAAACCCTAGAAAAACATTTGGGGTTATTATTTGCTCTTAGGCTAGCACAATAAATTCCAGGAGTCCTAAAAAATAGGTTTTTTTCCCTATATTTAATTATCAAAGTAATTCCAGAAAATACCAAAAAAATCCACAAAATTTTGAAAATAGTTTTTGATGTCCTAGCACCTAAATAAAATACTGGGTCCCAAAAATAACCCCGAATGGCCATATGGTAAATCATGAAATTCAATAAAATATATGAATCTTCACAAAATAGATATTTAAAAATTATCTAAAATATCTAAAACTTATGATAAACTATATAATAGCTAAATAATGCTTACTAAGGTCCAAATGACCATAAAAGTAAATCGTAATCAAATAAAAATAATAAAAAATAAAAAATTGGAAAGTGTGCTTATAAATCTATCCACCTTTGAAATAAATTCGTCCTCGAATTTAAGGGTTTACTAGGATAGAGGAACTTGATTGATCGGTGAAAAAGTTAGTAAGAAATTTTGATAAATTAAAACTAAATTAAAAATTAAAAGAAAAGAAAAGTCTTTATTAATATCATTTACCAGTTAGGGTGAAAATAGAATAAGTAGATATAGGTGGCTTTGTGTTCGGACCTTAGGCTATAGTCTTGGGTCCTTACATAAAACTAATAATAACCTTAAGGATAATTCATCAGTGGAAGACTCTACCCATCTTAGAAATTTCTTCCTCAAAATTTGGAAAAACACATTTAGTCATGAGTGGGAATATAATCAAGTAATGGTAGGATCAATGATCAAAATGAGTTAGATCGTGGATAAAGTCGAACCCCAAGAAAAGATGTTATGTGTCAGGATTAAAGTATAGTCAAAAGGGCTAAACAAGAAAGTCATCAGGTACGACTAACTGTTGTTGGAATTATATATGTGCGGTCACTATCAAAATTTAGTCAAGGTCAAAACATGGTTAAATCATTTAGATTCAAGTAAGATACAATCATGATCACAGTTAATCATGCGAGTCATTCTAGCATTATCGAAATTCGAAATATTTGGCACGAGTATGAACATGTTGAAGATAGTCATGATCATAGTAGAAATTTAGATATTAGCGATAATTGAGTCGTAGTATAGGCATGATTAACTGGTTAAGCAAAACTCATTTAGGCATGATTATAGAATCAAAATTTAGGAAAACTTGCGAATTGGCACGGTCAAAGTATAAAAGTAGTCTAGTCGTGATCGAAATTATTTAAGGATGATCAAAACAAAATCGTTCGATACGCTTAAATATTTATCCATAATCATTTAGGCACGAGTTTTAGAACCCAAAATCTAGCTATATTTTAGGAATCTAGGGAAAGGAAATCAAAATAGGTTTAAAAATGATAATTCAAAAAATAGAAGGAGAAGGGAGGAGGAAGAACAACCAGTTTATTGAGAAGATGGAAACTAGGAATAAGGTACAAGTCAATTTGAAAACTTAATAGTCATATGCCAGTCAATGATGTAGCCTCTATGGTATTCGAAACTCGTACACATATCCGAAGTCACTTTACCGAGAATTTATGCCTCGCCAGTGTACAACTAGCTGTAATAAACTCTTGGTTCCACAACTCAAGTAATGATACGGTAACGAATACCCTATCAACTGTATCTAATCTTGACATAAGAACTCAAGGATAAAATAGGACAACCAAGACATAGTTTTAATAATGCTCGATCACCCATGCTTATTGTCACGACCCACACCCGTTTTTTGGATGTAAGCACGTGAGCAAGCCAGCTACGCATCAAGCGGACTCCAGTCCGACTCGAATACGTAAACGTTGTCAAGGCTTTGGTACACTACCAAATCATGGCAATTTAATCTATATCTCAAATCCACAATAAGTGTGCAAAATATGAATGAACACTATGGGTCGTGGTCTGCAGCCCACTAGCATATATGTCCGATAAGACCAGAGAATATAACAAGAGTCTCTAAAGTAAATCAATAAGCAGGATATCTCATGATAAGGAATGTAAAGCACGAAAGGATAACAATGTAATATCACTGACAAATACCTAAATTATGTATCACAATCGTCTACCATCCCGCTCTGCTAACTAACTCCATACAATCGCTAACCTGAAGAGATCATCAGGTCCTCAGGGAACATAGCAAGATACATAAAAACATGCCTATCTAGCAGTTTAATCATCCATAAACTATAAATAGGATATAACAAGGAACGACTCTTAACATGGCAAGAGACTACGACCAGACTGCTAACAAGTGACTAATAACAAGTGGCTACTGACAGGTGACTATAAACTGGAATACAAGAACAACTACACGTAACTGAACTACTGGATGAACAAGTAAACACGAGATCAATGGAATACCAAACCCTCGCCCCGAGTGGGCTCACAGGTTTGAACTAATAACTAACCCTCGTCCCGAGTGTGGACTCTCTGGTTAGTTCACGGCAAGGCACCCTCGTCCCGAGTATGGACTGTCTGGTGAAAGTAAACATCCTCGTCCCGAGTGTGGACTCACGAATGTAAATAGATCAAGACAAACACTCTCGTCCTGAGTGGACTCTCTGGTGCCAATGAACACGACAAACACCCTCGTCCCGAGTGTGGACTCTTTGGTGCAACGGATCAATCCTCGTCCCGAGTGTGGACTCTCTGGTTGAAAAAAAGCGATACAGGGAAATAGCAGTTCAACTACACGTACTCGTTCTAAGACACGACTCAGTCAGGGTACAGGTGAGACAAGGTATGACTCAGTAAAGACACAGTCATGTCCAGTATAACTACACTGTCAAGTCAAGCAAGACCATCAACTGGTGAACACGGTATATAAAAACTAGATAAATCAAGTCAACTAGAAAGCAAAAGAATCATATAAAAGCTATAACAAATAGAGTATCTATGATAATACAATAATAACATGAAAACTATAAACATGAAATTAAATTGTAGAGGGAGGCAAGGTATCTTGCCTGGTGGTAGCGCAAAGATCCAATAATATACCGTCAACTAGTACGCCATACAGTCCAAATCTCACAACTGTCTCCAAAAGCTGAAACAGACATTGACAACATTCTCAGAATAGTCAAATTAGCTAGGATTGTATGTCCTTAAGTCCAATTCTGGACACAGGGGCAAACGGTAATTTCGGGCCAAAACGATGTCCGCCGTTGGACCCGTTTTGCACCGAAAAGCGTGCCAAAGTTAATGGTCTCTAAAGTCGTCAAACTATATGTCTACGGATTTGTTTTGATGATACGAATCCAATGTATGTCCAATTGTGGATTCCGGTGGGCCGTGCACAAAATCGCCCGATGAATCGGATCGTGGGGCCCACAAAATGACGATCCGATCAAGTGTCTCAGAATTGAACCAAACTTGGCATACAGGACCAAAAAAATGATACGGTTCTGTTGGCATAGGTTTCGTCTCGATCTGACGAACGTGCACAAAGTAATTGAGAAATTTGCACAGAGGATGATACGATAAATTTTGACGGATACACATCAAATTCGTCGCGCACACGCGACCAATTTGAATTTCGTCAAATCCCACACGTTCGCAATATCCGTATGCGCCTTTCGATGCTTACGATGCGCGACTACGTCGCCCGGATTGGCGGAACGTACGTCGTATCGAAGACTTTTCTAGTTTTTCGAAAACAGTTATCATGTTTTTTTTCGATTTTCAACCCTATTTATCTTACTGTATAAACTATTAGAAATGAAACTAATGATGGGGTTTCCATCTCGGTTAGGTTTTCTATGATTCTGTTCAAACACAATTTTGTATATATATGTATATAATAGTATATTAATTTGGGATATACCATGGTTGTGTCTGTTGTTTTTAATCTCAGAATTCACCCCATTTCAGTAAGCTCCAGGACACACTCACACACACACCATCATTTGTTAGATTTAAGGTTTTGTTTGTATTGTATATACACATGTGTGTATATACCTATATGTATATAGATATTTATGTTTGAGAACTCTCTTAGAATAGATTGTAGTTGTGTGTATAACTATAGGAGTCCTAGGACAGATTTGGTTTGTCATTTTGAGCCTAGTTTAGTCGAATTGGCTGACAAGTTGACCAAATTGACAAAAGTCAACTTTGGGTCAAACTTGATCCAATTCAACTCAAACGAACTCCAAATGACCTAGAATTTTGTGTATGACCTAGAAATTAGTAGACGGACTAGTTGACCCAGGTTTGACCAGGTTTGACCAGTGTTGACCAGGTTTGACCAGAGTTGACCGAGGGTTGACTTTGACCAAAAGGGACCTAGAAGCATGTAGTCTTGCATTGTAGCTATTTCTTTTGATATTTTAGACTTGGCTGTGACATGTGTATACTTTAAATAGGTTTATATTGCCCCAATTTAGCTACACTTCATCATCAGCAGTTCAGTTTGCCAGGCGAGTACATTCTCTGATCTTCTCATACTTGTTTGGATATATTATCTTGTTATAGACTAGTATACTTGATGCTGACACGATGTTCACACGGATTAGTATCCTATGGATCTTTTCATACGATGTTATCCCCTCGGATACATCGAGTATATCATGTTCATGTACTTTATCGTGTTCATCATGTACTCCATGTATTCATATTTATCCATGTACACTCATGTGTTATTCATGTACACTCATGACCATATGAGCTCCATGTATAAAGTAGTTGTTATCCATGTGCAATAACATATCATGACTGGATCCTTGTGTATTGATTGGGGGCAGGGAGAGTGTAGTTGGTTATGTGATCATTATCCCCAGTAGGTATCCATGTGCAACTCCATAGTTTATCCATGTGCTACCCAACCCGTTTACATAACCAATTCATGCTCTAAATCACGTAGATAGTTACATTTCTCTATTTATTTTATTTATATCTCATCTTGATATTCTCTCTCTTGTTGATTTTCTTTACAGTATTTCATGTATAATTTTCTATAGCTTGCTTTATATGTCCAACCCTGATATGAACTGTTGTAAGAGATATGTGCTCGTTCCGTCCTGATTGGACATGTTGAAAATTTTACATGTGATGATGAGGAGTACTGTCCTACTTATTATGGCATTGTCTTAGATGACACTGGTGACGTAGACCCTCAGGAGGATCCAGCAGTCGCTGAGAACTTGCCCATAGTCTAGCTGAGACTTTAGTATTTTTATTTGTCTTTCTATTTGAGACTTTATGAGTTGTATTGAGATTTGTTCTGGTGGTTTACACCTAGACTTCTTTTTATCTGTGACTCTCTTAAGTTTTCCTCTTCTATTCCATCTTAGTGTTGTGATTGAGTTACTTATTATTTACTCTCCATTCAGAGCTTATTCTATACTGTGTTAGATATTGTGACTCAGGACAGCGTTCTACCGCTAATGCTGTGGCGTAGGCTGGGCGTATTTACTTTTTGTGCCCTTTCACCGGGTGCGGGTCGTGACATCGGCGAGAAATTGCCTTCCAAAACTGAGGTTGGGACTGGGTTTTACCCTGTTTACAAACATATTTTTCGTCGACTTCAAGATGACTTAACGGCCAACATAAACCATATGAATTCAATCTAATTGAAAGAAAATAATCTTGTATAGATGGGGACATACCCGTGAAAACGGCTCGCGAAACAATCGCGTATACACGACGAAAAATCGTCGCAAAGATAGCTGGGCATTGTACACTGTGCTGTCGTGATGTAGGCGACTGCTGCTGACACGTCGACGGCCACTGTGGCGGCTGCGGCGGTCGTCCGCCGACAGAAGGTGGCCGCGCAGGTGATGGGCGTGCGTGAGTGAAGGGGTTTTCTGTTTGGATTAGGGTTTCGAGTCCACCGTCTCTTTCTCTCTCGGCTCTCTTTTATATATATACTCTATTTTTTTCCAGTGGTGTCGGGCTGAGTAGGGATGGTTGGAAAGAAATTTCAGCTTGGCTCGGTTTGGGTTTGCTTAGGATGGGGCCTGGGCTCAGCGGGCTTGGGCTCGGTTCCACCGAGCTTGGGCCGAGCTCAGTGGCTGGGCAATTTGTTTTTCCTTTTCTTTGTGTATGTATATATATTATATATAATATATATATATATATAATATATATATATATAATATATATATTTATATTTATGGGTGTATGTATATATATATATTAATATATTTTATATATATATATATATATATATACACATCCATAATATAAAATATATATATATATATATATTATATATATTAATATATATATATATCTATATATATATATATATATACACATCCATATATATAATATACACATCCATATATATAATATATATATTAATATATATATATATATATATATATATCTATATATATATATATATTTATATATATATATATATATTTATATGTATAATTTATATATATATATATATAATATATATAGATATTATATAGATATATATATAATATCTGATATTATTTAATATTTAAATATATATATAGTATAATATATATATATATAATATATATTTATCTATCTATATTATATATATATATATATATATATATATATTAATATATATATAATATTCTATATATATATTATTGTTATATTATTATATTAATATATCTATATATATAATATATATATATATCTATATATATATATATATATATATATATATATTATATAATATATATATATATATATATTTTTTTTTTATAACTAGCCAATTTTTGAAAAAGAGGGGGGGTGCTCAAAAAGAGCTTTACAAACTGTTACATGGACTGGAAAACACAATGGTCCAGTAGAGTGGGTTGACAAAATTAAAGTAGCAGAGTAGTAAAAGTAGAAATTGTGGATAGCCAAAATAAGGGTTCCAACTGGGTTACAACACAGTTTGAAATTTCAAAATTGAAATTTCAAATAGCATGTGTTCCCGCGGCCCAACAGGGCGCAAAGCCCGAAGGGGCTCTGGACGCGTGTACCGAGGGGATGATGGCGGCACCCAGAACGAGGGTTGCGTGGCCGAAGCGGTGCACGGCCGAGGTGTGTGGGACGCACGGAAACGAGTGGGCGCGGCCCCTCCCCGGCGCCCAGCGACGGGGGCCGCGCCGATCGGGGGGGGTGGCGACAGGGAGGAGGGCTGGTCCGGAGGGCGGGGCTCCGGCAACGGACGCCCGCCCGACGGAGAGATGGGAAGACGAGGAGGCTGGGGGAATCGACAGCGACCGCCGGAGGGAGAGCGTATAGCGGTGGAGGCTCGACTGCAAGCCCGCCGAGGAGAGGAGGGACGGCTTCGATAGGAAGGGGGGGATACGGAGCCGCGAAGAGAGGTGATGGCGGCTACCTGCCGGGAGGGGGAGGGCCCTCCGTCCGGGGACGGAGGGAACGCCGGAGAGGGGTGGAACTAGGAGGGAGGGAAGGGGTGGCCACCACCGACGAAGCCTGCGAAGGCGCCGGCGAGGGGGAAGGAAAGCGGGGAGGGGGGGCCAGCCCTGGGCCACCGAGGGGCGCGGCCGGGGGGCCGATGGAGGAAGACGCCGAGTTGGGCCAACGCAGGGCGGGCAGGGGCTCCGACGTCGGGGGGGACGCCGCCGCGAGGGGTGGGGCGTTGCAGGCCCAGGCGGCGGGAGGCGAGGCCGCCGCGACGGCGCAGACATCGGGGAAGGATGTTCCAAGGTGGAAGGGCGCCCGGCGGATAGGTGTGATCGATAAGGGGGGAGCTGAGGCAGCGGCCGGGGGAAAAAACGGCGACGGTGGGAACGAGAACCTATGACCAGCCGCACCAATGATGGGGGAGCCGCGGCCACTGTAGCCCAAGAGAGCGGCTCGACTCCCGAGGAGGGAGGAGCCGTTGACGGCTGGAGGAGGGCTGGAGCACGGGAGGGGCGAGGCTGAAGGGGCGGCCAAGGCGCCGGGGACGACGCATGCAGCGGGCCGACGGGGAAGGGATGCCTGGTCGGGGGCGTGGGGGCCAGTCCGAGAGCTCGACCCCACGGGGGAGCACCTCCGGCCGGAGGAAGCCAGCGGCTTCAGCAAAGGCCGGAACACGGCGACGCCGGCGGCGGGGACCTGGGCGACGGTGGCGACGCGCAGGGGAGAGGGCGGCTGCACTGAGGACAGGAGGAGGCTGGACGGGGGGGGCAAAGCCGCCTAGAGGGGGCGGGGGGAAGCAAGCCGTGGGGACGGTCGGCGGCGCGCGCTGCCATGGGGCCGGCCACCACGGCGGCGGCCACCAGGGGGCCGGCCACCACGGGGTTCCCACTCATGGACTCCCAAGAAGCCATTATTCATATATATATATATATATATATATATATATTATTATATTATATATATATTATATATCGAGCGTAAAGCTTCAACATAAAACCTATAATTTAGATATATATCCATAACAGAAACTCATATAAATATATTTTCTATATGATATATATATATATATATATATATAGATATATTATATATAATATAATATATCAAAAAAAAATAATATATATATAATTATATTATATACAATATCACTTAATTATACCCCAAAGATTTAAACATATCCCTGGGCAGCTAATTCATACAAATAAAGCACTACTAATAATATCAATAAAATAATATATATTACACACATAATACATATAGATAAATATATTTACTAACTTTTCTAATAATAATGAAAACTTTATACAATTATTAAATAGGCACCATAAATATATATATATATAGATATATATATATATATATATTATTATATATATATATAATATATATATATATACACACACATTTATATAGTTAATACCCTAAAATGCACAAGGATAATATGAAGGAAATAGTTATCATATTCCAAGAATAAATATTCAATCAAATAACTGAATATTGATATTATATATCTATAGCAATTATTCTAGGAAAATATTTATTAGACACTTAAAACAAGGTAGAACTATACAATAGATGTCGTCATGGACATCTTAGGACTCACTATAAGTCTATACGGGCTTGGGCTCGGTTCGGGCCCAGTCCGGACTAGTTTGGTATACCCGAATTTCCTAAAAGTCTATAATATAAATAACTAATTAACTATTTATAGGGATTAACTCGCAACTTGGCCTGGTTTTATTAGTTAGGACACACCTACGGCTTGGCATTCCCACCATGGTAAATACTAGTCAAAGCACACCACTGCATTATCCGTGCCATGATTCCTAGTTGTCTTGTACTTCAAAACTCAACCATGGCTAAATCATCCGCCGTAATAATTAACTAAATAATTATTTATAAAAAACAAATTAAAAAAATCACCATTTAAATCAAATTAATACAAATTTCAAAGAAAAACTTCCGGGAAGGGAGGCTACACTTATTTGGAATTACTTCAACTTAGGGGTAGGCCTCGCCAGTGCGCTGCTGGTTGCAGTGAATCCGTAGTCCATAATTCAAATAAATGACGACAGTACATTGCTGTCTTGCCATTATGAGTCACGAAATTATTCCAACTATATTCAAAATTTTCAAAGAAGCTTCTTCTAGAATTCCAATAAATTGATTATGATAGAAAGGTGTAAGTATCTGTCATTGAAGAAAATATCAATTTTAAATAAAATGATCACTTAGATATCAATGTTGAAGACCAACGATCGATTATGAAGGTGTTTGAACAAAAGAGAACCAAAGATTCCAATTTTTATTTCTCTAGTATTCAAGAATCGAAGGGAACACATGCGTATCTTAAATTTCAACAAATCTAGCACGGAATAAACATATAGATATGTTACGATCATGTTAGGCTTAAACACAATGGGTGAAGTTAAAACAATGTTTCTTAGAAAGATAAATTACTATGGCTAATAAGAAATAAATAGGCAATACAACTTTTATGATATGACGATGGTGGTTAGAGGGGAGAAAATAAAATTGCACAATGATTAGGAATGAGGGAGGCCTAGATTACCAAACGAAGAGTCTACCTACCTTGGATCATACCCTCGTATTAAATAAAACCAATATCCTTCTAGGAGGATCCCTAAGTTATATAATAGGGTTTAGAATTCAATAAATCATTAGCTAAATCACATGGCCTAATAACAAACTTAACTATCCAATAGTCAAACTGAACAAGGAACTCCTGGTCCTAATCATTCTCCTAAAATTTTTCAATTCTAATTGTGAATGAGCATTTCCTAGTCGCAGTCTCGCAGCAGTACGACTAATATAGGTACTACCACAAGTTCGTAATCTTTTGTCACGATCCACACCCGCTTTTCGGATACGAGACGTATCCAAGCCAGCCTACACCGCAGAGTCGGCGGTAGAACGCTGTCACGGCCAAGATGCTCAAAATCATAAATATAATATTTATTGCTCATTCACATTTCTAAATTGATTACAACTTTTACAACATTTATATTTAAAGAAAATACAAGGTTCTTACAATTAATGAAAATGATACCACTCCTATCTAATTTCTAGGTTTCTGCCTGCAAGTACACCCGTATCTCCCCATGCTAAGAGAAGCAACAGCTAAACCCGAAAAATATTAGTTTTTAGTCAGGAATGGAACAAGCACACAAACCGACGACAAATCGAAAACACAATAGAATTCACAAGACATAAAATAACATATATGAGATGATCTAGAAAATAAGACCGATATTATGATAAATCACGAAAGAAAGTAGATAACTCTACAACATGATGTGTCAGCTAGAAAAGGAACATGTAACTAGGATGACATGGCAAGTGGTGAAGAAAACGAAGAAAACAAGTAAGACAACTATCTATGTGTTTTGAAATATCAATTTCGACATGTGAACGGCTAGGAATAAATCAGGCACCCTGCACGTGTCATGTGCAGCTGCTATTCTCCACGAAGACACGGAAGATAGTTTTGGGTAGTCCACATGTCTACTAAGATATTTTCCCTCCCGACTAGTACTCATAGACTCGAACAAGTCACGAAACACGAAAACATGACAATCACGAAATAAAGTATGTAGAGATCCATGACATTAATCCTTGTAACAATTTGTCAACAAGCAAGAGAGCATATGCATAAACATGAAATGGAAAGACTACTATGAATCGAAAGCAATCAAAAGGTGCACTTGCCTGAATCCTTCCACAAATTGTAGTCACAAGTCGAAGATGAGAGGTTTGCCAATCTAGAAGCTGTCAAGCTATAACATACAACGTACTACAAACCATACACGAAAACCACAAGTCAATTCTAAGGTTCTAGTTCCAAATTCATTGAATAAGTGGCTAATGGGTTGACTAATCTAATAATAGTTAATTCTGAAATAAATTACTTAAAACCTAATTTAACCTAATAATACTCTGAATATAATCTAAACATGGAAGTTTGGCCATAAAAAGTCATGTTTCCAATTTTGGAAACCATGACATACAAATCGAGGCGTGCCGTTGACTATCTAGTCAAACATCGTGAATTCTAGATTTTGAAAATGCACCTTGGTAGATTTCAGCGCCACGAGTGCGCTGGAATCAACCGTGCCACAAATTCACGTTTTTGTCAAAAGATATCGCCGTTATGGCTAATCGTGACCAAAACGGTGATTTACCGATCAATTCTGTGTTCAACAGAATAACTAAAATATTAGATAAACGAATTAATTTATGGAAAAATATATATCGTAGAGCTTTGTGTTAGCTTTGCGAAACTTCAAACGGTTCATGATTTTTATTTTTGGTTCTCCCGAAATCTCGAAAACACCGAAATATGTCAAGTTTCGGACAATCGACACTCTACGAATCTTACAGAAATTAAGGTTCAGAGATAATAAAAATAAATTCGATATTCGAAAAGTATACCTCAATAAGAATCCAACAAAAAAATGGCACGCAAAAAGGAGGTCGGAGTTGTCCGCAATCGCCTCGGGAAAGTCAGAAACTACATATATATATATATATATATATATATATATATATATATATATATATATATATATATATATATATATATATATATAGGCAGCTGCTGTGCCGCTGACAGCTGGGCCCCGCTTAGTTGGCCCTAGCGGCTGACGGGTGGGCCCCAGTGCTGACTGGGTATTTATTTTTCAGAAATTGATTTAAATTCAATTCTAAGCCAAATAAATCTAAGTAAAGTTCTTAAAATTCCAAAAAAATTCTAGAAAATTCTAGAGAATATATTTAACCTTCTAGAATATAAATAAAAATACTTTACCTCATATTAGTCCCAAATGACCTCATAATAAATATTGGAAGCCTTTAAAAATATATAAACCTTAATAAATAAATACTTAAGAAATCCCAAAAATTATGAAAAAATTCTAGAAAATATTAAATAGTATAATGAACCCTAGAAAAATATTTGGGTTCAATATTTGCTCATAGGCTAGCACAATAAATTCTAGGAGTCCTAGAAAATAGGTTTTTTCCTATATTTAATTATCAAAGTAATTCTAGAAAATACCAAAAAAATCCAGAAAATTTTGAAAATAGTTTTTGAGGTCCTAGGACCTAAATAAAATACTGGGTCCCAAAAATAACCCCTAATGGCCATATGGTAAATCATAAAATTCAATAAAATATATAAATCTTCACAAAATAGATTTTTAAAAATTATCTAAAATATCTAAAAATTATGATAAACTATATAATAGCTAAATAATGCTTACTAAGGTCCAAATAACCATAAAAGTAAATCGTAATCAAATAAAAATAAAAAAATAAAAAAGGGGAAGTGGGCTTACATTTCTTTCCGTCCATGTGACTTCACGAATCATATCCACGAGGCGCTCGATCAGAACCTCTAGCTAGGACATCGAGTCATAATAGTAAATACAGTGTAAGAATCTTATGTCATCGTCCTAGTATCAACACGGGCTTCCGTATAGCAAGATGTAATCAAGTACAAAAATTCGTCAGTATGTAGTATCATATGAACTTGTCCTAGGGTCAGAGTGTACCTCGCAATGAGTTTGTCGCAGTGACGTGAAATATGAATATCTAATACCGATACCCGATGGCGCTAACGTCCATCAGTACCCGAATGTGATTCGGGCGTGAAGTACCGTACACGGTCCTAGGTATTGCAATAATATAATCAAGCAAGTATTTAAACGCTAAATATTTTAAAAATGAAGTACAAGATGGCAAGGTACACTTGCCTGAAGTTGTCCGAACTGTGGTGAGACTGCAGTACCAAAGTATATCCTACTATCCATGAGCACCATACTCCATGCAAATATCTATCAACCCAAATCATAAACAAAGTTCTATCACACACTATAGTACACATATGACTTATAACTTGCACCTAGGGAGCTTGGGTCATTTTAGTCATCTATTAACTTTTGTTATCTAAGACACTTGTAATTATATCGCCTAGAACTAGGTTACTAGTCTTTATAATCATTATTGCCAATAATATGAATTGCAAGTTATATGTTTAAAGTATGAAGTTTGGACCTCGTTATTCGTACAACAAAATCTACGACACTCAAATAGAGACAAGATGATCAACCGCATGGTTAACAATCTTCTTGTAGTGACCCACATGGTTAACTTGTCAATTTCAGCGACATAAGATCACTGGAATCAACTGAACTCAGTTTCGACGCACGAATTCCGAAATACGAACATGAATAGGAATTAATTATAATTAAAGGTGATACATAAGGGAAAGTCTGCAGACATCGTCGGATGATGAAACAAACATCACCAACATGTCTAGAATTGTTAAATTAGCTAGGATAGCCTACCCATAAGTCCAGTTTGAACACAGGAGCAAAAAGGTAATTTTGGATCAAAATGATGTCCGTCGTTGGTCCCACTTTGCATCGAAAATGTGTCAGAATTCAAGTCCACTAAACCTAGCAAATTATATGTCCACGAGTCCAGAATGATAATACGAACCCAACGGTATATCCAGAATAGGATTTCGATTACCCGATCTCAAAATAACCCATTGACCCGGACGTTGGGACCCCGGTTTGCACGAAAATACGTGCCGGAGCCAAAGTCCTCTAAATCTAGTAAATATATGTCAACGAGTCTAAATGATGATATGGACCCAACGGTATATCCAAAATTTGATTACGATGAGTCGATCTCAAAATGACCCGTTGACTCGAACAAAGGGACCCGATTTTGTACGAAAATGCGTGCGAGGGCCACGTTGTTCCAAACTCAGCAAATTATATATGAATTTATGCTAGGACGATGCCATGACTCTACTGGTGGTTTCAGAATTATAACCCGGAGTCCCGGGTCCAAAATTGGAATTTTACAAGTTAGAAATTATGGTTTCGAGAGGCCAACTTTGGCATCGATTGCAACCAACGAAACGACATCCTGCGAAGCTAAAAATTTTATGGCACGAAGGTGGTTGTACCTGCTGTCTACAGGAACTAGTGGCACATCAAATAGAGATACGATGGTGGAGAAACAAATCTACGAAGTTGGCTTCATGAAACTATCCAAAAATAACACAATTTAAACGGTCAACTTGGTGGCCAGTTTTGGCATAGCAAATGATCAAATTAACGACTAAAATTTTAGCTAGGGGTTGAGATATATACCGAGATTGCAACGAAAAAAAGAGTTCGACGATCCAAAGGTCAGATTTTTCAAAAAATGTGCACGAAGTTGATGGCCCGAGACACGATTTCTGTCTTCTCCAAAACGCACGTCACGGTGGGATTTCATGAAAAATGCACGAATATCCTTTTGTACGCATCAAAAAAATGTGTGGCACATTACAGGGGGAGTCGTCAGAGTTCACCAGGCTCTTAGGGGTGGTGGCCCGGTGGTTGCTGCCACTGTCGCGGTGTCGTACTGCCGCTGGATTCATGGTCGTATGTGTGGCTGCTGTACGCTCGGTTGCCCACGTACTGGGTGCTGGCACCACTGGAGGGGCAACACAGGGGTGCACCAAGGCATGGTGGGGACTGCCGACGGCACGGCCTGTCGGGGGACGGCTCGACCATTGGCGAAAGGTCCGTGTGGGGTTGTCTACAACAACAGTGGCAACAGCAGCCAACTGCAGTTATCTCCTGACACGGATCCTGGGGGAGGTGCCGATGGTGGGGTGCCAGGCGACGTCGGACTACCACGTCGGAGCAACAAGTGGGGGCTGGCTTAGGTGGCATATTGGGATGCTTTTTCTATAGCAACAACAAGGGAAGATGAGAGGGAAGGTGACGAAGAAGAGAAGAAGAAATATGAGGTGGAGTTGTAGAAGTGAGAAAAAAAGAGAAAAAAAACTTTGGAGGGGGGCAGCTGCTGTGTTCGGCCAAGTGGGGTGTTTGTGTGTGTGTTTGGAGTAGGTGGGGGATGTTAGTGTGTTTATATAGTTAGGGTTTGTGGGTGTGTGTTGCCATGTAAGAATGGGTGGTGGTGATGGATGGAGGCAAAATCAAAGGCCAAGATTTAATATAATTTGATAAGGATGCTTAGTACCATGTAAATGGATGGAATAGGCTATGTATTTAGGGAGTGCTAAAAGAAATGTATGGGTTGCTAGGATTTCAAGAAAATATATGCAATTTGACTAATTGTTAGGAATATATAAAGAAAAATAAAAATATAGTTATGCTGGCTAAAAGAATATTTGCTATATTATCAACCGCCTCTATTATATAAGGTAAAATATAATTTCAATTCTTACAACAATAATAATAATAGAATTTATCAAATTGGAAGAGGGTTCCAAATAATATATACCATATACACACAGATTGGTATAAAATAACTAAACGTATTTTATGAAAAATAATTATATATATAAATAAATTTTAGATTAATTATGATCATTGCTGAAATAATAGCATGCAGGAGCTCAATTTGATGGCACACAAGTGACATGTACGTAGTAGACTCAAAATAGATCAAAATCATGTATTGGGCCAATTAGGTTGGATCAATGTCAAGCTCCGAAACTAATTCGGAAGTTAGGTCAAGTTTTACGGTAGATGGTCAAATGGCCTAATTTGACCAGAAAGTTGCGTTATGTAAATAGAATGCAAGAGAACAAGTTTCAGTGGGACATGATATATCAAAATAAAGATAAACTTATCTACTACAAAACTTATAAAGAAAGTTCTAAGTGATTGACATATCTGACGCTCCAAAATCAAAGTTACGGAAAGGTACATTTAATGATCAAAAACTTATTTAAATAATTAGTTATTAAAAATAATTCATAAAAAATTAAAAATTACCCTAAAATTTGGGGGGGGGGGGGGGCTCACAGGATCAGAAGCAAAATCTGGATACTATCGATCAAAGTGCTTTCACGCTTCTCCATCGGATGGGTGATCCAATACTCCTTCAATCTGTTCCAGCCTGTGCCAACTTATATTTTCGACAGTCTCCTTCACCATAAACAACCTCTGCAATCGCAACGTCAAAAGGCAAGTAGTGCACCGAATCGGTCGACTTTCTTGCACCGAAAGTCCTACTTGTACAAGTTGCCTTGTAGTTATCTACACCATTAAATCTGCACACGTCTTTATCCTTGTCATCCTTGTAGTATAACATGCATCCGTTGCGACATTCATCAATTTTATCATATCCCATCCAGAGCGATCTCACCATTCTCTCAGATCGATAGAAGTATGTAGGTAACTTGGCAACCTCTGGCAAGATCTCTATAATCAACTCGATGATTCGGTTGTAGCATTCTTAAGACATATTGAAATCAGACTTGATGCTCAGCAATCTTGTAACCACATCCATCGGTGAATGATCCTCACAAACAGGATACAAAGGAGTCCTTGTATTCTCCAGCAACTCTATGAACTTTGCAGCATCGGCATTCGGTTCCTCTTCAGCCGCATCATGATTGCCCGGATCGAAACTAGGTCCCGTAGCATCGAAAATCATGTTCACCCACCCTTCGTCGTAATCAGCGTGGTCATGGACATCCATATACGGCTCCAAATTAGGCTCCGGCTCCGATGCCAAAGGCACAAGTTCTCCGTGTGAGATACACTGATAGTAAATCGGCATAAAATTCCTCGAGTACAAATGATATGTCACATCCACTTCTGGATGATATTTCAAGTTGTGATATCTCACACATGGACACTTAATTTTGGTACAGTCCATGTACTGAGGGAACACCTTAACGAACTGCAGGAACTGCTCTACCCCTGTATAAATTCATTCTGCACATCGTACATGTCATCAGGTTGATGATTGTACATCCACAAACGATTTCACTGATAGTAATTCATATACATTTGAAGATAATTCTACAAAGATGGATACACATTATTCGAGTATATTATCCAAATTGATGCATAAATGGATACACATGAGTATTAAATAAGTGTCGTCACGTATTCAATGTCAGCCCTTCTCTTTAAAATTTTTTTTACTTCTACAAGCCTTTTAAGGATTTAGTTCTACAATATTTCAGAAAAATAATAGAAAATGCTAAGTATTATAATTTTATTTTCTAGGATTTATTGTTCTTTGTTTTTCTATTATATTTTACTTCTTTCGTTCTTTGCCTTTTCTCCTATTTTTCTGAAATTTGTAGAACTCTAAAAGCCTTAATAAGACTTACAAATGTAAACTTACTTTTTCAGAGAAGGGATGACATGGACACTTGATGACATAGATACTTACCTAAGTATCTAAGACACTAACTATACACATGTTCATCAAAGTACCAACATACTTGACTCTTGGTACCAACATACTTGACACTTAGGTGTTGTCACGTATTTTTTGTGAGTCATTCTCGGAAAATAAAATTTACTTCTACAAGCCTTTTGAGGCTATCAGAGTTATACTAGATTGCCGAAAAAAGACTAAGTTCTTTTTTTTTTTGGTATAACTCTAATAGCCTCAAAAGGCTTGCATAAGTAAATTTAGTTTTCAGAGAAGGGCTCACATGGATACTTGATTTCAGGTTAATACGGACACTTAACATAAGAGAGAATGATATTTCTGTCATCATGTGTTCCTTGTGAGCCTACAAGAAAAACTTGACCTCGAAGTGTCCAAGCTAGCACTTACCTAACTAGTACTGACCATGAAATACTTGGCTATACCTAGTTAACACTTACCTACATACCTAGTATCTTGACACATGTCTTGACACTATATCAATCATATCTACACTTGACACCATACCATATCTTATAGTACATATACTTCAGGTGGTGGCCTATGAATTAAACCTAGCTATGTACCCATCTTCGATCTGCTTTGCTTGTGTACGGTTAATGCATAGGCTACAAAAAGATCGACTGTACTACTATACCAAGCTATCAGTACCTAGCATACAAAAGACAATTTTTACGTGGTGGCACGAGGTACATGATGACTAAAGCACTGACTGATCACATGAGGAACTCAAGGGAAGGTCACAACCAATACTCATCAATTGAAAATGCACGACCATCAAATGCATGTCATGTAAAGTTATTAGTCTCTATGGACCCATATATGTGAAACCCAATAAACTGGACTGTGCCAGCCCAGACCCATGATTAAACGGACCAGACCAACACATAGGCTAATTTTTCAGAATGGGCTCGTGCTGGGCTAGACCGGCCCAGCCCAATTGACAGGTCTACCTACATCCCTAAGCAACAGTGGCATTTATTTGGCTCAATTGATATCCAAAAACCCCAAGTCTTCAGCACATTTAGTATCCCGATCGCTTCTTAATTTACACTACAAGTACTAATTATTTCATGTGTATAATAAATGCCCTCTTGTCTGCTCTAGCTAACTAATCTCAATCTCTCTTATGTGCCTTGGTTAATTACCAATAGCATTCTTTCTAGGAAAAAAAATAAAGAGAGCGGATGTAAATGAGTTTGTACACCGAGTGTGCGTGTGTATACCGAGTGTGTATGTGTGTGTCCATGTGTACATCGAGTATAGCATAATGATAATCAAATATATATATATATATTAACTAGGGTGTGTGTCCATGTGTACACTGACTGTGTGTGTGTTTGTGTGCTTGTGTGTGTGTGTGTCCGTGTTAGGATTAGGGTTTTTGTCCATGTGTGTTAGTGTGTCAGTGCATGTGCGTGTGTGTATGTGTGTGTCTGAGTTAGGGTTAGTATCCGCGTGTGCGTGTCCGATTTAGGGTTAGGGTTTACCGAGGGGGTGCCGAGAGAGGAGGGGGTTGATCGAGGAGGGGGGTCCTAGAGTCAGCGTTGGAGTTGCGAAGGGATGGAGGGCCAGATGGGGTAGCAGGGAAAGCATAGTCGAGGGGGTTCGAGGTTGGCGCTGGATGTAGTGCCCCGCTCCTCGCGGCCCACTATGTAATACCTACGGCTTGCTGACTCAGTCTTGAACTGAGTATTTGGAGAAACCTTTGTCGATATCGATTGATTACGGATGAAATGCAATGAACCTTTCCAATTGATGGATTGGCTTCTATTGAAATGAATCCAAGAGTTTTGTTGGATGTTTTATTTCGCTGCTTGTTTTTGATGAATACGTTTTCGTGTTGGTTTTCGATGATTGGTTTTCATTGTTCGCTTTTATTGCATTTCGCATTCATTCCGAATCTTGAGAGAAAGAGATGAAGTATGCTAATCAACTGTTGGTGCCAATGTAGGATGCATGAACGGTTCATGAATGGCGCATGAAGTCCCTCCTTCTCTCAACTAAGAGTCATCTCGGTGAGTTGCTTTAACCGGGCTTGCATTTATTTGTACGCCCTAATAAAAATTATCTCTAGTCCACTCTTTTGTTGCGTCCCTCTGATCAACGATACCAAAACAACAAAAGATAAGAATAAGAAAGTATGCTAACGAATGACTGTAAAGAAATGAAATGCTATTGAATGTTATTGAATGACCGAACGAGAACTGAATGCAAATGAATGACTGAATGATTAAGGCTAGTTATGAACTGGTCGCTATCTGTTGCAGTGCTAAGTTTTATCTGATAGAAAGAAAAAGTCATGTATTGGTCTCGAACAACTTGTTAACAAGGTAATAGTCTCTCGACGATACTGGGGGCACCCGGGATCGATCGACCTAGGAGAAATTGTAATAGCACCCCGGGGTAAATACTACACCTCGGGAATGTTGTGTCCTTAGCGACGAGCTGAACCATTGAGTCACAGCGGCTAATCATGGGGGATGGGCCCATGGACCACCATGTAGTTAGGACATACATGTGAACAAATCCTTAATGTAAACCTAACAATGAACGATGATGGTAAAGTGTGCTTCTTATATTCATATGCAAATTGTGCTAACCTGTTTTGTGCAGGGATGACTGTCGACGATGGGTAAGTTGGTTATGAATATTTCTACTGTCATGTTTCTTATGAATTGTTAAAAAGAACCTAGACAAGTAGAAAGATCACTAGTAAATATGTAGCTTCACATATTGAATTAGTGCAGATATTTGTGAGTTTCGGCGAAGAGCCACTCGCCAGTACATGATGTGTGCTGACCCACGTTGTGGGCATCCTTTTCAGAAAGCAAAAGGAGACATGGGGATTTCAAGGAGGCACTAAAGCTCGTCTAGCCCAGTAGAGCTGTGGACTGCCTCGAAGCTTCATTTTCTTTCCAGTCAAGTTTCCAGTTTTCTTTCCCTTTGAAGGTGTCTTTCATTTCCAGTATGTAATAAAGGGATATGATGTATGGGCATTGCGACTATTTTCAAGTGAGTGTTTTCAAAGAGAATCATGTAGCCAAGATAAGGCAAATCTGAGTTGCAATGCTTTGTACTTGTATTCCTATCAAGTTTATCAATAAAAAGAAGTATTTCCATTCCAAATTTTTGTATCCAATATTTGGTTTTCTGCAATGAATGGGTGCATGTGTGTGTTTTGCTTAACTAGTGGGTGCGTGCGTGTGTTTTTGCTTGACTAGTTGTTTTGTGCAGGTACATGGCCTAGTGCAAGCGCAACTTAGGCTTGTACGGCATCACGCCTTAGCGAGGACGATCGATCCCGCAGGGATCCAGACAAGACGGACGACCCTAGCAGGATCGGGGCGTTATACTGGAGCTGCAAAGGGGTGGCGGGCCGGAGGGGGTGGCGCCGGAGCTGCGAAGGGTCGTTTAAAATTTTTGGAGATTGGGGGGCTGGAGATTTTCGAGAGGATGGGGGAAATGAACTATGTTAACCTATATGAAAAGCTTTAGCAACATCATAAAACGATGTCACTAAACGTCGCTAACTTTATAAAATTTAGCAACGTATACAAAATGACGTCGCTATATGCCGTTATAATAAAAATAATAGCGACGTCGAGTGACATCTGTCGATATCTTATTCCGTAATATTATTTGTAGTCACTGAACGTCGCAGATAGTCGCTAACAGCGACGTCTTGCGATGTTTATTTAGTACGACACTATATTCATAAAATTTAGCGACATTCGTGCTTAGTGTTGCTAAAACATCACGAATTGGTTATATTTTGGGTAGTGTGCCTACTCAAATTGAGGTGGCTTTGTCCTATATCAGCTATACATTTATATGGATACTAGCTAAATTCTTTCCATGTCAATATGGCATGTACTAACTTATGAAGTATGAACTTTGGGTGGGATTTTGTGAAGAGATCTAAAAATTCTCTAAAGACCTAGATCTAATTTACATCATCTTTTCTTGGAGCTGGAAGGTGAAGAAAAGTTTGGTGATGCTTTGTCATGTCTCCTTTGATGAAGCCTTCTTGAATTTGTTTTTTACATGCCACATTATCTTCATAAAGGTTTGTATGCTTATTTGTAACTACTGAAAGCTCATAACTTTTCCTGATATGTTAAACTAGTGACATTAAACGTTCACATTCTCTGCTTGCTTCACAAAGTGCTAGAATTTCTGAATGATTGTTCGATATTGTAATAATGCTTTGTTTGATTGATCTTCTTTAAATAGTTGTACCACTATTAAGAAAAATATACCATGTTTATGATCTCCCCTTATGAGGATCAAATAAATAGCATACATCTGCATATTCAACAAGATCAATACATTTATATGAATAATATAAATTAATATCAATTGTTCCTTTGATGTATCTAAGAATCTACTTTATGCCATTCTAGTTCCTACATATAGGTGAAGAATCCATTTTTGTTTACCCACCAAAACCATGGTGTTTGTTCACCCTCCACTAAAAAAATGACACGTGTCAAACTAAAAGTGAAAACCATTTTGGTGGGTGAACAAAACCACTCCCAAAGTGATTTCATGTTGGCTGAATTAACACGTGTCATGTTCTTAGTGGAGGGTGAACAAACATCGTGATTTTGGTGTGTGAACAAAAATGGATTCTGTAGGTGAACTATATCTTTCCAGCACGTTCACAAAAAAATGTCAAAATTTAGTGCATTGTGCTAAATAAAGAAGTGCACATAATGCACTTAACACTACAAATTTTTTTTTCTTTCTGATATAACACTTTTAAAATTGTAATTATAATGCTTTATACTAAAGTGTCATAAAATTTCAAGAGAGTGAAAATATGATACATTTAAGTTGTAGGAGGCCTATTATTAAAAAAATTGAATAGAAAACAAAAAATCTTTAAAAAATGAAAAAAAAAGCATTCTAAGAAAAGGATAAAAACATATAAAAAAGTAAAATAAAATAAAAAACTTAATAAATAAAAAAGACAAAAAAACCCAAAACTAGTTCATAAAAGATGAATAAAGAAAAAAATGAATAAGAAGAAAAAATTATTGAAAAAAGGCAAAAAAGCATTCTGGAAAAATGAAAAACAAATAAAAAGAAAAAAAGGAAGAAAAAAGATAAACGACAAAAAACAAAACAATTTTTACGAAAATGAAAAAAAAATAAAACAAAACAACAACACCACCTTTTTTTACCCTGGCAAAAAATTCATTTATTATAAACATATATGTTCTCATATTTTGTAAATAAATTGTTTATCCGAATATTCATAATTTTTGGAAATGTACTTATATAATATAAAGCAAATACGGAATAGATTTTCCCGGTAATTTTGTCAAAAAAGAAAAAGAAAATCCAAGTACCAAATGCCCCTCACTTAATAAGAAAATAGACGGCTAACAGGTAAAATATTTTTATACTTACTCTGTGTATAACGTATAAATAAGTCTCAGGGAGAGAAATGGTCCGTTTGGATATGTTTTCTGAAATTTGGTTATGAAAACAGTTTTCTGAAAGTAAGTTATAAAGTTGTTTTTTCTGAGTATAAATATTCTGATATTGCGTTTGGTTACTTTCATCTGAAAAATGGTTTTGAGAAACAAAAATTAAAGATTCTGTTTGGTAAAAAAATTGCAGAACATAATTTTTTTAATAAAAGTTTATAAAAAAATTATGAATGTACTGCATCAATAATCTTTGTGTCCAGCCAGAAACATAGTCTCTATGACACCATCTTGTTATGTCCACATTGATGTTGTCCTTGCCATCAGAGCTCGGGTGACCCCAGAGCTTCGACGACCACCGGTCTCCGACAACCATTGTGAATGGGTCCAACCCTAGCCACCCAAAATCTTCAAACATCGACACAACCACCAATTTTCGACTGCTACAAGATCTGAGCGTCGTTATCTTTACGTCGACGAACACCGAGGACCCTGACCTCCCGGTCTCCTTCTATGCGGCTTCACTTTCCTCGACCTGCTCGAACCGACCGACTTTCTTCTCGATGGCACAGTCGTACTCCAGTCCAGCCAACGATGTACTCGTTCTCCTCGATGGCGCGGGTCGACTAGAACTTGTCGACGTCTATGGGATCGACGTGTTGCTATGGCTGGGGATCGAAAGGTTGATGTCGAATATGGAGGGTCCTCGGGTTCTGGCTAGATGTCACTGATGAGAAATTTGGTTGTCCGGAGATAGGGGAGGAGGAGGAGAACGTTTGGAAACCCTAACCCTAATTTTAAGCTCTCTGAGAAGGAGGAGGCAGGGATCTGGAAAGGCTCGTTGAAAAATGAAGAGGATAGAGAATCGAGAGAGAGAAAAGTATGTTGGGGGGAGAGAGGTGGGCCCACAGTTTTTGTTGGTTTTTCTAAGGGCACCACACTTTTTACTTAGGGGAAGCACAAAATAGTTCAAAAAAATTACAAGTTTGCCACCAATTTTTTTACTTGGGGGCAGCCCAATTTTCCTCAACAAGTGGGACTGCCAACTTAGTGGCAGTCCTAGGACTGCCAAATTGTTGGCGGTCCTAACATAAAGGAGGACTGCCAACCTAGCTGCAGTCCCTATGGACGAAGACACCCAAACAAAAAGCCACCGAGAAAGAAAGAAAAGAAAGATTGAAGATGAAAGGGAGCGGCGCCGCCTCGCGAAGGAGGCCGTCCAGTCCCGCCACCATATCGCTGCAGGGAGCGGCGCCTCCTCGCGAAGGAGGCCATCCAGTCCCGCCACCACCTCGCCTCCGCCTACCTCGCCCCCGCGCCCATGCCACCCCTGCGTTGGCCGCCACCACCTCGCCTCCGCACACCCGTGCGTCTCCGTCCACCTCGCCCCCTCCCCGCCTCCGCGCCCATGCCACCCCTGCTATTGCTGCTCGCCCCCTCCCTCTGCCCTAATTTTTGGGCTGCCCCCAAGCAAATTATGGGTGCCCCCCCAGCAAAATCTCCACCTCCTTGGGCTGCCTCCAAGTAAGAGCTGCCCCCAAGTAACAAATGTAGTACCCTTAGAAAAAAAACCTTTTTGTTTTACTCTAAAATGTATGTTATAAAGTAGCTAAAAGCTTTTTTTTTTTAAAAGAGCAGTTTTTTAGAAAAAAATTCTAGAACACGTTTGGAAAAACAGTTTGCCAAATGTTGTTTTCAGATATACATTTAAAAATCTGAGTTTTAAACATTAACCAAACGCACGCTTAACTTTCAAGCATTTTTTTTACTTATCATTGTTTTGCAATTACTTCTACATCATTTATACATGCTTACTCCGTGTAACATATAAATAAGTCATAGGGAGACTTAAATTTTTCTTAGCACAAGCAACTTTACCTATCATTGTGTCATTATGTGGAAGTTTAATTACTTTTACTTATATCAGGTATATATCCTTCGGCTTGCTTCACCTCCATATTGTTGCATGTTATGTACAAAAAACCAAGTCCTCATAAAAACCAAGTCCTTTCACTTTCTAGTCAGACAAGCTCATTCTTGTCCTATTCCTTGGCTTCACTAATGGTGGAGAATAAGTCTTTCAGATCCGACTCACTTGGGCTGCCTATAGGCTATTTTAGGTTGGTTTATTGCTATCTATATATATTCTACTTAATTCCTTTTTAGGAGCACTCTTGGCTTTTAGTGATTTTCCTACTTCTCTCTCTCTAGTACTCTTCTTTTAATTCCAAAGCAATTGTATGTTTTTTGTTCTTTTCTTGGCAACGCTAAGTTCGGGTCACTCTTTCCAAGTTGTGTGCGACGAGGAGATACTGGTAGAGTGGGGGTTTCACCACTAGGGGCATTCGGAACAAGTCTGCACATAGACCCGAATTAACTCTTAGGACAGTGCTACGTGCGTGACTTTTTCGAAGGCCGGTAACATTTACTTTATTTTATTTTGGTTGCAGATTTTGAAAAGAAGAAAATGGAATAATTTCCAACAATCTAAGAGTTGATAATTTAATTTTAATAATTTTGTTAATATTAAGCACTAAAACGTTGGAACATTTCTTCCTACACTGTCATATTCTTTGTTATATTGACTATTTGTTTCTTAACAAACCATTATTGATTAGACATTAATTAGAAAACTATTAGCAAATACTTTTGTGTGGTGTTACTTTAACTACTGGCAACTTTTGCTTAGTTCAAAACTTAGATTTGTGCTACAAACTAGTTTTGTAAGCTTGTGTTAAGACTGATGCTACTTGCAACTACAAGTTGGTATCTTTAAATATTTTAAGTTCAAGGGATAGTTCATTTAACCATTTCTCTAGAACCTCTGTTATTATTTTTTTTTGAGTAGTTGCATCATTTTTCTTGCAGACTTTAGACTGCTATACTTGATAATTCTAGTTTTGTTTATTCAATTTTTAAATTTAGGCTAAAGTAAACAATTAATTGATTTAGTAAAATTCCTTTAATTTTAAAGTTCTAAAGTAGAGATTTGTTTGGAAACAAGCCGAAAGGGCCCTTCTGTCAAAAAGACGTAAATTGTCTAAGTGACCGGTTCTTAAGTGTTCCTAGTGAACCTCCGCTTACTGGGATCCGGCCTCTACAGCTAACCCAACCTTATCAAAACTTGAACAACTTAATTTTTAAAGGTCTACTAAAATCATTTAAATTGTTAAGTTTTAGCTTAATCCATCTTATTGAGTCAATATTTTATTTCATTTTTTAGACTTTAGAAATCATGTCTACCAAAGACGAGACTTCGACTGCTAAGCCAGCCAAGTTTGATGGCACCCACTTCAAGAGGTGGCAGAGTCAAATGAATTTTTGGCTCACCACTTTAGGACTGATTTCAGCCATTGATGGTTCCACACCCATCATAAACAATTCTGACGACACTGAGTCTGACATAGGAATGTCCAAACCCTCCAGTTCCTCCAAACCTAAAATCCATAAGGAAATAGACTTTCACTGCTTCCATCGAATATAAAAGCGCCAAAGAACTTTAGGATGCTTTAGAAGATGAATATGGTTGTGATGATGCTAGAATTGAAAGATTCACTTTTTCAGCATTTAATAAGTATTTCATGGTAGATGACAAACCTATGAATGAACAAATCCATGAATTCCAAAAATATGTGAGGCACATTTAAGCTAAAGGTACAACCTTTTCAGCTGAACATAAGATAGCTTGCCTAGTAGATAAGCTCCCTCCCTCTTGGTCAGATGTAAAAAAGGACCTCTATCGTACCCAAGGTGACCTTACTTTTGCCCAAGTACTGAAGCAAATTAGAGTTGAAGAACAACTTAGGCTAAGGTCTAACTCCAAGACTGAGACTAAGGCTAAGGTAAACCTAGTAGAGTCATCCCAAAGCAAACCTAAGCCTAATAATCCTCACAAACCCAAGAAGAATATCTTTAAGAAGAAGAATATTGTTCAGCCTCATCACCAGAACCACCAGAATCGTCAACACCAGTAACCCCAAAAAACTAGAAACTTTGGTCAGACTCAGGATCAAGGAAGATTTTGTTTTGTGTGTGGTAGAACAAACCACACGGCCATCAACTGTTTCTAAAGGAAGAAGAAACCAATCAAGACTTCCTATAGGGGGAAAGGCCCAACCAAACTAGAAGCCAACATAATTCTGAATGGGTCTTCTGGTTCCTTCAGGTCTGTGACTTACCAACCCTTAGTTAATATTTCTTACCATTCTGATGACTGGTGGTTGGATTCTGGAGCTAATGTTCATGTTTTATTTGATCGCTCATATTTTTTAAACTATCAGGAATCATGTGGAGGAGGCATAACCCTAGAAGATGGCTCTACGGCACAAATTGTAGGAAGAGGAAGAATAGATCTGAAGATGACATCAGGAAAATTTTTGCCTCTTCATGATGTTCTTCATGTGCCGACTGTTAGGAGAAATTTAGTTAGCGATTCTCTTCTTGTAGCATCTGGATACAAGATCGTAATGGAAGCCAATAAAGTTGTTTTTTTTCTAAGAATGAGTCTTTTGTTGGTAAAGGATTTGTAAAGGATGGTCTGTTTATTCTCAGTACTGTAAATAAAATGTTGGATCCTTCTCCTATTGTTTTCAATGTAGAATCTTTCAATGTTTGGCATGGTACACTAGGTTATGTGAACCTGGGTTCCCTTAGAAGGATGATGAACCTAAATCTTATTCCCAAGTCTCCTGTAGATAATAAAGACAAGTGTGAGATTTGTGTTCAAGCCAAACATTCTAGACTACCTTTCAAATCCGTAGAATGGAATTCTGATCTTCTAGAACTAGTTCATAGTGATGTTCGTGATTTAAATAGGGTTTTGACTCGAGGCGGTAGGAAATAATTTGTCACATTTATAGATGATTGTTCAAAGTATTGCTATACCTACCTTCTCAAAACCAAAGATGAAGTTCTAGATAAATTCAAGGTTTACAAATCAGAAGTTGAAAACCAATTAGAGAAAAGGATTAAGATCCTTAGATCTGATCTTGGCGGAGAGTATATCTCAAACGAAATGACTAACTTCTGTGAAGAACACGAAATAATTTGTGAGGTGACTGCTCCTTATTCACCACAGTCCAACGGAGTCGCTGAAAGGAAGAATCGCACTCTGTTAGACATGGTGAATGATATGCTTCTCAGCTCAGGTGCTCCTGACAATCTGTGGGGAGAAGCCTTATTAATAGCCTACTACATCCTAAATAGGATTTCCAGTAAATCTAAGGATAAGACTTCCTATGAATTATGGAAAGGTAGAACTCCTAGAGTCCATTATCTTAAACTTTGGGAATGTCTAGCAAAAGTTGGAATCCCTGAACCAAAAAAGAGAAAGATTGGACCCAAGACCGTAGATGGTGTGTTCATAGGATATGCCTTAGATAGCAATGCCAATAGATTTCTAGTGACTAATTCTGAAGTAAATAAAATCTCTAACAATACCATTATAGAAGCTAGAGATGCAGTTTACTTTGAAAATATATTCCCTTTTAAGGATAGAATTTCTTCCAACCCCTCAAGTTCTTTCCTAGCTCCTTCTACAAGTTCCCATTGCCATTCATCAAGCTGACAACCTGAATAAGACTTAGAACCTAGAAGAAGTAAAAGAGGAAGGATTGAAAGGAATTTAGGGGAAGGCTTCTTCACTTATTTGATAGAGGATAATCCCTCAACTTACGAAGAAGCAATATCTTCTTCTGATGCTCCTTTCTGGAAAGAAGCCATAAATAATGAGTACAACTCCATTATGGAGAATAGTACCTGATATTTAGCAGACCTACCTTTAGGTACGTAGTAAACCTATAGGTTGTAAGTGGATCTTCAAAAAGAAACTCAAAGCTGACGGTACTATAGAGAAATACAAAACTAGATTAGTAGCCAAGGGTTTCACTCAAAAAAAGGATTAGATTATTTTGATACCTATTCTCCTGTAGCTAGGATTATATCTATTAGAACCCTTCTAGCCTTAGCATCTATTCATAATATGCTGATCCATCAAATGGATGTAAAGACAACATTTTTGAATGGAGATCTAGAAGAAGAGATCTACATGGAGCAACCTGAAGGTTTTATTACTAAAGGTCAAGAAAAGAAAGTTTGCAGATTAGTAAAATCACTTTATGGCCTAAAGCAAGCTCCCAAGCAATGGCACAACAAATTTGATAAAGTGATTATAGAATATGGTTTCTTGCCAAATGAGTATGATAAATGTATATACTCTAAAAACACTGGTGGAAGTTGTGTCATTTTATGCTTGTATGTTGATGATATCCTTATTCTAGGATCTTTACTGGAACTGATAAATAACACTAAAAATTATTTATCTAACCAGTTTGATATGAAAGACCTAGGCGAAGCCAACTTGATCCTAGGAATGCAAGTGTCCAAATGCAAAGAGGGCTGTACTCTATCTCTAGCACATTTAATTGAAAAAATGCTAAGAAAGTTTGAGTATTTTGACAAAAAACCTGCCCTTACTCCTTATGACAGTAATGTTGGTCTCAAGAAGAATGAATGATCACCTATAGAACAACATAGATATTCATAGATGATAGGGTTTCTTATGTATATATCAAATAGAACCAGACCCGATATTGTATTTGCTATTGGGAGACTTAGTAGATATACCAGTAACCCAAATCAGTCACATTGGACTGCTTTGGATAGAGTATTTAGATATCTTAGAGGTACTCTAGATTATAAACACTACCAAAATACATGGATTTACCGACGGCCTTATCCGTCGGTATTCCGTCGCCAAAAATAAATACCGACGGATTATCGACGGATATTTTGGTAAAACAGCCGTCGGGAATAACCTCGTCGCTAAAACATATCCGTCGCTACTCCGTCGCTCAGCGACGACTTAGCGACGGAATACCGTCGGCGCATTTAAATATATATAGCGACGGATTACCGACTAGCTTTCGTCGAAACATGTATCAGGATATAGGGTTAGCGACGGAAAACTCCGTCGCTAAAGAGTCGGCAAAACCGTATCAGTGATTTTCTGATACGCAATTTTCGTCGCTAATCCGTCGTAAATTTGTCGGTAAAAGCGTATCAGCGACAAAACATCCGTCGCTAACAGCAAAATTTATGGACATCAAACAGAACTAGGTCGACGGACGTTCCGTCGCTAAACCGTCGCTCAATGTAAAATTCTCCAGGTAGCGACGGATATTGCGTCGCCAATCCGTCGATACATTAAAACTCCTACAGATAGCGACGGATGGTCCGTCGCCAATTCGTCGCTTTATTGAAATACTCCAGGTAGCGACGGTTTTTTCCGTCGCTACTCCGTCGCTAAACTCAGTTTCTCCAGTTAGCGACGGACTATCCGTCGCTGAGTGGTCGCCAGTCCGTCGCTAACTTCTAATTTTTAAAAAAAAATACTGAAAATAGACTCTTTCCTGTTTGTGCAACACATCCAACACAATATCAAACATGCAAAATATCCATATACAACACCATATATCCATATCCAACACGAATATCCAACGTATCCAATATCCAACACCATATATCCATATTCAAAATATCCATATCCGACACCAATATCCAACGTATCCAATATCCAACAAAATATTACCAACACAATATATCCAATATCCAACATTAAATTATCCAAACATAAAAAAAATATCCGAACATACAATGTATCCAAATGTCTACAAAATTTCGGCAGCACCTCCTTTGTATTTCAGATCATCGCTTATAACCCAGCGTAGATATATATCCAAAAATCACATAGACGAAATATCCACATACGAATTTAATGCACACCAATTATCCAAGAAAAGACATCAATTATACTGAAGAGTAACCTAATATCCGTCGTTATACTGAAAATTTATCTTCAAGTGTGAGAACGGATGGCTCAGAATACACAACCCAAAATTCATTCTAGCATACATTAGTGTGAATCATCTATGTTCTGTACATATGGTGTAGTATATGATCTTATCGTATATAGTATTTGAAGAACGTAACAGAATCAAGATGAACTCACATAATGTAATACTAAGACATCATCTACTACTATATAAGATATAGTGATAGGTTGTCGTATCATCATTGCCGAGGGATGAGGGTCGGAAGACAGTCAACTTTATCTACGGCTACATAGTTTCTGCCTCGCCAGTCGAATGGCTGCAAGTACTATGTCCGGATCACCATGTCGTACCGTAGTTCAAATGGAGCTGGAATGGAGCCAAAATACAGTACTACTTTACCATGTCGTACCATTTTACTCTCTCTCTCTCCTCCCCCCTCTGGCGCTCTCACTCTCTCCGGCGCTCTCACACTACTAATTCCTATGTGTTTTAAGTGTGAGAACGGATGGCTCAGAACACAACCCAAGATTCATTCTAGCATACATTAGTGTGAATCATCTATATTCTGTATACATATCGTGTAGTATATGTTAACCTTATCGTATCTAGTATCTGAAGGACGTACGTAACAGAATCAAGATGAACTCACTAATGTAATACTAAGACATCATCTACTACTATATAAGATATAGTGATAGGTTGTCGTATCATCATTGCCGAGGGATGAGGGTCGGAGGACAGGCAACTTTATCTACGGCAACAAAGTTTCTGCCTCGCTAGTCGAATGGCTGCAGGGAATATCCGTCACCATGTCGTACCGTAGATTAATGCAATTAATGGAGCTGGAAATATCCGTCGCTAACCGGTAACTAGTCCGTCGCTAACTGAGATTGTCACATACACATATGTATATCACAGCTAGATGTATAGATATATACATCTATACAGAAGCACACAACTGATAGAACTCGCACTGTCCTTGAGACAGTGAACATATACACCATGAATCCAAACCCCATATATATTCACATTTACTAATCCAAACACCACCAAACTAATGGAACACCCAATATGGATAACACATTATTTAGCCAATATATAAACTCAGATGAATTTGAGAAGCAAAGCCACCCGCCGCCCCCGACCAAAGCCCGCCGCCCCAAGCCCGCCGCCCAGTAGTTCGGTTGCATATATATATGAAGAGTACTTATGGGTGTGCGTCGGTTGCAAATAGCCCCGACGCACCCGTCCCAAGCCCACCGTACCCGCCCCAAGCCAGCCGCTCAGAATACACAATCCAAAATTCATTCTAGCATACATTAGTGTGAATCATCTATGTTCTGTACATATGGTGTAGTATATGATCTTATCGTATATAGTATTTGAAGAACGTAACAGAATCAAGATGAACTCACATAATGTAATACTAAGACATCATCTACTACTATATAAGATATAGTGATAGGTTGTCGTATCATCATTGCCGAGGGATGAGGGTCGGAGGACAGTCAACTTATCTACGGCTACATAGTTTCTGCCTCGCCAGTCGAATGGCTGCAGGGACTATATATGTCCTGATCACCATGTCGTACCGTAGATTAATGCAAATGGAGCTGGAAACAAAATACAGAAACAAAAAAACAAAATACAGAATCCAATCCCTGGGTTCGTCGAAAATACGAAACACAGAATCCAATCCCTGTATTTTAAGTGTGAGAACGGATGGCTCAGAAGACAACCCAACCGGAGAGGATACTCTAAGAGATCCATCTGGGTAGGACGTATACTCTGAGAGATCACCCTTACAGAAATGATATCAGTAGTGGGATCGAATGTTGGAGAAGATATTATCACAGTATACGTCCTCTCCTCCACGATGGCTCTAGACCCATCTGCTCGTCCCTACTTCCATTCTTCTTGTTTGACTCTCTCAGCCACACATGATATCCAGCTCAAGTGTAGAGTAGGCGAAAAAGAAGGGGACAGGAATAGGAGGGGGAAGCAGCACACCGGCGGCATGACCCGGAGGAAGTATAGAGGTTTTCTTCAACGTACGTAGGAGAACTATAAGGATATATGTAAACACAACATATCACCTTGTCAAAGACCCTAAATGTGACAACCATGTTACCGCGGTGTCGGAAGACTAACATGTCATAATTTTATAAGCCGTGTGTTTTGACATAATCCTCCCAACCGGATTTCAGTTCTATATAATAATGCGAGATTACGACACAGGAGGAAAGAGTTGGGATGATTATGTCAAAACACACGGCTTAGAAAATTATGACATGTTAGTCTTCCGACACCGCGGTAACATGGTTGTCACATTAAGGGTCTTTGACAAGATGACATATTGTGAAAAGATATATCCTTATAGTTCTCCTACGTATGTTGAAGAAAACCTTTGTACTTCCTTCGAGTCATGCCGCCGGTGTGCTGCTTCCCCCTCCTATTCATGTCCCCTTCTTTTCCTCCTACTCTACATTTGAGCTGGATATCATGTGTGGCTGAGAGAGTCAAATAAGAAGAATGGAAGCAGGGACGAGCAGATGGGTCTAGAGCCATCGTGGAGGAGAGGACGTATACTGTGATAATATCTTCTCCAACATTCGATCCCACTACTGATATCATTTCTGTAAGGGTGATCTCTCAGAGTATACGTCCTACCCAGATGGATCTCTCGGAGTATCCTCTCCGGTTGGTTGTCATATCATCATTGTCGAAGGATGAGGGTCGGAGGACAGTCCACTTTATCTACGGATACATAGTTTCTGCCTCGCCAGTCGAATGGCTGCAGGAACTATGTTACCGCGGTGTCGTAGTCCAATATAATCTAGAAATTGACACAGTTCTAATTCATATATGTAGTCCAATACAAATAGTCTAAAACAAAAACAACCCAATAAAAATAGTCCAATACAAATAAGTACTAATAGCTAATGCTTGCCACCCTGCTCACGCAAACGCTCAGTGATACTTTCACGCAACCACCTCCGAAAAGCGAGATTTTTGGTGCGAGAAGAGGCGTCGTCCCTTGCCAGGACTGCATCAAAAGCACTCTCGGCATTACTAGCTACCGGTGCTGGATGACTAGAACTCCTGGTCTCACTAGCAACCGGTGCCACTTCCTCCTCAACTGTAGGAGGAGCCACCTCAGCATTCACTGTTTTCTTCAAACGACGTGCTGCTCCTCGGGTCATGGGTGCCATCTGGTAAGTATATGTAACAGAATGTAAAAGAATGTAACAGCTCAAATTCAAAAACCAAAATCCCTATGCCAACATGAATCATAACATATAACTTAAACCCAGACATGACATAGGATTAAACCTAATGATTTAATCATCCTTAAATCAGTAAACACAAACAATGTACTAATTCTCAGTTTTTAGTCCAATGTAATTCGAAAGCCATCATCCCATGCCAAAAAAAACACTCCATACACAGAAAACAACAGATTTTTGATAAGTACTTATTTGTGTAGGGGTATCATCTGACTGCACACAAGGGATGATGAGCTGGGCAGGTGCAATATGGATGCAGTAAGCCACCCCAATAATGCCCGGCCCCCTTAACTAGGCTAGTTCTAGGTCAAATTAGGAGTCCAAGTCAACTCTGTCAAAACTAATCTTAATTAGGCTAAACTTCTACCTTAGCTAATCAAATATATATACTAGACTTCACGACGTGTGTCTGTGTGTATATATATATATATATATATATATATATATATATATATATATATATATATATATATATATTAATAAATTACTTAAAATTATGCCTATATATATATATATATATATATATATATATATATATATATATATATATATATATATACAGGGCCGGCTTCAGGGGGAGGCAGGCCAGGCACCCGCCTAGGGCCTCCTCCCCCAAGGGGGCCCCATTTATATGTTGAATTTCTTTGGTTTTCCAGCGGCACCACAGTCCAATAAATATGGTGTTGGAGGAAGCCCATAATCAAAGCTGTAGGCTTGTAGCAAACAAAACCTAAAACAAAACCTAGAGAGAAAAATCAAAACCCACCGCCTTCTTCATCTCCTCTCTCTCCCGAGTCCCACGAAAAACCTCCTCAACTAAGCAGGTATTTTATCCTCCTCAAAGCTGTGAGTGTGATTGTTAATGAAAACTATCATGAGAATGTGATTGTGAATGATGATTTGTTGGATTTTGAATTTATAGAAATATTATAGAGGAATGAGGGCCTCATTTATGAGACTTGTTTGGGGCCTCCAAAAGTCTGGAGCCGGTGCTGTATATATATATATATATATATATATATATATATATATATATATATATATATATATATGTCTGTGTGTTTGTGTATCCGTGTGTCTGTGTCCGTGTGTGTCCGTGTGTGTGTGTGTGTGTGTGTGTGTGTCTGTGTGTGTGTGTGTCTGTGTGTCCGTGTGTCCGTGTGTGTGTGTGTGTGTGTGTCCGTGGCCAGCCCCCGCCCCTATCGTACCCCCCCAACGCTGCCCGCCCCCTCGATCCCACCGCCCCCTCCACACCCCCCGCCCCCCGCGCACGGCCAGCCCCCCTCCGCAACCCCCCGCACCCCGCGGCCAGCCCCCGCGCGCCTCCATCCCTCCAACGCTTCCCGCCCCCTCCCACCGCCCCCTCCACACCCCCCGCCACCGCCGCCACCGCCGCCCCCGCAGTCGACGCCGCCCCCGCAGCCCCCGATGCCCCCGGCCCGCTGCACCCACGACCACCGTGCGCGCGCACGAGAGAGAGAGAGAGCGAGAAAGAGAGAGAGAGAGAGAGAGAGGGAGAGGGAGAGGGGAATACCTTTGGGAGAGAGAGAGGAGAGGGGGTCGCCGATCACCGCTGCGGGAGAGAGAGGAGAGGGGGTCGCCGATCGATCACCGCGGGAGAGAGAGAGAGAGAGGAGAGAGAGTGAAATTTGGGGGGAATGAAAAGTTTCCCCCGTCGTTTCAACTTAAGTCTGGAACGTAAATTTAGCGACGGAGTAGCGACGGATTATTCCGTCGCTACGTCGTCAGTAAATCTCGCGCCAATATTTTAGGCTTTTGCTGCCAAAATATGCGACGTTCTAGCGACGGATATAAAACCGTCGCTACATGGCCGACTACCTATCGACGGCATAGCGATGGATATGGACATAACAAAATAAAAAAAAATGTCCACTGCTTTCCATCGGTATTCCGTCACAAATCCGTCGGGGATCCGACGGTGATAGCGACGGAAAATGTCCGTCGCTAAATGACCGTCGCTAAAGTACTGTAATTTGGTAGTGAAACTTTATTATTCTAGACACCCTGATATTATAGAAGGTTATTCAGATGAAAACTGGGTAACTGATTCACATGATGTGAAATCCACAACTGGATATGCTTTTACCCTAGGAGGAGCTGCAATCTTCTGGGGTTCATGTAAACAAACTATCATAGCTAGGAGTACTATGGACTCCGAAATGATAGCTTTGGACACTACTTGTACAGAAGCTGAATGGCTTAAAAATTTGATTATGTATATACCTGTTTCTAATACTCATGTTCCTGCTATTTCTATAAACTGTGATAATAAATCTGTTATAGAACTACTAAAGCATGATTCTGTGAATGCTAAGATGAACAGGCACCTGCAGCTGCGCTTCAAGTCAATCAAGAGCCTATTGGGCAAATATGTGGTTCTTGACTATATAAAGTCATAAAAGAACCTTGCAGACCACTTGACGAAGGGTCTGTCTAGGACATTGATCCTAGAATCATCGAGGGGGATGGGGTTAAGCCCATATTTTAGTCACCAGAAGTGGCAACCCAACCGAGTCTGACTGGAGATCCCAAGAAGCCGGTTCAATGGGTAGGAACAAACTGGACTAGGTGACTAATATGGAACACTGACCTTGAGATTAAATTTTTTTTAAAATAAAAGCCCATGAGGCTGTACATGTGTACATTGATACCCCATCCCTATGGTGACAGTATTCCGGTGTGATATGGTTAGGGTGAGTTTAAACTCTTAATAAGTCCAAGCATGATATGCAGGGTGGATACCTATCACCAACCCTTGAGGACTTACCTATATGAGAGGTCGTGAAGGCCGCGACCATGGGACAGGACGATCCTAGACAACTCTCATGAATATGGAATAAGTGCGCATGCCCAATCAAAAACGCCACCCGATAGACCCAAGAACCTATAGCGTACTATGTGTGCTATTTTCTGAATCTGGTTCAAGAAGTCTGATTCAAGGCATAGTCCATCAAGCACTTATTCAGATAAAGACAATAGTCACTAAGTGAGATTCAAGGCTGTAGTCCATCTCATCTATGCATAGTATATATATTTTCCCAGATATTCTCTACTCTTATTCTTATCTTTTATTTTTCGGAACTTGGTTTCTTGGGGGGGGGGGGGGGGGGGGGGGGGGGGATTGTTGCATGTTATGTACAAAAAACCAAGTCCTCATAAAAACCAATTTCTTTCACTTCCTAGTCAGACAAGCTCCATTCTTGTCCTATTCCTTGGCTTCACTAATGGTGGAGAATAAGTCTTTCAAATTCGACTCACTTGGGCTGCCTATAGGCTATTTTGGGTTGGTTTATTACTATCTATATATATTCTACTTAATTCCTTTTTAGGATCACTCTTGGCTTTTAGTGATTTTCCTACTTTCTCTCTATGTCTCTCTCTCTCTCTCTCTCTCTCTCTCTAGTACTCTTCTTTTAATTCCAAAGCAATTGTAAGTTTCTTGTTCTTTTCTGGGCAACGCTAAATTCGGGTCACTCTTTCCAAGTTGTGTGCGACGAGGATATACTGGTAGAGCGGGAGTTTCACCACTAGGGGCATTCGGAACAAGTCTGCACATAGACTCGAATCAACTCTTAGGACAGTGCTACGTGCGCGACTTCCCCGGAGGTCGGTAACATTTACTTTATTTTATTTTGGTTGCAGATTTTGAAAAGAAGAAAATGGAATAATTTCCGACACATATATCTCGTTTCGCCCCTTTTAAATAAGTATTTGCTCATGTGCGTAGCTACGTAAGATTGGGTCTGCTGCCTACCACAAAATTTTTTTATACATTTTTTAATTATTCTTATTTTCCTTAATTTTTTTTAAGTTTTAGCTTTTCTTAAATTTCTAGCTAACAATATTCTATTTTGCTCCTTGAATTTGCTCCCACAACCCAAAAAATAAGAAGACTATACCAAACTTTATGTTAAAGAATTTTTGTACCCACAATATAGAATGACTAGTGCCGCCCCTGGGTTTGCTTGGATTTTGATTATGTTATCCTTCAGTTCAGACTACTCTTTCCACGACAGTGACCATTATTCTCAGCCTCCTGTCATTAGGATGAAACAAGAGGTTGAATGTCGACCAAAGCAAAAGAAGGGAATTCACTAACTTATCAGTAATTTATGGCATAGCCCGTGTCAGAAGTTCCACTCTTGATCTATATCTTTATTACCTAGAGAGGCTCGAGCTGGATCGAGAGAAAGAAAGGACGGGGGCGACCATGCATGCACTTCTCGGCCGTGTCTCCGAGGGGCCAGTACAACTAATACTTAAAATGCATCTCCTTAAACCACACACGTCTACCTGGCTTGCCGCCTTGCATGCAAGTGAGACGTTATTGGCAAAAATTAATAGCTCATTGAGCAATGATTGATGTAGGGATTTGTATGGAACGCATAATAGCTGGTTCAATTTTGCGATAAATTAGCTATGTTTCCAAATAGATATGTAAAAATGGATTAGAGATCACATTGGTGGGGATACATAATGTAGGTGGTTTGGAAATAGATATGTCAAAATGGATTAGAGATCACATTGGTGGGGATACCTAATGTAGGTGGTTTGGGGGAGGAGGTGGCGGTGTGTGGTGTTGCAATACGGTATGACCCAAATCAGAGTTGGCCCATGAGCTGCGATATTGGATTAGACTCATATGTCTTAAAAAAGAATTCTAATGTAAGCCTGAACCAATTCCAATTATTTACACATCATGTTCCCACCTCCTACCCGATGTAGGACTAAATTACAACCACCATTGTCACCCCCTTTGAGGTCTCAAACGGAAACAAGATACATTCCAGCAATCTCTACCTTAGCTCATTTCCAATGACCGAGCAACCAAGCACAACCTGACTACCTTTGCTCGTTCTCGCTAGCTGGCACCCTTGCTCGTTCCCGCTAGCTGAGCACCTAGGAGATCCAACATATTGTCATTCGATCCGTTCAACCACAGAACCAAACCAATACTTTCATCCACACCACCATTGTGTGTCAACCACAATGTCTTGCTCTACCTTAGGCGTGTCTGACTCACCATTAAAGACAATCCATATAATCCGATTATACACATAAACGATTAGCATAATTTTTCTTGAACCAACTAGCCCAAAAACCAGCCTCATGGCCATGGACTCTGATATACTTGTTGGGAACCCATGCGTGACCTGAACCGGATTCGGCCACAGACACGGGCCGGCCCTAGGGCAAGCCCAACAAGCCAGTGGGCTTGGGCAACCCCCCGGCCTAGGGCAACCAACCGGTCCATAAATTAAACCAAATAAAAAATTCATCCAGCAAAAGAAAATGAAAGAAAAGGAGCTGGAAATGAAAGGAAAGAAAAAGGAAAGTAACTTGAAAGGAAAGAAAATGAAAGGAAAGGAAAGGTGCTGGAGCTCTGAAGGATAATTCTCTTTATCTTCGAATTATTTGTAGGAGAATACAAGATTGTTGGTCTTTACTTGTGGAAAAGTATGATATTTGATGTAGCAGTGTTGTATTATTTTATTTGAAACATGGTTAACTTTTCTTTGGATGGTGGCTTCAGTGCCGGTGTATCGATCTATCTGGTCATCTGTCTAATTAGGTTTTTACGATACCTCCTGCTTAAGTATAGTTGAGTTGTTGTGCAAACTTATGGTTTGCTTCATATAAATGTAAGCTTTGTCTTTTTAGTATATTCCTTCTTTTCAGCCTAAAAGGGATTGGCGTGACAATTTTATGAGATTGTTAGGTTGCTGCTGCATGTAGCATCCTAGAAACAATGGTTTGTCCACTAAATGTTTAAAGCATTCCTTGATACTTTACAGACTTGAAAGTTATTATGGAAAGTTGAGATGTAAAAAGACTCAGTTCTATGTGGGTATATATAGTACATACTCGATCTCTTCCCAGCCAAATCAACATACAAAACCTTGAGAATATTTGTGTTCTTATGTTATTTGGTACTATTGAACTAAACAGTCTTAGTTCAAGATCTAGTGAGTCCAACAATTAGGTTATCTACCATCTTAATAAGATAATAACCACATTTTTTTATGTAGTGTCACTCCTTGCAATAAGGGACAACCAAAGTTTGTTCCGACTGGGACAACTGCATAAACACACAAAAAAAACTCAAAATGAGAACATACAAGACAATGCACGTAGATTAATTAATTAAAAGTGTACTTATTTTTTAGTCCGGCTACAAAAACTCAAATTGGAACTTGTAATATGATTATGACAAGTGGCATTATTTTTATATTTTTAGGTCCTTGACTTTTTTCTATTTAGTTTTTGAAAAATATCAAGGAACAAGATATACATAATCCAACGGCTATTAATGACGAAGTCTTTAAAATTAAGAACTCATGAGTTTCTTTAGAATTTTTGTTTATTTTATTTCCTTAGTTTCTTGTAAAAAAAATCAAAAAATGAGATGCATTAAATTTTTATGGTCGAGTTCTAAAAATAAAAAACCCATGAGTTCCTATGGGATTTTTGTCATGTTTGAATGAAGATCAAAACAATTACTTGGAATAAAAACAATTCATATTTTTCTCAATCCGCGGCCTAAGGAGATGATTGATCCAACAGTAAACATAAGGGCTATTTTATAATCGTTTTGTAGTCGATACAAAAATATAAAAGTCACATATGATTTGGGCCTAAACTAGGACATGATTATTCCACCCTATCATTAGCATTTTTTTTTTCGGAATGAGAGGATTTATATCTCAATTGAACCACTACTTGGTACTTTGTTCCTCTGATAAAGCTGGCCTTTATTTCTGTATCATACGGTTCTGATCTTGCTGCACTTTTCCATTCTTTCTATATTAATACATAATGTCTAAAAGGGCATGTTAAGGATAATTAATACATAGTGTCCTAATAGTTCATGTTAAGGATAATGAGATGCATTAAATAGGAGTTTGCTGAATTATTTTATGGAAAATTTTGAGTTGTATTCCAATTATTTTGGATTTTATTAACATGTGTCTTAAGGGCACATGTTAAGGATAATTAGTACATAATTTTAAAAAAAATTACTATCAACACCTAATAAATATTTAAAAATAATTTATTGCATTGAAAAATATCATCAAGACCAATTAAAATAATTTGCTAATGCAAAAAGTTTTTTGTATTGAATCTTGATTACTTTTCAAATACAAATAACTATCTTTTAATAATTATTATGTGTTGATAATAAATTTTAAAGTAAAAAAGCTAAATTATCCTTAACATGAGCGCTTAGGGCACATGTTGACAAAATTTAATTATTTTATCATAATTCAAGGTGCATCATACTTAAAAAAAATTGTGTTGTATCCGATTTTTTTACCATAATACATTTTTTTTTACTTTTAACAAATTCAATAACTAACTGTCAACTCCTTTAACCCCTCATGTAGCTTTTGAGACCAAAATACCTTCACGTGGACGCTTTTGAGACCTAAACTTCTTTGGCCCCAGATAGTTGCATACTCAGATGTGCATACTTAGATGCCAAGTGGGAACAATCTGTTGATGATATTTTGGTTTTAAAAGTGTCCACGTGGGAGATCAAAGTAGTTGGCTGTTAATCATTGACGATTTTTGTTAAAAGTTGAAAGTTTCATACATGAAGAAAAATATCCAAAAATAGGCCCATGATCTTTTTTTTTACTTTGACCATATATATGGTAATCCTACATAGGATTGAATTTCTAATATATGTAAGTCTACATAGGATTGGATTTCCAATATATTAGCCTATCATGGTATAGAAAGGGGTCTAAAGGTTCTCCACAATACATCACCTCATGAGTGCTCAATATAAGTTATTGAATAAGTTCAACACACGTATATCTCATTGTGCTCAAGTTGTTGAATAAGTTCAACACAAGAGAGCTAAAGTTAATGAATAAGTTCAACACAAAAATTTGAGAATTTTTTTTATCCTTGTGATAGAGAGTTCTTGAGTGCAAGGAGAGAAGTGTTGAGAGCTATTGTAATTCCTCTTTTTCTTCACAGTGGAACAAAATCACCCTCGTCTGTGGAAGTAGACATCTTGGTCGAACCACGTAAATTATTGTCTTTGTTGTTGTGAATTTTCTCTGAGATATTATCTGATTTCTTGGATTTATTTTTATTGTGACCCAACAAATTGGTATCAGAGCTTTGAGAGTCTAGCAAGGTATCCGACAAAGTTCTTAAAGAAAGTTAATTGAGTAGATTCTTGATATGGCTCCATCAAGCAGGATCGGGAAGTATGAAATTGAGAAGTTCAATGGTAAGAATTATTTTGGCTTTTGGAAAATTCAGATGAATGACGTTCTCATATCTCAAAAGCTTCACAAGGTTTTACAGGAAAAATCCAAGAAGTCAGTTGACATGACCGATGATGATTAGGATGACATGGATCTCGAAGCATGTGCTGTTATTCGTCTATGTTTGGAAAGGGATGTCGTGTACTCTGTGAAGGACGAAACCACCGCCGTTGGGCTCTGGTTGAAGTTGGAATCACTCTACTTGACGAAGACTCTCACCAACCGACATTATATGTTAAAGTCACTCTACAGACTAGGATGGAGGAAGGCACGTCAATTCGGGATCATATTTTAAAATTCAATCGAATTATTTTTGACTTGAAGGATGTTGACATACATAAAGAAGATGATCGTTTGGTGCTAATCCTATTATTTTCTTTGCCCGATTCTTATGAGAATCTTATTCAAACATTACTATACGGGAAAGACTCAATTTTCGTAGAAGAGGGTACGAGTGCCTTATTGTCTAATGAGGTGCGGAGGTTGGCTTCTAGTGGTGGAAACGATGGAGACCAAGCCCAAGGTTTGACGGCAAGAAGGAGGACAAACGATACAACATCTTATAGCAGAAGGTCAAGATCTAAGTCCAAGTCACCTATTGAGAAAGTGAAGTGTTTCAACTGCAATGAGAAAGGACATTATGCAAATAAGTGTCCTCATCCAAAGAAGAAGAACAAGAAAAAGGAGAATATGACAAAGAAAGAAGGTGATGAAGCAAACTGTGCATCAGATGCTGACAGTGACGGGGTCTATTTTTCGGTGGCATATGACAACATAAATGACCGTTGAATTCTCGATTTCGGATGTTCATACCAAATATGTCCAAAGAGAGTATGGTTTTCTTCCTACAAGATGACAAATGGTGGTTCTGTGTTAATGGACAACTACAATGCATGTCAAGCTGTTGGAATTGGATCTATCAAGGTAAAAATGTATGATAAAATTATGCGAACTTTGGCCGATATCAGACATGTTTTTGACCTCAAGAAAAATCTTATTTCTCTTGGTACGCTTGACTCGAATGGCAACAAGTTCATCGCCGAGGGTGGAGTGTCACGACCCGATCCCAAAAATATTTGGGTCGAACCAGATCATGTCCAGCCTGCACCGTTGTGAGACGATAGCAGTAAGCTGTTCTATACGCAGGTATTCACAACCACATCTATACATTTGTCACAACTTGTATATTCAAAAATTTTAAAACTTTTATTCAACAATTGAAAAGTACAACTGGAAATGGAAGAACTGAAACAAAGTAATGAATTCAAATTAACAAACTCCAAAACAATAAAACTAGAAAACTGGAAAACAACTAGCTAGGCGGTCGGCTCATCGGCCTCAGGTTCTGCGTCCTCCAAGGAGAACTCTGACAACACCACATGATACAATACCGGGTCATAGTAGCTATTGTACAATAGCTCAGCATCCTCAATATCACCTTAAAATGTGGGTCTCCAATCAGGAGGGAGCAAGTACGAATATGTATCTCACATTTCAAATAATAATGAAAAAGTGCATGCTAAACAGTCGAAACAATATTTTTTAGCAATTTAACAATTTAAAACAATGTGATTTGAATGTGTAATCGTCTATGACCGGCTTGGGTTGTACAATAGCGTCCTAGCGACGCGATACGGCTTATCCCATGTGTAAAAGGGGTAAGCTCGCACAATCATGCAATATGTGGGGTATTTGTCATAAACGTTACACTATTCCCCCAATTCCCACAATCAATATCAATCAATATTTGAACCCTAAGAGAGGGTTCCGTGTAGCAATGTGGTTTAAACATGCAACTTGATAATTACTAAATAAATTGTAAGAAAACGTAACCGTAACTGGCCTCTGTTAATTGACTGGATCGGGAATGTAGGTACCGAGAAGGAAGTCAAGTACATCTCCGAGATCCTACAGTTGAGAATCTTGACTTAGAACCATAATAAAACCATTCTACGTGTGTTAGTTACAATCTCTAGAAGCAGACCCTAGTCAGATTTTAAGTTACTTAGTTAATATACCGAAAAATTGTCTAATTGTCTTGACTTAGAACCATTATAAATATATCCATTTTATATTCTACGCGTTTAACGGCAAAATCAACATTCCAGAAAAATAAGAAAAAGCTACGCTACACAATACAGGGTCACAGAGAAATAAAGGAATAACTGGGCTTATTCCCTTTACAAATTATTTACATAAATTAATTAAATATAAAAAGTTGCTAGCGAGCTCTGAATGCCAGAAAGCGGTCTATTCAGGAGGCCGAGGCCCTGCACTCGAAAAATGAAAAATATCCAGTAACGAGTTCTAAATAAATTTATAGAATATAAAATATAGGTAAGTCTCAGACTTGGTCATTGAGTATCACGTTGTTGGCTAACACCTCAACGTACAGAAAGGTCCTGTAGCGTTTGCGTTTCGCCGAGGCTCATTCGACCGATACAGTCGTCGTCTAACCGAGGATACGTAAAATCTCGAAAAGCCGCAAACAAACCAACAACCAATTTGGAAATCCTTTTACAAAGACTGAGTTCGAAAGTAGATTTTGTTTTATGAAATTAATTTAAATACCAGTGTTTCGAAAAGGGTTTTACTGAAAATTTGGGCAGCACCTCCTCTGTAACTGGACAATCCAGCCACATAGGCGATACAAATCCCTGCACCAAAAGAAAGTCCCAAACCAGAGAATACACCAAACCAATCCACAATAATATTCCAACCCAGAGTAATAATCCACAACCCACACATAGATAAAAGCCAATATATAGATAAAGCCGAACCGCAAACCGAAAATAACGAATCGGACAAACATACGCGTCCCGCGTAAATAATCCGAACTACAGAAATACAACGCCGCGACGTAAAATGTCGTACGTATCCCCCAAATGCAACGGACTCAAATTTCGATCCCCGAAATGGGGTCGGAACCGTGTCATCATCGACACGAAAATTCAAAGGGACATGAGGACACGAAAATATACCTCGGGTGCTCGGCTAGAGCTCTCAGATGTAAATATTAGAAGAAAAATGAATTCCGCAGACTCGGGAAAACTCCAAAAAAAGCGGACAGCAAAGATCGGCCACGGAAACAGCGGATCTGGACCCACGAGATGCTACGGGCAGCGGATCGGGGCACGAGAACAACGGACGGAGCTCGGGGCAACGCTGCGGCGGAGCCGACAAGGCTCGGGGTCACGCCGGGAAGATCGCGGACAGGGCGTCGGCCACGGGGAACGGCACGCAGGCTGGCTCGGGGCGCCTGCGGAGGACGCTGGCGAGAGTCGCTGGCACGACGGTGAGCGGTTGGCGGGCAGCGCCGAGCGGGGTCGGGGGTGACCGCAAATGGGGCGGACGCGTGGGGGTCAGAGGCCGAGAGGCGGTCGGACGGGGCGGCCGGCCGACAGCACGCACAGGAGGCGCGGGGCGGATAAAAAGGGCGGCCGGCGCATGCAGGGCCGGGACGGTCGTGCGGCGGAGGGGCGCGGCACTGGACATCGGGATGCACGGGGAAGGTCTGCCGAGAGGAGGGCCGGCCATGAGGCGCACGGGCGGAGGCTCACGCGAGCGGTCGGCCGGAAGGCACGTGGACGGTCGGCTAGGGCATGGAAGCCGCTGGGGTCGGCCGGAGCTTGAAAGAGTTGGGGAAGAGATTAGGAAGAATATGAGAATGAGGGAGAAAGAGAGCTGGAGGTGTTGGTGTGAGTGGTGGTGGTGGGTTTTTAATGAGTTATGAAAAGAGTAGGAGAGAGAGAGATGTGGAAAGGAGGAGTTTTATGAGCAAAAGGGGAAGCTTGTCCAACGTGGAGGAAACCAAATTGTGGGCTAGGGGTTTTTAATGAGTCTGGGTAGTTAGTTTTAGGAAAATAGTATTTAAGTTATTTTTTTATTCCAAACAACATATTGGTATATTAATTTCAAGTCGCTAAAAAAGTTCAGAGAATGAATCGGAAACCGGAATTCGGGTCCAGCTCGGGGTCGGACCCCGGGCACGGAATCGGGACGGGTCAGAAATCAAAGATCCGATACAAATAAATTTGAAATAGTATTATTTTTGGAATACCGACTAATAATAATAATAATAATAATAATAATAGTAATAATAATAATAGTAATAATAATAATAATAATAATAATAATAATAATAATAATAATAATAATACCAATAATCTAACTATGCTGCGACAACTCCAATAATTCGCCAAAAATTCAAAAATCCAAAAATATGGGTTTTACAACCTTCCCTCCTTAGAAAATTTCGTCTTCGAAATTTCAAAGATAAGGGCCGGGGTATCACCAAAATCACTTAACCTTGATCAAAAACAGGATTTTAAATCATCATGCACGATCAAATTCTAGTCATGATCACTGGTTAAGATGATAAAAATATAGGCACGATCAAAATTATCTAGATATGATCTGGGATAGAGTTAGAATATTGTTGTGATTGAAATCATTTTAGGCACGAGAAAATCTAGGTACAAATATGATCATAACATAGGAGAAAATCAAATGAGGTCTCGTAAAACAGAAAAGGCAAGAAAGAAGCGAATGTCAACAGTTTATTGAGAAGGCAGAAAGTAATGAAATCTTTGAAATGAGGGACTAAAATGCTAAATCAAATTGGAATGTGGTACAAGGATTTGTGACTCAGGAAAGGTAAAAAAAATTGTATGATGGTAGGATAGCAAAGATGATTAGAATAATATAACTATGATAAGAATGTAATCGAATAAGGTATTTCCATTGAGAAATAAGTGATGATCAAAGGGAATAGAAAGAATATCGTATTACTATTTCAACGGATCAAAGATAGGATATGCGGGTAAAATAACTTACAAAATAACAATATTATTAATACCCCATGCAAAAATCCAATTTCTAACTTGCTAAACTAGTTGATCTCTAAGTATCTACAGAAAACTAAGGCAGCCGCCAAGGTATTAGAACTACTCTATTTGGAATCATAAATCACCTAAATCAAATTTTCTTCCGTCGTTGTATGTAACTCGTATGCCAAATGTATTTCAATTTCAAGTATGCCTCTCGATCAAAATATTTTACAGACATCAACTTCCAATTGTCAGCCATTTTTCCAAAACTGACTACATCAAAATTACAATCTCCCCTTGCCTTAGTAGATCCTTAGAAATTTTTTTAAGTTGATCCATGACTTATATTCGAGAATTTTCAATTCTTGAAATCAATTGACAGAATTACAATCATTAATCGATTTTAATCTTTAACTATGCACCTATCAATCGTTCTCATACAAACGCATTAACAAAATACCACAGAATCCCAATCGTTCTTACCATAACCAATATGAGCCTCCAATGTTTGGTAGAAATTGCAAATTCATTTGCTCCTTTCCAAAGTTGTATGCCAATGGTCTTATCTCAATTCCCCTCTGTTTATTCCTTCTCTAGAACCTATCATTCTATTGCTCGTGTTATTCCTTCCATGGCTATATTCGTCCCTTCTAGGTATAGTAGTCATCTAATCATAAAAGTTGATCCTCGTCAAGTGTTCCTTTACTTGATCATTATATTCACATGTTTTATTTATATATAATCCAAATTCACTTCCTCCATGGGAGAACATTACCAAATCCTATACTTTCCTTGCTAACTCTACCTACGTCTTCCTTTATCTTCGATAACTCTTCCTTTAAGCATAAAACTCAAAATCGTCAAATACCATCATTTTTGAATGAGGTTTAAACACTAGCGAACACTACTAACGATTCTATTCCAAATAAGTCACAAGCTAGATATACCACTCCCTCAAGGCTAGCTTACTCAAAGTATTCTTCTACCTTCTCTACCCATTAGCTATCTAATCTCATTAGAAGAATACCGATCCTCTAAGGATGCTCTTATCAGAATAATATAATAAGGTTGGTAGGTAACTATCTAGGTTTTCCCCGCATATAACTATCAATCTGCTTTATATATAGCAACAAAATATATAACTATCCACAAAATATATGCAACATACTAAAATTGAACCTTGGAAGGAATTGAGGAAATACAGATTGATATGGTCCTAATAAGTTCTAGGAAAAAATCAAGTAGAATTTCGTAGAAAAACTATTCTTTCTGGTTGTGATAAGATGTTTCTGAAAATGGAGACAACCGCTAGAAATGCAAATCCTCTAATCGGCAAAAATTAGAAAATTTGATGGTGCTAAAAAAAGGCAACCATGTTATGGATATAATCTGAATATTATTCGAAAATGAAATATATCTGAAGTCACTTTGCCTCAAATTTATTCCTCGCCAGAGTGCACCTGACTGCAGTGAAATTTTGGCTCAATAACTTGAATAGTAATAGGTTTTCGAGTAGTCTAACAACTTTATCCATTACCTGGCTGAACAACATAGGAGACAAATTTGATGTATTTAGGACGTAGTCTCAATAATATCCAAAAATCTATCAACACCTGAATCACTTCAACTTAGAGTCTATGTCCCGCCAATGCGCAACTGGCTGCAGTATACTCGTAGTTTCTATAATTCAAATAGATGGTTGCGACGCATATGTGCGAAGCCTTATTAGGTCACTGAATATTTTCTTAACTTTGTCCATGGGAATTTCAAAGGGATAATTTAACAATTCAAAAAGTTTTTCAATGACTAAAGGAAATTCAATATTAGGATGGAATCAATTCTCTGACCGTTCGTGCTTCATGATACTCAAGCATTTGAGTTAAGAAGCTTTCTAGGCCTTGAATTGATCAATAAGTTGCATAGAGAGAGTAAGGTTTCAAGTTGAGTGGAGAAAATCAACAAATGAAAATATTTTCGGTACTTGGAATAACGTAGGAAATGTCAATCCATATTGGAATTATTTTTCGGAAAATATTTCCCTTGGGAGATATGTGAACCAGCTAAGTTGAACCAATTCTTTGGTAACAATTAACCTTAGGGCTTTATGGTTCTAAAAGAATTCGGTTCAAAATTGGTTCTGAGAAAGTCAATTGGAAATAAGGCCAAGAGAAATGGTTGGATACACTGGTCGTAGAAATACTTTGGGTAGATAAGAGTTTATTAGGTTTGCTATAGAAGAATTTGAAACTCTAAATAGCGAATGGATGTAGTTCCAAATAAAGATAGAAGAGTAAGATTTGATCAACAAATGGAAAAGTTGGAATAGGTTTGCTAAAGAAGGAGATAAAAAAATCTAATCTTAATCCAAAAACGGCGAGAGAGTATGGATCCTAATGTTTGTTAGAATATGGTAAAGATATGAGATATGGAAAAAAAATAATCCCGAAAGCCATGGGACACTAAAATATACCAAAAATTTAGAAAATAAAATAGACAGTAAAATATACCATCATACAATCGGCCTAATCTAGATAAGGTTTATGTACAAACGTAAGCAAGGTAACCTATAAAACTATAAGCAAGCCAAAATAAATATTTTAAAATAAATAATTCGATCCTATATTGTAACATGGTGAATCTAGTAGACTCTCTGTTCACCATGTATATTATATCACTTCCAATTGTTATCAGTACCAACTAATATCTAGGTATTCCAAAATTCTATTCTTCCAATTCTTAATCACCTAATATATTCCTGAGAAATACCGCCTTACATACATTCTCATTAAGATTACAATTTAGAAATTGTATCGTAGGGGAGACATGACTTTGGGAAAGATATTGGCCAGAAAAAGTGTAATCAAGGATAATATGTTATGCTCCGGTAGGGTGTATCATCTAGTGCAAATTAATAATTCTAGGTATCATTAGCTTTTCTGGTCCTGGTCTGGTTCGAGCAGCCTCCCACTTCTCAATCTACTACTACGATTCTCTTGTCATATTTTCTTGCGTCATGCATAGAAAATAAGATCTTGCTAGTACCGACTGATAGGCATAGGTCAGGTTGTCTTCATAGTATGGCAAGTTTAGGGGCAAGCGTAAACAAGGTAACCTACCGTTCTATAAGCAAGCAAAAATAGTTACTTATATATAGATAATTCGGTCCTAGGTTGTGACAAATCAATATTCTAGTGTTCTAGTCGTTTCTAAGTATGTTCACCTAAGTTGTTGAAGGACCTGCATGGGCCACCACTAAAAATATGTCACGACCTGATCAAAAAAATTATTTGGGTCGAACCGGATCATGCCCAACCTGCAACGTTGTGAGACGGTGACAGTAAGCTGTTCTATATGCAGGTATTCACAACCACATCTATACATTTGTCACAACTTGTATATACGAAAACTTTAAAACTTTTATTCAACAATTGAAAAGTACAACTGGAAATGGAAGAACTGAAACAAAGTACTGAATTCAAATTAACAAACTCCAAAACAATAAAACTAGAAAACTGGAAAACAACTAGCTAGGCGGTCGACTCATTGGCCGCAGGTTCTGCGTCCTCCAAGGGGGACTCTGTCAACACCACAGGATACAATACCAGGTCATAGTAGCTATTGTACAATAGCTCAGCATCCTCAATGTCACCTAAAAATGTGGGTCTCCAGTCAGGAGGGAGCAAGTACGAATATGTATCTCACATTTCAAATAATAATGAAAAAGTGCAGGCTAAACAGTTGAAACAATATTTTTCGGCAACTTAACAATTTAAAACAATGTGATTTGAATGTGTAATCGTCTATGACCGGCTTGGGTTGTACAATAACGTCCTAGCGACGCGATACGGCTTATCCCCGTGTGTAAGAGGGGTAAGCTCGTACAATCATGCAATATGGGGGGTATTGGTCATAAATGTTACACTATTTCCCCAATCCCCACAATCAATATCAATCAATATTTGAACCCTAGGAGAGGGTTCCGTATAGCAATATGGTTTAAACATGCAACTTGACAATTACTAAATAAAATGCAAGAAAATATAACCGTAACTTGCCTCTGTTAATTAACTGGATCGAGAATGTCAGTACCGAGGAGGAAGTCAAGTACGTCTCCGAGATCCTACAGTTGAGAACCTTGACTTAGAACCATAATGAAACTATTCTAGGTGTGCTAGTTACAATCTCTAGAAGCAGACCCTAGTCAGATTTTAAGTTACTTAGTTAATCTACCAAAAAATTGTCTAACGTCGCAAACTACGTTCGTTTATCATTTTAATGAAATAAGTCGGTTACTGATTAATTTGGGAAAAATAACAATTATCGGTTAATTTGGCAAAACTTTGTATTTTAAGTATATATATATATAAAACTAGGCTTTTTCTTTTACATGAGAAAACATGTGAATTACTAAATTACCAGGTTATTTATTATGAGAAAACTTATTAATTTTATTTATAAAATAAATATATCCATTTTATATTCTACGCGTTTAATGGCAAAATTAACATTCCAGAAAAATAAGAAAAAGCTACGCTACACAATACAGGATCACAGAGAAATAAAGAAAAAACTGGGCTTATGCCCTTTACAAATTATTTACATAAATTAATTAAATATTAAAAGTTGCTGACGAGCTCTGAATGCCGGGAAGCGGTCTATTCAGGAGGCCGAGGCCCTGCACTCGAAATATGAAAAATATCCAGTAACGAGTTCTAAATAAATTTATAGAATATAAAATATAAGTAAGTCTCAGACTTGGTCATTGAGTATCACGTTGCTGGCTAACACCTCAACATACAGAAAGGTCATGTAGCGTTTGCATTTCGCCGAGGCTCATTCGACCGATACGGTCGTCGTCTAACCGGGGATACGTAAAATCTCGAAAAGCCACAAACCAACCAACAACCAATTTGGAAATCCTTTTACAAAGATCGAGTTCGAAATTAGATTTTGTTTTATGAAAATTAATTTAAATACCAGTATTTCGAAAAGGGTTTTACTGAAAATTTGGACAGCATCTCCTCTGTAACTGGACAATCCAGCCACATAGGCGATACAAATCCCTGCACCAAAAGAAAGTCTTAAACCAGGGAATACACCAAACCAATCCACAATAATATTCCAACCCAGAGTAATAATCCACAACCCACACATATAGATAAAAGCAACATATAGATAAAGCCGAACCGCAAACCGAAAATAACGAATTGGACAAACATACGCGTCCCGCGTAAATAATCTGAACAACAGAAATACAACGCCGCGACGTAAAACGTCGTGCGTATCCCCCAAATGCAACGGACTCAAATTCTGATCCCCGAAATGGGGTCGGGACCGCGTTATCATCGACACAAAAACTTAAAGGGACACGAGGACACGAAAATATACCTCGAGTGCTCGGCTAGAGCTCTCAGATGTAAATATTAGAAGAAAAATGGATTCCGCGGACTCAGAAAAACTCTAAAATATGCGAACAGCAAAGATCGGCCACGGGAACAGCGGATCTGGACCCAGAGACGCTGCGGGCAGCGGATTGGGGCACGGAAACAACGAACGGAGCTCGAGGCAGCGCTGGGGCCGAGCCGACAGGGCTCAGGGTCATGCCGGGAAGATCGCGGATGGGGCATCGGCCACGGGGAACGACACGTGGGCTGGCTTGGGACGCCTGCGCGGGACGCTGGCGAAGGTCGCCGGCACGGCGGTGAGCGATTTACGGGCAGCATCGAACGGGGTCGTGGGCGGCCGCAGATGGGGCGGACGCGTGGGGGTCAGAGGCCGAGAGGCGGCCGGACGAGGCGGCCGACCGGCAGCATGCACAGGAGGTGCGGGGGCGGACGAAAAGGGCGGCCGGAGCACGCGGGGCCAGGACGATTGTGCGGCGGAGGGGCGTAGCACTGGACAGCAGGATGCACGGGGAAGGTCTGCCGAGAGGAGGGCCGGCCATAAGGCGCACGGGCAGAGGCTCACGCGAGCGGTCGACCGAAAGGCACAGGGACGGTCGGCTAGGGCATGGAAGCCGCTGGGGTCGGCCGGAGCTTGAAAGAGTTGGGGAAGAGATTGGGAAGAATATGAGAATGAGGAAGAAAGAGTGCCGGAGGTGTTGGTGTGAGTTGTGGTGGTGGGTTTTTAATGAGAGTATGGAAAGAGTGGGAGAGAGAGATATGGAAAGGGGGAGTTTTAGGTGCAAAAGGGGAAGCTTGTCCAACGTGGGGGAAACCAGGTCGTGGGCTAAGGGTTTTTAATGAGTCTGGGTAGTTAGTTTTAGGAAAATAATATTTAAGTTATTTTTTTATTCCAAACAATATATTGGTATATTAATTTCAAGTCACTAAAAAATTTCAGAGGATGGATCGAAAACCGGAATTCGGGTTCAGCTCAGGGTTGGACCCCGGGCGCGGAATCGGGACGGGTCGGAAATCAAAGATCCGATACAAATAAATTTGAAATAGTATTTTTTTAATACCGACTAATAATAATAATAATAATAATAATAATAATAATAATAATAATAATAATAATAATAATCTAACTATGCTGCAACAAATCTAATAATTTGCCAAAAATTCAAAAATCCAAAAATATGGGTTTTACATCGAGTCTTTGCGGGTTGTTCGTGATTCTTCGGTGGTGATGAAAGGTCACCGATAGGGTAACCTATATATCTTATTGGGAAGCACTGTGACTGGGACTATAGCAGTCAGTACATCTAATTTATCTGATAGCACGCATTTTTGGCATATGCGGCTTGGGCATATGATTGAGAAAGGTCTGTCCTTATTGAGCAAGCAAGGGTTACTGAAGAACTTGAAGAAGCCAAGTATAGATTTTTGTGAGCATTGCGTTTATGGCAAGCAGCACAGGGTGAGCTTCAGTACAAGCAAGCAGAAAACAAGAGCTATTCTCAACTACATGCATACAGATGTATGAGGATCTTGCAGGATTCCTTCCAAGAATGGAGCAAAGTACTATGTTACTTTTATTGATGATTATACTCGTTATGTTTGGTTGTATTTCATGAAAACCAAGGATCAAGTGTTTGAAAAGTTCAAGCAGTGGAAAGCGATCATGGAGAACAGAACGGGCATAAAGGTTAAGACATTGAGGTCTGATAATGATACTGAATATACCTATGGACCTTTCAAAGATTTTTGTGCTCAAGAATGTATCATTCGACATTGGACTGTCAGGAACATGTCGTAGCAGAATGGGATAGCAAAGAGGATGAACCAAACCTTGCTTGAGAAAGCAAGATGTATGCTCTCTAATGCCGGTTTAGGCAAAGAATGGTGGGCAAATGCTATACACATGGCGCGGTACTTGGTTAATAGATCACCAACTTCGGCTATAGATTGTAAGACTCCATACGAGGTGATGACCAACAAACCAGCAGATTACAACACTTTGTTCGTATTTGGATGCAAAGCTTACTATCATGTCAATGAGGGAAAGTTGGATACGAGAGCCAAGAAAGCCATCCTTGGGATATGCATAAGGAGTGAAGGGATACTGCCTGTATTGTTCGGAGGATAAGAAGTTCTTAATCAGTAGGGATGTCACATTTGATGAGTCTTCAGTGTTGACTTCAAGCAAGAAGAGTGAGTCTGATCATGATGGTGGTGTATCTAGCAAATCTTAAACTGTTGAGATTGAGTCATCTGAGGATGCATCAAATGAGGTAAAGGTTTCTGAAAATGTTCATCAAGCCCCACGAGAGCAACAACCAGAGAATAAGTAGCATCAGCAGCAAGATTCTTTGACCATAACTAGGCCAAGAAGATCGATCAAGCCAGTACACATGTATGGATTTGATGAACTGGTAAAGCACTATGGACAGTTAAATATGGTGGCATATGCACTATCAGTGTAGGATGACGAGCCAATCACCTTCAGACAGACCATCAAAGATACTAGCAGCAAGAATGGATGGTGGCATGCAGGAAGAGATTGAGTCTCTCCATAAGAACTGTACATGGAATTTGGTTCCATTACCCAAAGGCAAGCGAGCTATAGGCTGTAAGAGAGTTTAAAAGAAGAACAAGGCTTCTCCAGAGCCAGGTGGAGAAGTTTTGATTGAGAGCCCTTAGGGATGTATTTGACGAGTGGTTGATTTGGTAAAATTATGCGGTAGAGAAGTGTGTCGGCTCGGTTTTATGGCAAAACCTTGTCGATGTGGAGATATGAAGGAAAATATCCAAAATAGGCTAATGACCTTTTTTGACTTTGACCATGTATATAGTAATCCAACATAGGATTGGATTTCTAATATATGTAAGTCTACATGGGATTAGATTTCCAGTATATAAGCCTACATAGGATTGGATTTACATATATAGACAAATATCATAGTATATAATGGGGTCTAAAGGTTCTCCATAATATATCACCTCAAGAGTGCTCAATGTAAGTTGTTGAATAAGTTCAACACAAGTATATCTCATTGTGCTCAAGTTGTTGAAAAAGTTCAACACAAGAGAGCTAAAGTTGTTGAATAAGTTCAACACAAAAGTTTGAGAGATTTTTTTTTTATCTTTGTGATAGAAAGTTCTTGAGTGCAAGGAGAGAAGTATTGAGAGCTATTGTAATTCATTTTCTTCTTCATAGTGAAACAAATTCACCATCGTCTGTGGAATGAGGCATCTTGGCCGAACCACGTAAATCATTGTCTTTGTGGTTTTGAATTTGCTCTGAGATATTATCTGATTTCTTGGATTTATTTTTGCTATGCCCCAACAATGCATTATGGTAAAATAAATGGGGTGCAATTCAAAATTTTATTTTCATGTGGGATGTATCTTGAATTATGCTAAAACAAGTAGGGTGCAACTCAATTTTTTTATAAGTTCCCATAGTTGTTTATAATTTGGGCCAAATTCGTAACCAAGCATTTATAGGAAATTTATGTGGAGATTATTTTAACTTCAAATAAACTAAATTCTTTTGGGACTGGTCAATCGGAATTTCAGAATCACATAATCTAGTTGTAATATCTAGTGTTAGCCAAATATGACTGGTTAATCACCTGTGAACGTAGGGAGGATCCAGAAATATAAACTGGGTGGGCTAGAGTGAATTCAAATGAACTAGATGTGGGCTAACTCCTACAAAATAAATCAAAAATAATAAGATTTTATGGAAAAAAGAAGAAAGAAATTGGGATGGGCTGAAGCCCACCCCAGCGACTTCATGGATCCGTTCCTATGTGAACGTCACACCTAAACTGTGATTTGGAATCACAAAAACCAATTTTACTTTTCTACTCATGCTAAGTTTTTGAAAAGGAGGATAAAAAAATAAAAACAGGGCGACGACAAGACTCGGATTAGATGAAGGACCGAACATACGCGATATCCTTACCATGCATGAGCAACTCCATTGTGACATGCTCTGGTTTAACATATTGTTTGGAAAGTGAGGAAAATGGTAGAAAGAAAAATGTTGAGGAGAAAATGCAAGAAAGGGGGAGGAATTAGGTAGGCTCCACTAAAAAAAATTTCTTCCAAAAGTGGAAGAAATTGGAGAGATATGAGAGGGTTGTTTAAAAATCTACCCAATTACCCCTAAAAATGCTAAGCATAAATTATGATTTGAAAAAACCAAGGACTAAATAGTAGTTATATCCTCATCTCATAAACAAACAATTTTTTTAATTACTTTTCCTCCCACTACTTTTTTATCATTCAAACAAGAATTTTTTTTCCTTCGTTTTACTCTCCTTCATTTTTCTTTTCTTCAAAATTTTCTTTCCCCCCCACCCCCACCCCTCTAACCCGCCACACCCCCACCCCAAACAAAATTTCCAAACACACCCTAAAGGTGTTCTTTCGTTTTTATAGTATTAGATGTTTGTTTGGCTTTGTAAGGGCTTGCATATGCTTTTTGGTTTGAAGGTGTTAATTTGTTTGGAGAATTTATTCAGTGAGACAAACTTACCATGTGATAATAGTAAATGTTAAACTAGTACAATAATATATTAACATAAATATCAAAGTCATACAAAAATAATCAACCAATTATCAAATATTATTAAGATATGATTATAAAAATAAGATATTATTGTGTATCATTATACCATTGGACGAATTTACCATTTACCTTTGCCATGTTTTTTCTGAGGGAAAATCTATGGCTTTATTAATCAGGCAAACATGAAGTATGCGATAAACTATTGCTAGGAGAGGGGCCTTCAGAAGCTAATAGCTGAATAATACATTCAGGAGGAGAGAAAAGTAAAGGCTCCACATTAGCGAGGTTGTGTGCCACCTTGTTGCCCGACCGACCTATGAATTGGAAGCCGATATATGGGAATGTTGAGAGTTCTGCTTTGATGGAGAGGATGATGTCTTGAAGCCTCCATGGGACATTCGAGATATACCCTTTGAATGCTCTAATGGCCATTAGAGAGTCTCCTTCTATGACAAAGGACAAGGAGCTGCGACCCGATGACAGATGCTTTGCAAGGAGAATACCTTGGTGGATGGCGTGAATTTCTGCTTGAAGGCTGATGTCCGGACTATAAGTAGGCTCTGAGTGCCAAATTCTCGCTCATAAGAACTTGGAGTTAACATCTCTGGCTATAGCTGCTGCGCCTATGACTGATGCAGTAGTAGCTCCATCTACATTGATTTTAATGGTGTCTCCAGTAGGGGGAGCCCAGCTAGGGGTGCTCGTGGCGATGTCTTTAAGGTTTTGGATCTCTCTGAGCCTCGTATTAGCTTCCGTACTGTAAGTTGTGCGGATTGTGGATGCTGTTTGTAGGATGGATTGTATTCTCGGGGCTACATGGCAAAATATACAGTTGCATCGAGCCTTGCAGATGGCCCAGGAGATCGTTGCCCCAAGCTTGAATGCCTCTTGTGAATTGGTGTCTAGGAGCCATGAAGTGAGCAGTTTATGAATTTTGAAATGGCTCTCAATTCTCAGTCCCAAGCTGGAGCCATGTTGGAGTTTTGGCCTTTCCTTTAGAAACTTTAGTCCCACATCGGATAGGCCAAAGAGTTTGTATCTCTATATATTAGTGTTGCTATTATTGGAGATGCACATGTGGTGTGGAGGTGCACATGGGTTTGCCATGTGGGGTTATTTTTCTAATGGGAAAAAGGCTAAAATCAACAATTAAAGCATTCATGCTTTTTGCTCTTGGGAAATTTATTTCCATAGGAGCTAAGCCCCGTAGGGGCTTAGCGACTCAGACTCGGACTCAGACTCGGCCTCGGGCTCGGGCTCGGACTCGGGCTTATGAGGCATAATGTAGCATTTTGTTGGCGCACTTTGCACTTAGCACGTCAGCATCGTCGCTAGGCGCATAGTGCGCTTAAGTTGCGCTCATTGCACGACCACGTTGCGTGGCCCGTTACGCGAGCCCAGTCACGCAGCCCAGTGCGCGTAGCGTGCGTAGTGTGCACAACGTACGCAGCGTACGCAGTGTGTATAGAGTGCGTAGTGTGCGTAGGGTGCGTAAAGGGGCTGTGTGTGTAAAGTGCAAATTACGTCGGTGGCACAACTTGCAGCAGAACGTGTCTTTACATGTTCTGAGCGGTTGCTTCATGTAAGGGGTAGTTATTACCACGTCCCTAACATTGTGCTAACCGGGCAGTTGTTGCAGGGGCCTATAAAGGCCTCCTCCTTCTCTCTCATAGGTTAGAACATATACACAAGTAGTAGACAGAATGTTTACAAGTGTTTAGAAGCTGTGAGAGAGAAGAGAGGTATCGTACGAGCATTGAGTTTTGCACGGGAGTTCTTATTCATCCGAGGAGTCAGAAGAGCAAGAGTGTTCCAAGTTCTCCGACGAACTTACTGGTTCCTGGAAGCTATTCGTGTGGGGGCGAATAAAGCTTTGAGCAACGGTGATCATTCACCCCAGCAGGAGATTTTACATCTTTCGCCTGTCACCTTCTTTGTTGGTTTTATCAGGATTCTATTAGCGCACCTTTGGTGAAGTGTTTGCGTTAATATTATCAGAATTCTATCTGTGCACCTTCTGTTAAGTGTAGCACTAGAAGAATTTCTCTTACGTACCTTCTGTGAAGTGTTACGTTCTGTGCACCTTCTGTGAAGTGTAGCACTAGTAGAATTTCTCTTACGTACCTTCTATGAAGTGTTACGTTCTGTGTACCTTCTGTGAAGTGTAGCACTAGTTGAAATTTATCTTACGTACCTTTTATGAAGTGTTACGTAATAACGATTGTTTGTACAATTGTTACGAAATTTCAGTTTTCCATCGAAAAATTGCGCCCCGGCATTAACAATCTCAAAGCTTTATTGCTACGATGGAAAACGTTAATGTTTCACTCTTCAATTCTGACTTTTGTAAGTTAGAAAAGTATGATGGAGAACTTTACCAAGTCTGGAAGAGAAAGGTTTATCTTACCCTTCAACTCAAAGACGTAGATCACGTACTTCTGGAGGAAGAACCTACTGTTCCAGATGTTGGATCTGCTGCCGCAATCACCGCGACTACTAAACTTCAAGCAAAATGGAGAAGGGAAAATAGTATTTGCAGGCTGCTTATCCTGAATGCTATAGAAGATTCCCTTACAGAATCCTATTCTAAGAAGACTATCGCTAGAGACATATGGGAGTCTCTAGAAAAACTCTACGAAGAAGACAAGAACCGCAGTAAAATCTTTGTGGTTGAAAAATATCACAAGTGGTTCTTTGAAGACGAAAAGTCTATGCTGCCGCAGGTGAAGGAGTTCCTGAAACTGCGACAGAAGCTGGAAGACGAGGCGATGCCCCTCCCCAATAAGTTTGTTGTTGGAGGGATTGTCTCAAAGCTCCCCGCTGGGTGGAGCAAGTTCTATGCAAACATGCATAGGAAGAAGCTGGAGATCACCCTTGAAGATCTCCTGCAGAAAATCTATGTTGAGGACCAGATGCGGGCTCAACTGAAGGTGGACATACTGTCTAAGCAATTGGCTAATGCCAATATGGTTCATACCAAGGAACCAAGGGGAAAGCAGGCGGCTTTCCACAGCAAGAAGAAGGACCCTGACAATCTGAAAGTCAAGAAAACTTATTTCAAGAAAAAGAAGCCAAAGTCTCAGATGCCTTGCTTCAAGTGTGGCAAGAAGGGCCACTTTAAGAATGAGTGCAAAGCAAAAACCAAGTAATCAGAGCAAGTAGAGCCAAGTAAGGTATCTATGATCACTGACATTGTTGCTATGATTGTGCAGGTTGATGCAGTAAGGACTGACTCTGACTGGTGGGTAGACACTGGAGCCTTCTGCCATGTCTGCTCCAGTAAGGAGTGGTTCACCACCTACACACCTACTTCTGAAGTGGTTATGATGGCGAACCAGGCACAAGCTGAAGTGCTCGGGATTGGGACGATGGTGTTGAAGCTGAATTCCGAGAAGTCTCTGACGCTTCAAGGCGTGAAGCACGTACCTGCTATCGCCAAGCACCTGATCTCAGGAGGCCTACTCTCCAACGCAGGCCTCAGGATGGACATCAATGCTGGCCAGATGGTGATGTCTATCAGGGGAACATATTTCGAGAAAGCTTTTTATACTGAAGTGTAGAAGCATGGAAAAGAATAAAGAAAAGTCCATGCGGCCAAGGATCCCTATGCGGCTCAGGGATCCTTGCGGCTCAAGAGTCTATGCGGCTCGAATAATCCTATGCGGCCTAGAGAGGAGCCACGTGGCCTTCAACAGCTCCTCCCTTTGTCTTTTGCTGCATTTAATGTCCTGACGGCTGACAGCTCTGACAAATGACAGCTCTGACATAAAGGTGCAATAATGACTGACATAAAGGGGCGTTTCTAGAGAAGAGGAGAAAATCTTCTCACAGTTGGCAGAATCCACCAAATTCCAAGGCATGCGGCTGCTGTATTTATGCGACCGACCACTCCATGCGGCCGTCCATTTCATGCGGCCGCCCATCTTCATGCGGCTGTATCTTTTATGCGGCTGCCCATCTTCATGCGGCTGCATCCTTTATGCGGCTGCCCATCAGCATGCGACTGCCTATCCCCATGCGGATGCCCACCTTCATGCGGCTGTTCATTCCTATGCGGATGTCCATCTTCATGCGGCCGTTCATCCTCATGCGGCCCACGCATATGCGGCTCTGCCAAGATGACCCAGTGGAGGCACGTGGTATTTTTTATGACGACCGAGACACGTGGCAGTCTTATCTTCCTAGAATTATGGGTGCTAACAAATCCTAACAAAATCAGATTTGTTGCAATCACCATAATTGCCCAGATCAAGTCAAATCGAGCAAATTGGACACGTGGCAGGCCATTACAAAGTCGCGAATATTCATGGCAATCAATATTTATTGTCTACAGAGATTTGATGCAATCTACATTAATTACCCAGATTTGCTACAATCAGAATGAAGGGCCCCAGATTAATTGGTCCTTAACCTCCGACATATCAAGGAGGCAATCATTACAAATCCTAATGATTGCATCCCACTCCTATAAATAGCAAGATGCCATTCCCTTGCGAAGAGGACCTTTTCTGGAGAAGAGCACCAGAGCACTTGGAGAGACTTAAAGAGAGAGAGCAAAGAGAGCATTTCTTTAACGCCAAGCAGATCTTTCCCGGAGCGAAGGCTGCATCCGATCGTCCAAGGAGTAAGGCAGAACTGTCGTCGCTTTCCCGAGCCTCTACCGTCACCCCCTAGAATCTAAAATAAACAATTGTACTTAGATTGCTGTACCTAGGTTTTTGTCCCTAGGCTTTCTTTGTACATGCGAGTTTGTATTGTGAAGTAAAAGTCCAGTCCTCCGATAATTGTTCTGTTCTTTTATATTTTATGGCAAACACGATGACGACTCTGCTGGGGACAAACTTTTCCACGGATGAGGAGTTAGTGACGCAATTGGATGCAGCCAAACTTGGCTCCAAACAACAGAAGATGGTCGTCCGCTTCGACCAACAGGTGTTCGAAAAAATGCTCTCCGAAGGAAGCGCTGGCCCGGTCCAGAAGCGAACCTGCACAAAGAAGGCTTGCAGGGAGTGGAGTCCAAAGTCATTTGCTCCTCCCCAAGCTCTGGACGGAGTACTCTCTGCTGCCCAAGACGGCGGAGGCAACTCTCATACGGCTCCACTTCAAGCCATAGAGGACTCTGCTGTCCCCAAGTCCGGCAGAGGAAAGCACTATGATGCTGGAATTGCAGGGGCAAAGAGTGATTCTATGAGCTCCAGGAAGAATCCGAACAAAGGCACTATCCGCAAAATGAAGACTCATGCGGCCAAGATTGCCAGCAGCATGAATGATGTCCATGCGGCCGAAATTGCCAGCCAAATGCATAGCACTCATGCCGCCAGGATTTCCAGCCGCATGGAGAAGACCTATGCGGCTGAGACTTTCAGCCGCATGAAGAAAGCCCATGCGGCTACGACTGTCAGCCGCATGAAGACTATTGATTCCAGCTGCATGCCGTCTGCTCCACGCGGCTCAGTCTTCGATCGTCTCTCCTATGGTCCTGATCTCTTGTACTCCCGAGAAGACATGCCTGACTCTCTCCAGCACCACTTTGACTATTCCTACTATACGCCTTCAGGCGTCCGAGTGAAGAAGTCAAGGGCAGCACGAGCTCGGCGAGCTCAGTCGGCTGTCCTAACCTCTGACCATCCGAGCGCTCCACATACTGTTATGCGGACCTTTGATAGAAAGTTGTACAGAACCACTCGAGTCCAGCCCCCGGCGGCAAACGGACAGAGTGGTTCCCAAAAGTCTCCCAAAACCTAGGGAGCAAACATGGTCGTTCCAGACCCGTCCGACCTGCGTGAGGTTATCCTCCACAAACGCAAGGAAAGAAAAGAGGCCCCGGTATGCAAAGAGTCCTCCCACGGACGTCACTGCACCCAAATCATCGTCAACTGCTATTGCAATAATGCGACAACACAAGAAGACCGGTAGTCCGTCATCCAAAGATTGTAACAGCCGAGCTCAGAGGATGAGGCGCTACCCGTCGTCTCTTGCAACTCCACTCAGAAAATCCCCGCCGATGGGAGAGGGAAGAAGATAAACGTTTCCAGTTCGAAGATCTCAACCACTGTGACTAAGAAACTGTTGTCTAAACGGTTATCCACCACCGAAGATTTCCAAGGTACCCGTTCGAAGACAAAATCTACTACTGTAGGAGATTCATCACCCACACCACTGGGGGTTACTGAAACTGGGGGTAGCACTCCTCAGAATATCCACGATAATCCGATGTTCCAAGGAGATGAGCCCGGGAAAACTACTCTCCCATCAGATACAGCAGGTACCGACGTCCCCGAGGACGTCCATGACTCTCAAGATGAAGCAAGCTCTGAAGTTGGGGGTACTATTCCTTCTGAGTCCGAACCAGAGGAGAACATTCCCACTTACCTCGATGACTTCTCAGTACAGGGGTATGATTCGGAGGGTACGTCTGTAGAAGCATGGAAAATATCAGAGTAATGGTCCATGCGGCTCTGGGAAGAAAGCCCATACGGCTCATACAGGAGCTGTCTTATGCAATTAAAAGAAGACTCTCAGTCTCATGCGGCTCGGGAGTGTATGCGGTTCATCAGGAATATGCGGCCCGATCGACGCCACATCCCCCCTTGGGATCCCTTCCTACAGCTGGCCAATTGAGTAGTGGCCTCATTTAATGCCCTGACACGACTCGACAACCATGACGGCTCTGACATAAAGTGTCATAATGGTTCTGCCATAATGACAGACTCTTCGGGAAAAGAAGAAAATCTCTGACCCGATCCGTCAGAAGTCCCAGATTGCCACGTGGCAATCAGCCATATGCGGCCCACCGAGAGCCCAGTCCCTGCGGCCCAACACAACGCTGTACATGCGGCTCCCTGAGAACTCATTCCTGTGGCTCAAGGCAACGCTAGTTTTATACGGCTCGCAAAGACTATGCATATGCGTCTCATTGAGAGTTCATCCCCTGCGGCTCAATAAAGCATTGTCCTATGCAGCTCACGAGGAGTATCTCCCTGCGGTTCAAGTATCGCCCATTCTATGCGGCTCTGGCAGGACCCACAATTAAAACATGTGGCATCGAATCAATCGAGGATCTAACCGAATCCCAATAAGTATATTTGACATCATCGTCATAATTACTAAGATCAGGGCATATCATTTATCATCAAGCCAATGGGACACATGGCGAGCAATCGGGCATTGGTATAATCAATCATGAAGATTTAAAGCAGTTAACATTAACTGCTCACAAGATTCAGTGCTATCTGCATTAATGGCCTAGATTCATTGTAATCAGGATGAAGGGTTCAGATAGATTGAGGAAGCACCGACATTCTAAACAATCATTAGCAAACCCTAATGATCATACCCCACCCTTATAAATAGCCAGCATCATTTCTCTGCAAAAGGGACCGACAACAAAAAGAATAAAAAAATACAGAGTCAGAGAGAGAATACACACACAGAGAGAGAAGCCATGAGAGCAACAACGGAGCAAAAAGAGCACTTCTTCGTCAACGCCAACCATCTTTTCACAAGGAGCCAAGGCTGCATACCGATCGTCCAAGGAGTAAGGCAGGGCTACCGTCGCCTTCCCGAGCCTCTATTGTCACCCCTCAGAATCTAAAATAAACAATTGTACTTAGATTGCTGTACCTAGGTTTTCGTCCCTAGGCTTTCTTTATACAAGCGAGTTTGTATTGTGAGTCTAAGTTCAGTCCTCCGATAATTGTTCTGTACTTTTACAATCAATGGCAAACACGATGGCGACTCTGCTGGGGACTAACTTCTCCACGGCTGAGGAGTTGGTGACGCAATCGGATGCAGCCAAGCTTGGCTCCACGCAACAAAAGATGGTCGTCCGCTTCGACCAACAAGCGTTTGAAGAGATGCTCTCCGAAGGAAGCGCTGGCCCGGTCCAAAAGCGCACCCGCACGACAAAGGCTCGCAGAGAGTGGAGGCCAAAATTATTTGCTCCTCCCCTAGCCCCCGACGGTGTACCCTCTGTTGCTCAAGACAGTGAGAAGGACTCTTCTGCGGCCCCACTTCAGACCGTAGACAACTCTACTGTCCCCAAGTCTGGGAGAAGAAAATACTATAATGCTGGACTTGCAGGGACAAAGAGAAACTCTACGCGAACTGAGCCGCATAGGGGTGCTAGCCGAGTGAAAAAGGCTCATACGGCCACATCCGCTAGCCGCATGGACAAAGCCCATGCGGCCACAGTCGCTAGCCGCATGAAGAAGAATCATGCGGTCACATCTGGCAGCCGTATAGTTTATGCAGCTACTGTCGCCAATCATATGGATGAAACACATGAGGCTACAGGAGGCAGTCGCTTGTAGAAAACCCATGCGGCCACTATTGCCTACCGCATGCTGCCAGCCTGCACGGTCGTAACTCCTAGCCGCCCACAGACAACTCATCCGACAGCAGAAGACGACCGCATGCAGACAGCCTGCACGGTACCCAACTCTAGCAGCATAGCGTCTGTTCCACGCTTCTCTCGATCGGTCTTCGACCGTCTCCCATACGGTCCTGACCCTGATGATTCTCTGTATGATAAGCCAGACTCTGTGGCATTCAACTTGGACTCCTCCTATTACGCACCCATAAGTGCTAAAGGAAGGAAGTCTAGGGCAGCGCGGGCTCATCGAGCCCAGTCAGTTGTCCCAACCTCTGACTATCGGAGCGTCCCGTTGACTATCACACGGGCCTCGGATGGAAAGTTGCATACAACTGTTCAAGTCCAGCCCTCTGCGGCGAACAGACAGAGTGGTTCCTCTGACCTGCGGGAGACGATCCTCCACAAACGCAAGGAAAGAGAAGGAGTGTCGGTGTGCAAAGAGTCCTCGTTTAGACATCGCTGCACCTAAATCATCGTCAATTGCTGCTGCAACAACGCGGCAATGACGGAAGCTCGGCCATCCGTCTTCCAAAGGCTACAGCACCCAAACTCAGAAGATGAGGCACCTCCTGTTGTCTCCTGCAATTCTGCTCAAAAAGTCCCCGCCGAAGAGAGAAGGAAGAAAACGAGCATCTCCAGTCCGAAGATATCAACCACTACAACTAAGAAACTGTCGTCTAAACGGTTGTCCTCCACTGGTGTATTCCAACACACCCGTTCAAAGACAAAATTTACCTCGATGGGAAATTCATCATCCATATCTCTGGGGGTTGAAGGAGCTAGGGTAGCACTCCTCCGAACATCCGCAACAATCCGATGTTCCAAGGAACCGAGTCCGCACAAACAACTCTTCCATCAGGAGCAACGGACGTTGATGCCCCCGAGGACATCCGTAACTCTCAAGACAAGGCAAGCTCTGAAGCTGGGGATACCATTCCCTCCGAGTTCGAGCCCGAAGAGAACATTCCCACCTATCCCGATGACTTCTCAGTGCATGGGTATGACTCAGAGGGCACATCCTCCACCGTTCCTTCCATCACTCCTTACGTAAGAACGGTGTTCATGACGGCAGCGATCAAGGTGGTTCCAGTGATCGCCAGCGCATTGACAGTCTCGAAGCCATATTACTTGCTTTGGTCAAGTCTGTAGACGAGATTAAAGCGGCCCTGCCCACTCTACAAGGAGGAGCGCCTGGTCAAACAAACACGGGTCCCACGGTCAATATAGATTCGAACTCAGCGGCACCAAACCAGGGCAATAATCCTTCCGAAATAACAGCCCCCGCCACGACAGATGAGACCCGAGAAGTAAGAAGAGAGGTCCAGGAGCTCCGTGCCATGTTTTATGCCCGAGAAAACGCTCAAGATCTCAGAATACGGCAACCATATCCTGCTGAGTGGAGGGATGTTCCATTCCCACCAAGATATAAGACGTTCAACATCAACCCGTATGATGGCAAAACCTCAGCAAGTCGGTACATCACTTACTTTGAGGTCACCACCGACCATCTGTCCCATGAAGATGCGATCCTCATACGGTTATTCATTGGAGCATTAGAAGGAGTCGTCTTTGATTGGTACCGCAATCTACCGGACAACTGCATCCATTCCTTCGCCGGCTTCAAGCGTATGTTCTTGGAACGGTTCTATGAAGTAGGACAAGACGTTACTATGTCCACTCTCATGGACGTCGTCCAAGGGGAGAAGGAGTTAATGAGGAACTACATTGAGCGGTTCCGCCAGACCGCCATGAAGCTGCCTTCCAGAAATTCGGATTCTTCTTTGATTAAAATCTGCCAAAAGAGACTGCTTCCAACGATCAGTCTCTGGATGGACGAGAGTCAATTCAAAGATTGGAAGGCGTTCATCATCAGCGCCACAAGCGCTGAAGAACGACTGAAGAAGGCCCGCCAACTGGGGTTGCACATCTCAGAAGGAGAAAACAAGGGCAAGCGTCTCAACAACGATAATGGGGGTAACCCCTCCAACAATCGGGACAGCAAGAGAAAACAGGCTATGGTGGCCGACACGGCCCAGAAGCCCGAGCCACAGCCAGCAGACAAGCAATGGCCTCAAATCACTTACTCTTTCGAAGACGGCCACGTCAAGCCTATCTTAGACATGCTCATACAAGGAGGTAGAATTCAGCTTCCTCCACCAAGACGGGAGCCTCGGCCGGTTGATCTGGAGAACCCGAAGTTCTGCCATTACCACCGTTATGTACACCACGCTACACATGACTGCTACCAATTAAAACGGTACATCCAAAGCCTCATCGATTCGAACGCTCTGGCCATCGACTTCGAAGAGGTAACCGTAGCAGCTAATATGGTGTTCGTACAATTCGGCAACTTCCCTCCGACGGAGACTCAAGACGGGGTAATCCCCGTCCCTCTCGCGATAATGGAGATTACCAATCTTCCTCCGCCCCGAGAACAAGCTGCTAGTCTAGTACCTCTCACCACCTCACGAGGAGAGGTCATGTGGGTCCATCCAGACTTGGTGTCAGAAGTGACTCGGCTCACACCATCTTCCACCAACAAAAAGAGTGGAAAAATCAAGACCTGCCGCACAGTTTCAGCAGACAACGAGGAAGCTACAGCTGTCGTCACGCGGTCCGGAGCGCAATCCCAACCTGTGGTTGACAGTCCAGTTAAAAATCATCAACCCACTACAACTGATACTCCGGGACCGGCTCAGCCTTCGACGACCGACAAGCCTAGGCCGAAAGAGACTCGCTTCGACAAATCTCTCCGAAAGGACGCAGTCCAAGGGCTAGAGAGGCCCTACAACTTTGACATCTTAGCACAATTGGCTAACACTCCGGCCAAATTGTCATTGTACGAACTCCTAAGGCTCTCCAAGGACGTTCGTATTGCACTGAGCGAAGCACTCCAAAATGTCGATGCCTATCTCGCTCAATCTAACCTCACTGGGGAGGACTCACCCATGGATCTCCAAGATAGTGCCTGCACGGGAGCAATGCCCAACATCATCTTCACTCCGCAGGACATGCTCATCAAAACTAACCTACATGATCGCCCGCTATACTACACGGGATACATCGGCGACGTGAAGGTGGATCGGATGTACATTGATCCTGGCTCTTCCATAAGCATCATCCCGAAGGGCCTGATACATCATCTTCGCATCCCAATGCATCGTCTGACACCTACAAGTACCGCCATCAGCGGTTTCAATTCGGGCAGGAGCTACCCTATTGGAAAGATTCGTCTGAAGTGTCAAATTGGCGACCTCCAATCCGAAGTCACCTGCTACGTCATAGATGCAGACACTTCTTACAACATCCTCTTGGGGCGCCCATGGATACATGATTATATGATCGTGCCTTCCACGCTACACCAGTGCTTCAAATATGTCGACAAACACGACTTCATGAAGACAGAGTTTGCTGATATCGATCCCTTCAAAGGGATCGAATCTTACTACTCGGATTCCTGTTTATACGAAAAGTCGAAGAAGCACCTTGATGAAGGAGACGTACAAACTCATATCGAGACAGCCACGGGATCAGAAGGACCCCTGACGATCCACCTCCAAGCTCGCAAACCGGACAAGTCCGCACCCCTCACCGCCACTCTGCGGAAGGACGCGATCAACCTCTCGGCGCAAGAGGAGCAGATGATAATCCGGCTGCCAAGTGCCGAGACCCGTAACGGGGCCACTAACAATCCGACTGCCAAGAGTCAGTCAAGCACAAACAGGGAAGCTCAACCCCTCGGACAGGCCACTGACAATACGCCTTCCCAAGAAAGGTTGTCGCCTCGATGCAAGGTCTGACATTTCAAGCGAACCAGCCGCTCCTCGCTCCACATCGAATGCCAAACTGGGGGTCGCCAGTCTGCCAACGACTCCACGCTCTGCTCCATCAACTGGACCACTGACGATCAAGCTTCCTAGGTCGTCCTCTCAGTCCTCGTTCACACAGGGGGTAGCCGAAGAGGAACCGGAGCTAGCCAAGTATGTGGCTGTCCACACTAATGTCCCTTCCACTGATGATGTAATCTCTCTAGAAGAGATACCTTACTTCATGAATAAAGGATTATCTTTGAACTACACCGAGCTCAATAAGCTATATACGATGTATGCTATGGAACATGGTATAGGCGCTCACCTACACACACAGGTGAAAAATGTGTACACCGCAATCCAGCTTGCTCCAGTAGAAGACGCTTACCGAATATTAGAGGGAGGAGATCATCCAATCATCTTCGGCCAGACGAACAACCCTCATCTCCGCACCATAGAAGAAGTCGACCTCGGGTCAGATACCGGGAGACTGCCTCTGTATCTCTATAGCCCTCAATCCAAATATCTCATGCAGAAACAGGGGTATGATCTGGAGACTACGCCAGGATTGAACTATGGCACTGGGCGACGATTGCCTTTAAAGCTGCCAGTCCCGACGGGCAAACCACGGAACTACTATAACAAGACTCGATGCGGGTTAGGGTATGTAACGCCTACTACGACCCCAGAAAGTTCAGATGAAGAATGCGACTGGCAGTCGCATTCAACCGGATCACCAACTTTTGACTCAGATACCAGCATCGGGATGTATTCAGACAAGTCATGTCAGTCAACATGGCGTTCGCCGACGCTTACGAAGAAGACGAAGACATCCCCGAAATCCTCGAGCTAGAGCCATGGGCCCAACAATTAGACGCACAATGGGAAAAGCGGTTCAAACTGAGAGAACCCCTATCGAAGATGAGGTCATACAAGTGGATCTCGGCAGCGAATCTTCTCCAAAACCGATCTTCATCAGTAAAAGCCTCACCAACGAAGAACGGGAGTCGCTGTTAGAACTTGTCAGAGAGTACATTGACGTGTTCGCCTGGAGCTATGTAGACATGCCAGGGTTAAATCCTGACATCGCTCTTCACAAACTTAACATTCGACCAGACGCGAAGCCGGTCAAGCAATAGCAGCGACGCTTCCGTCAAGGCATCATGGACGCAATCGAAGCTGAAGTCAACAAATTGATAGCCAGCAGTTTCATCCGTGAGGAGCAGCATCCCGATTGGGTCGCCAATATAGTACCCGTTCTCAAGAAGAACGGGAAGATTCGAATCTGCATCGAATTCCGCAACCTGAACGAGGCATGTCCCAAAGATGAATTCCCCCTTCCTATCACAGACATCATGATCGACAATACCTGCGGCTTCGAACGCATGTCATTCATGGATGGCTTCTCGGGATACAACCAAATCAAAATGTCTCCTGACGACGAAAAGCATACATCATTCCGAACACCGATTGGCACGTACTGCTACACAGTCATGCCTTTCGGTTTAAAGAATACTGGCGCCACATATCAAAGAGCTATGAGCATCATCTTCAGAGACCACTTACGCAAGACGGTGGAGTGCTATGTTGATGATATAGCCGTCAAGAGCCGTAGCAAAGGAGACCATCTGCAGGATCTAAGGACGGTATTCGACCTAATACGAACGTACAATTTGAAAATGAACCCTATAAAGTCCTTCCTGGGCGTATCCAGCGGGAAGTTCTTAGGCTTCATCATCACTGCAAAGGGTATCCATGTAGACCCCGAGAAGACAAAAGCAATCATGGAGATGGGTCCCCCGAGAAATCTCCGCGAACTCAGAGGCCTTCAGGGAAGGCTAGCTTACATCAGGAGGTTCATTTTCAACCTCTTCGGGCGATGCCGACCATTCACGCACCTTATGAAGAAAGGAGTCTCATTCGTATGGGACGAAGAATGCCAGCGTGCTTTCGATAGCATCAAAGAGTATCTGTCAAATCCTCCGATCTTGGTAGCCCCAGTCCCTGAAAAACCATTTTTGCTCTATGTACGAGCAATAGAACACTCCCTCGGTGCTCTGCTGACACAGAATAACGATGCAGGCCATGAACATGCCATATATTACCTCAGCCGGATGATGATCGGGCCAGAGCATCGATACACCGCTGTGGAGAAGGAATGCCTCGCCTTGGTGTTCGCCATTCAGAAAATGCGATACTATGTCGCCGGACAAACGATACATGTGGTCTCACGAATCAACCCTTTAAGGGTCCTCATGACTAAACCAGGGGCACTCAGCTCTCGACTCGCTACATGGGCAATATTGCTGTCCCCTTATCATATGATCTTCGTCCCCCAAAAGGCAGTCAAAGGTCAAGCCCTGGCAGATTTCTTGGCAGCCCACCCAGGCTCGGAGTCCTCCAGGATATACGAAGAGATCCCAGATGAGGTCGTCGACTCGCACACAACCTCTCGTAAAAATATATAGCGAATGTTCTTCGACGACGCTTCAAGGACCGGACCTAAAGGCAATATAGTCGTCGGAGTCGGGGTAGTGCTAATCTCTCCTTCCGGATTGGTGATTAACCACGCTTATTCCCTCACCGAACCCTGTTCTAACAATGTGGCCGAGTACAATGCTCTGGTCATTGGCCTCCAACTTACAAGAGAGCTGGGGGTAGAATACCTTGAAGTATATGGCGATTCCCAGCTAATCGTCAATCAGATCCGGGGCTCATACGAAGTCCACCACGAAGACATTATCCCTTATCACCAAATAGCGATCGACATCATCTCGTCGTTTGAGGGGTTCTTTATCGAGCACGTCCCCAGACTCCGAAATATTGAAGCCGATGCCCTAGCTGGTCTCGCCGCTTCCCTAGCAGTTCCGAATTATAATCGACAATCAGTGGAAGTGATAGGCCATGAACTGGTCTGTCCCAAAAACAATGTGCAATTCGTCGTAAGTTATTCTACACGAACGATCGATGACGCCCAGTGGAAGTGCAAAGCTTGCCAAGTCCATGCGGACTTCATCCACCAACCATCCGAATTTTTACATCCGACAGTGGCGTCCTGGCCATTCGAAGCATGGGGAATGGATATCATTGGTCCAATCACCCCACCTTCCTCCCGAGGACATCGCTTCATACTTACGATCACTGATTACTTCTCCAAATAGGCAGAAGCTGTCCCGCTCGCAGAAGTTAAGACTTCAAACGTGATCAGCTTCCTTAAACACCACGTCATCTACCGCTTTGGACTGCCCCGAAGGATCATCCACGATAATGGCCCACAGTTTGCAAGCCACGCATTCTATCGGTTTTGCGATAAGCACCGTATTCAGAATATCGCCTCGATGCCGTACAACCCGGCAGCAAATGGGTTGGCAGAGGCGTTCAAAAAACAATCATCAAACTGCTCAAGAAGTTCATCTCCTCCAACAAGCGCGACTGGAACGAGAAGTTCGGCGAGTGCTTATGGGCTTATCGCACCACGGTTCGAACAGCCAACGGAAATACACCATTCTCTCTGGTATACGGGAGTGAGGCAGTCCTCCCCTTGGAGACACAGATCCTCTCACTACGTGTCACCCTCACACATTAATTAACAACCAATGATAACTACCGACGTCGACTGTAAGAGTTAGAGGCTTTAGATGAAAAGCGCCTCCTAGCTCAGCAAAGGATCGAGCTATACCAAGCTCGCATCTCAGGAGCATTCAACAAGAAAGTCAAAATCAGAACATTCCAGGTAGACGATCTCGTCTTGGCAGTCCGGAGGCCAATGGTCATGACTCACAAGACCGCCGGCAAATTCCAGCCAAAGTGGGAGGGCCCATTTATCATTGAGACGGTATTCTCCAACGGTGCTTACCGCCTTGCAAAGCAAAACGGAGACTTGCTCATGCTGCCCGTCAACGGCAAGTTCCTGAAGAAATATTATGTCTAAACGACATTCGCTACAAGGTTGTCGAGTCATGTACCCGCCGGTACCACTGAACTCACACCCTCAGTATTTCAGAATATCGAGTCATGTACCGGCTGGTACCACTGAACTCACACCCACAATATTTCAAGATTATCGAGTCATGTACCTGTTGGTGCCCCTGAACTCACCCCTACATCCCCTTTAGATTATCGAGTCATGTACCGGCTGGTGCCGCTGGACTCCCACTTTCTCAATATGTTAATTTACCGAGTTATGTACCCGCTGGTGCCTTTGAACTCACATTTCGGTCACTCTTTCAGATAGTAAGTCACGTATGATTATACCTCTGAACTTTCTTCCTGGAAGAGATCCTCCCTCATGATCCAATACCCGCACTCCCAGTGCACAAAAAGGGTAATCGATCCACAAATTTTCGAAAACGGACATGTTCTCATCACCTCTGAGTCGTTTTCACTTCCACCAAAAACAAACCGCCCCTCACATAGAACTTCCACGTTCTCCTACCTCTGAGTCGTTCTATGTACCCCCTCTTCATTGAGCCCACTCCTGCCATGTCATCATTACCTCTGAGTGGGAAGGCTCCGTCGAAGAAACCTTCATGCTTGCCATGTCCACATTACCTCTGAGCAAGTATGTCGGTCTCCTTTCGACCTATTATCTGTACCCACAACCGGAGTACGACCAGGATAATAGGTCCACAAATGTTCGCTGTTGACCACGAATATCTTCTGTGAAACCTCCCCTGCCATGTCCTCATTACCTCTAAGCAGGAAGATTCTACGGTAAAACCCTCATGCTTGCCATGACCTCATGACCTCTGAACAAATATGTTGGTTTTCCTTTCACCCTATTATCTGTATCCCGAACCAGGGTACGCCAAGGATAATAGGTCCGCAAATATTCCTTTGCTAAGCTTCTTAGCATAAATCCACTACCCCACCATGCCCCGGGAGCCCAGCTGCTCTACGGCATTCCTTTTTTTTAAGCACCGAGAACATCTATGACCACTTTGCCACGGCTGTTCCGGACATCCCGTCCAAACTTGTTATCTGTACCTAAAACCTAGGTACGCCTAGGATAACAGGTCCACAAATAAATCCCCCAGCAAGTCCAATTCCACCGACGCCACAAGTACAAGAAAGAGATGATGAGTTGAACATGCTCATTTATTCAAAATTCAACCTACCACTTCACTTGGGATCACATCCCTTACAAAAAAAAGAGAGAAAAGAAAGAGAAAACAAAGAAAACAGACAGCTGATCACTGCTCTGGGGCACATAACGCCCTGAGACGGTCTGTCAGCAAAATAACCGACCGTTCAAACCTCTGAGAGGCTCGACGCTCTGCCTCATGGGTCAGCACTGCCTCATCCTCCAGATGAGCGTGAGCCTGCCAGTTATCCTCAAATTTCTTAAAGGCCCGCGCCAGGTTATCGGAAGATCGGGAAACCTTCTCGGCCTCCCGAACGATCGACTCCTGCTCCGCCTGAGCAGCCTCCAGCTCTGACTCTAAGAAGGCCAGTTGCCTCTGGAGTCCAAGAATCCGCTCCTTCGTATCAGCAATTCCACGAGAAGCGGACTCTTCCCGAGCACGGCAAGCCTGACTCCTGCGACCCAGCTGGTCATATGAAGCGGAGAACTTATCAAGGTCCCCCCATACAACTGGCCCAGCAGTATCTCGGGCTAGCTTAATCCGATCCCGAGCAGCAATGAGGAATCCCCGCTCCCGTTCGATCGCAGCAGGCAAGCCCGCCTGTCTTATCGCCAGTAGCTGGGTCACAAGCTGATCAGCTTCCGTCAGCTTAGGTTCCAGCAGTGCAGCCAATTCCACCCCGCCAGAAAGGGACTTCAAGGTCGCAATTTGACCCCGAGCGCATTGAAGAGATAGAGAAAATGGGGTCCCCCGTCCTATGGCAGCGTCTACGCCCCTTGTCAAATGACGATAGAAGCTGTCGACCATGTCCTGCGTCGCCTCGTTCAAAGTTTCCGTGGAGGCCGGTGTCAACGGGAGCGTGGCTGGCAGCACCGAAGAAGACGCAACAGAATCCGCCGCTCCTGCTTTGAGAGAAACCAGCTCCGCACGAAAGGACGCTTGAACAGCGGCCAACTCCTCTTCGGCAGCCTGTAAAACTTAAATACTCGACAGGGTCGAGAGGTTGGCCTCCGGAGCCGTATAATCTGCAGAGGATGAGGCGGAAACCATCGCCAACCCCATTCCCATTAGCCTAGAGCTGGCAGGAGGCTCCTCGACGTGAGACAGCAAAGGAGAGGGAACGCTCCTTCCTCCCGTATCACGGCAGACCGAGCCTTCCCCAAGAACATCCACGGCAGGAAGTAAAGGGTCAGGACCTGCAGGGCCAAGGCAACCATGAATCGATTTGACCCGGAGGATATGTTGATAGAGCAAATAAGCCCCCTCACTAGTCAATATCTGGCTTATCTTACCAGTTGAGGAGTGTGGAGGCCGAGGTTCGTCGGCAGCCACCGCAGCCTCTTCACCAACAGCTTCCGAGTCAGGTATAACAGACTCCTCACCCCTTGCATCCTCGGGAGGGGATGCACCGAGATCGACGGTGCCTTGCTGAAGATCAGCGGTCTCGGAGACGGGTCCGAGGAAACCTTCGTCACCCCTGGCCGAGACCTCAGCAACCTGGGAGCTTCCAGCCACCGCTGAGAGAGCCCCCGCAGAAAGGACCGCAGCACACATGTCGCTAATCAATACAGCAAGGGCCGGATCAGCTTCAGGGGTGGTAGACGATCCAGGAGAGGCCGGTTCATCGGACACCTACAAAAAAAGTGATTAAGTCATATCTCCAAGAGAAAAGAAAACTACAACAAAGAGATGGCTACAACTTGGTCTTACCTTCGGAATAGCGTCTGTATCTTCACCCCTCTCGGTAATAAGTAATCTGCGAGACCTAACGGCAGCTCTCTTCACGAAAAAGGTCGCTCTACCGTCTGAAGACTCGTGTCTGACTCGTTTACGTGAAGAACCAGGCACAACCGAAGGCTGCTCTTCTCTCACTACTTCATCTTGTGCAGTAAGCAACGGATCTTCTGCCAGTTCATCGGGTATGGAAAGCGGTTGATCTATTACTTCTTCACCCCCACCAGAAAGGGAGTCTTCACTATCATGATCATCCTCCTCCTCAGCCGACCCGGAAGGTTCTGATTCAGGGAGGAGAATCTGGAGCACCAGTTGCTTTCTAGCCTTAGCCCCCTTGGGCTTCTCCTCTAAACCGGTACCTACAATAAAACTGGTACTCGGATCAAAGTTAACAGGAGGCTTGTTCGCCATAACGTGATACAAAGCAGCCACGTACAAAATTTCCTGCGGCGCCTTAGCATCAGGAACCGAGAAGCTGGCCCGAGTATGATAAGCATCATAATAATTCCATGCCCAAGTATGAAGAGCATTTAATGAAGATTTGCACACGTAGTCAGGACACGTGGCAAAGAGCCCATGCGGCCAGATGAATCTATACGACTGAGACACGTATGCGGCATGAACGGGGCCATGCTTCTTATTCAAAGTATTTTAATTTTGCAAATTGAAAACTTTGAAGGGGGTCCTGTAGAAGCATGGAAAATATCAGAGTAATGGTCCATGCGGCTCTGGGAAGAAAGCCCATACGGCTCATACAGGAGCTGCCTTATGCAATTAAAAGAAGACTCTCAGTCTCATGCGACTCGGGAGTGTATGCGGTTCAGCAGGAATATGCGGCCCGATCGACGCCACATCCCCCCTTGGGATCCCTTCCTACAGCTGGCCATTTGAGTAGTGGCCTCATTTAATGCCCTGACACGACTCGACAACCATGACGGCTCTGACATAAAGTGTCATAATGGTTCTGCCATAATGACAGACTCTTCGGGAAAAGAAGAAAATCTCTGACCCGATCCGTCAGAAGTCCCAGATTGCCACGTGGCAATCAGCCATATGCGGCCCACCGAGAGCCCAGTCCCTGCGGCCCAACACAACGCTGTACATGCGGCTCCCTGAGAACTCATTCCCTGCGGCTCAAGGCAATGCTAGTTTTATGCGGCTCGCAGAGACTATGCATATGCGGCTCATTGAGAGTTCATCCCCTGCGGCTCAATAAAGCATTGTCCTATGCGGCTCACGAGGAGTATCTCCCTGCGGTTCAAGTATCGCCCATCCTATGCGGCTCTGGCAGGACCCACAATTAAAATACGTGGCATCGAATCAATCGAGGATATAACCGAATCCCAATAAGTATATTTGACATCATCGTCATAATTACTAAGATCAGGGCATATCATTTATCATCAAGCCAATGGGACACGTGGCGAGCAATCGGGCATTGGTATAATCAATCATGAAGATTTAAAACAGTTAACATTAACTGCTCACAAGATTCGGTGCTATCTGCATTAATGGCCTAGATTCATTGTAATCAGGATGAAAGGTTCAGATAGATTGAGGGAGCGCCGACATTCCAAACAATCATTAGCAAACCCTAATGATCATACCCCACCCTTATAAATAGCCAGCATCATTTCTCTGTAAAAGGGACCGGCAACAAAAAGAATAAAAAAATACAGAGTCAGAGAGAGAATACACAGAGAGAGAGAGAGAAGCCAGGAGAGCAACAGAGGAGCAAAAAGAGCACTTCTTCGTCAACGCCAACCATCTTTTCACAAGGAGCCAAGGCTGCATACCAATCGTCCAAGGAGTAAGGCAGGGCTGCCGTCGCCTTCCCGAGCCTCTATCGTCACCCCCCAGAATCTAAAATAAACAATTGTACTTAGATTGCTGTACCTAGGTTTTCGTCCCTAGGCTTTCTTTGTACAAGCGAGTTTGTATTGTGAGTCTAAGTTCAGTCCTTCGATAATTGTTCTGTACTTTTACAATCAATGGCAAACAACGTCCTCCACCGTTCCTTCCATCTCTCCTAATGTAAGGACGATGTTCATGACGGACAGCAATCAAGGTGGTTCCAGTGATCGCCAACGCATCGACACTCTGGAGGCCATACTGCACGCCTTGGTCAAGTCTGTAGACGAGATCAAAGCGGCCCTTTCAACTCTGCAAGGAGGGACGCCTGGCCAAAAATGTGCGGGTCCCGCGGTCAATGCGGACTCAAATTCGGTGGCACCAAACCCGGGCAATAATCCTCCTGAAATGACGGCTCCCACCGCTGCGGATGAGGCCAGAGAAGCAAGAAGAGAGGTCCAGGAGCTCCGAGCCATGTTTCACGCTCGAAAAAACTCCCAAGACCTCAGAATACGATAACCATACCCTGCTGCATGGAGGGATATCCCCATCCCACCAAGATATAAGCCGTTCAACATTAATCCTTATGATGGCAAGACCTCCGCAAGTCGGTACATCACTTACTTCGAGGTAACCACCGACCATCTGCCCCATGACGATGCCATCCTCACACGATTATTCATTGGGGAATTGGAAGGAGTCGCCTTCGACTGGTACCGTAACCTGTCAGACAACTGCATCCACTTCTTCACCAGCTTCAAGCGCATGTTTTTGGAGAGATTCTACGAAGTAGGACCAGACGTCACAATGTCCACCCTCATGGACGTCGTCCAATGGGAGAAGGAGCTGACAAGGAATTATATTGAGCAGTTTCGCCAAACTGTAATAAAGTTACCGTCTGGTAATCCGGATTCCTCCTTAATTGAAATTTCCCTAAAGAGACTGCTCCCAACAATCAGTCTCTGGATGGACGAAAGTCAATTTAACGACTGGAAGACGTTTATCATCAGTGCCACTAGCGCTGAAGAAAGGTTGAAGAAGGCTCGCCAACTGGGATTACACATCTCGGAGGGAGAGGACAAAGGCAAGCGCCCTAATACCAACAACAACAATGTTGGTAACTCCTCCAACAATCGGGACAACAAGTGCAAGCAGGCTATGGTGGCCGACACAGCCCAGAAGCCTGAGTCAAAACCGGCAGACAAGCAATGGCCGAAAATGACCTACTCCTTCGAAGACGGCCACGTCAAGCCCATCTTGGACATGCTCATACAAGGAGACAGAATTCAGCTCCCTCCACCAAGACGGGAACCTCGGCCGGCAGAAATGGAGAGCCCAAAGTACTGCCATTACCACTGCTACGTCCACCATGCTACACATGACTGCTACCAACTGAAAAGATATATCCAACATCTTATCGATTCGAACGCTCTGGCCATCGATTTTAAAGAGGTAACCGTGGCAGCCAATATGGTGTCAGTACAACTTGGCAGCTTCCCTCCAACAGAAACTCAAGACGGTGTGGTACCCATCCCTCTGGCGACAATAGAGATTGCTAATCTTCCACCTCCTCGGGATCAGGATGCTGGTCTAGTACCCCTCACCACATCACGAGGGGAGGTCATGTGGGTCCATCTAGACTTGGTATCTGAAGTGACTCAGTCCATACCATCTTCCATTCACAAGAAGAATAGTGGAAAAGCCAGATCCTGCAGCACAATCTCGGCAGATGTCGAAGAAGTCACGGCTGTCGTTACTCGGTCTGGAGCACAATCCCAACCTGTGGCAGATAACCCGGCTGAAGATCATCAGCCAGCTACCGCTGACACTCCAGGACCTTCTCAGCCTCCGACGACCGACAAGCCTAGGCCGAAGGAGACTCGCTTTGATAAATCCCTCCGAAAAGAGGCACCGCAGGGGCTGGAGAGGCCCTACAACTTTGATATCTTGGCACAATTGGCCAACACACCGGCTAAATTGTCATTATACGAGCTCCTGAGACTCTCAAAGGATGTTGGCGCTGCTTTGAGCGATGCACTCCAAAATATCGACGCCTATCTGGCTCAGGTCAATCTCACAGGAGAGAGCCCGCCTGCAAATCTCCAAGATAGTGCTTGTACAGAAGCGATGCCCAACATTGTCTTCACTCTGCAAGATATGCTCATCAAAACCAACCTGTACGATCGACCGTTATATTACACTGGATACATCGGCGACGTAAAGGTGGACCGGAGGCACATTGATCCTGGTTCTTCCATAAGCATCATCCCTAAGGGTCTGTTATATCATCTCCGCATTCCTATGCATCGCCTGACACCAACAAGCACCGCCATTAGCGGTTTCAATTCGGGCAGGAGCTACCCGATCGGAAAGATTCGCTTCAAGTGCCAAATTGGCGATCTCCAATCAGAAGTAACCTGTTATGTCATAGATGCGAACACTTCCTACAACATCCTCTTGGGGTGTCCTTGGATACACGATTACATGATCGTGCCTTCCATGCTATACCAATGCTTCAAGTATGTCGACAAACACGGCTTCATGATGACAGAATTTGCCGACATCGATCCCTTCAAAGGGGTCGAATCCTACTACTCAGACTCCTGCCTATACGAGAAGTCGAAGAGGCACCTGGATGAAGATGTACAAGCTCGAACTGAAATGGCCTCAGGATCAGAAGAACCTCTGACGATCCACCTTCAAGCTCGTAAACCTGGCAAGTCCGCACCCCTTACGGCCGCTCTGCGTAAGGACGTAATCAGCCTCTCGGCACAAGAAAGGCAAATGATAATCCGGCTGCCAAGGTCCGGCCACGCACCGAGACCCACAACGGAGCTACTGACAATCAGACTACCGAGAGTCGGCCAGCCACAGACAGAGAAGCTCAATCCCTCTAACAAGCCAATGACGATACGCCTTCCCAAGAAAAATCGTCACCCCGATACAAAGTCTGGGGCTTCTAGCGAGCCAACAACTCCCCGTCCAGCATCGAGTACCAAACTGGGGGTTGTTAGTTTGCCAACAACTCCACGTTCGGCTCGACCAACAGAACCCCTGATGATCAAGCTACCCAAGTCATCCTCTCAGTCTTCATTTATACCGGAGGTGATCGAAGAAGGGCCGGAACTAGCCAAGTATGTGGCTACCCATACTGATGTTCCCTCCACAGATGATGTAATCTCGCTAGAAAAGATACCTTACTTCATCAATAAAGGGCTATCTTTAAACTACCTCCAGCTTAATAAGCTTTGTACAATGTATGCTATGGAACACGGTATAAGCACTCACCTACACACACAGGTGACAAATATGTACACCGCAAACCAGCTTACTCCAGTGGAATTCGCTTACCGTATAATCGAAGGAGGGGACCATCCAATCATCTTCGGCCGAAAGGACGACCAACAGCCCTTCACCATAGAGAAGGTCGATCTCGAATCAGATGCCGGGAGACTGCCTCTTTATCTGTATAGCCCCCAATCCAAATATCTCATGCAAAAACAGGGGTATGATCTGGAGACTACGCCAGGCTTGAACTACGGCACGGGTTGACGATTACCTTTAAAGCTGCCAGTCCCGGTTGGTAAACTACGGGACTACTACAACAAAACTAGATGTGGGCTAGGTTATGTCACACCCGCGACAACCCCTGAAAGCTCAGACGAGGAATGCGATTGGCATTCACACTCAACCGGATCACCCACTTCCGATTCAGATGTCAGCATCGGGGACATGCTCAGGCAAGTCTGGTCCGTCAATATGGCATTTGCCGACACCTACGAAAAAGACGAAGATATTCCTAAAATCCTCGAGTTAGAGCCGTGGGCCCAACAGCTGGATGCACAATGGAAAAAAAGGTTCAAACAGAGAGAACCTCCTAATGAAGATGAGGTTATACAGGTCGACCTCGGCAACGAATCTTCTCCAAAACCAATCTTCGTCAGTAAAAGCCTGACGGACGTAGAGCGAGAAGCGCTACTGGAACTCGTCAAAGAACACATTAATGTGTTCGCCTGGAGCTATGAAGACATGCCAGGACTAAACCCCGAGGTTGTCCTTCACAAGTTCAACATTCGGCCAGATGCAAAGTCGATCAAACAATAACAGCGACGCTTCCGTCCGGACATCATGGATGCGATCGAAGCCAAAGTCAACAAACTGATAGCCAGCGGCTTCATTCATGAGGAACAACATCCAGACTGGGTCACCAACATAGTTCCGGTCCTCAAGAAGAATGGGAAGATTTGAATCTGCATCGACTTCCGGAATCTGAACGAGGCATGTCCCAAAGATGAATTCTTCCTCCCTATCACAGACATCATGATTGACAACACATGCGGCTTCGAACGCATGTCATTCATGGATGGCTTCTCGGGGTACAACCAAATCAAGATGTCAGGAACAACGAGAAGCATACATCATTCCGAACACCGATTGGCACATACTGCTACACAGTCATGCCTTTCGGTTTAAAGAATGCTGGCACCATATATCAAAGAGCCATGAGTATCATCTTCAGAGACCACTTGCACAAGACTGTGGAATGCTACGTCGATGACATCGCCGTCAAGAGTCGCTATAAGGGAGACCATCTGCAGGACCTGAGGACGGTATTCAATCTGATGCGAGCACACAACCTGAAGATGAATCCCACAAAATCCTTCTTGGGCGTATCCAGCAGAAAATTCCTGGGATTTATTATTACTGCCCAGGGAATCCACGTAGATCCATAGAAGATGAAGGCAATTATGGAGATGGGTCCCCAAGAAATCTCTGCGAACTCAGAGGCCTTCAAGAGAGGCTAGCTTACATCAGGAGGTTCATTTCTAACCTTTTCGGGCGATGTCGGCCATTCACCCATCTCATGAAAAAAGGCGTCTCGTTCGTATGGAATGAAGAATGCCAGCATGCCTTCAACAGCATCAAAGAATACTTGTCGAACCCTCCAGTCTTGGTGGCCCCGGTTGCTGAAAAACCATTCCTGTTCTACGTACGAGCAATGGAGCATTCTTTCGGCGCTCTGCTAGCACAAAACAATAATGCAGGCCATAAACAAGCTATATATTACCTCAGTCGAATGATGATTGGGCCAGAGCACCGATACACCGTCGTGGAGAAGGAATACCTCGCCCTGGTGTTCGCCATTCAAAAGATGCGGCACTATGTCACAGGACAAACCATACATATGATCTCACGAGTCAATCCTCTCAGGGTCCTCATGACGAAACCAGGAGCACTCAGCTTCCGCCTCGCCATATGTGTAATATTGCTGTCTCTTTATCATATGATCTTCGTCTCGCAAAAGGCTGTTAAGGGTCAAGCTCTGGCAGACTTTTAAGCAGCCCACCCAGGCTCGGAGTCGTCCAAAATATATGAAGGAATCCCAGATGAGGTCGCCGACTCGCATGCAACCTCTCACGATGATATATGGCGAATGTTCTTCGACGGTGCTTCAAGGACCGGACCTAAGGGCAACATCGTCGTCAGAGTCAGGGTGGTGCTGGTTTCTCCTTCCGGGTTGGTGATCAATCGCGCTTACTCTCTTACAGAACCCTGTTCTAATAATGTGGCCGAGTACAACGCGTTGGTCATTGGCCTCCAATTTATAAGAGAGCAGGGGGTAGAATTTCTTGAAGCATACGACGATTCGCAGTTAATCATCAATTAGATCCGAGGTTCATACGAAGTCCGCCATAAAGACATGATCCCCTATCACCAAATAGCGATCAACATTATTTTATCATTTGAAGGATTCTTCATCGAACACGTTCCCAGACTCCAAAATATCGAAGCCGATGCCTTAGCTGGCCTTGCCGCTTCCCTAGCGGTTCCAAACTATGCTCATCAATCGGTGGATGTGATAGGCTATGAACTGGTCTGTCCCAAGAACAATATTCAATTTATGGCGAGTTATTCCGCTCAGACGATCGACAAAGCACAAGACTGGAGACAACCATTCATTGACTTCATAGTCTACGACATTCTGTCGGAGGACCCAAATGAAGCCACCTCTATCAGAAGGTGTTCTCTCAGATTCTTCTACGATACAGAGACGAAGATGCTGTACCGTCGATCCTACGATGGATTACTGCTTCGATGTCTGTCAAACACAGAAGCCAAAGAAGTCGTACGCGAAGCTCATGACGGTATCTGCGGGGCCCATCAACCTGGCCCAAAATTGCAAGACCGTCTTCGCCGAATGGGCTACTACTGGCCCACGATGGTGGCAGATACGATAGATTATGCAAAAAATTACAAAGCCTGCCAATCCACGTGGACTTCATCCACCAGCCATCCAAATTTCTACATCCGACAGTGGCGTCTTGGCCATTCGAAGCATGGGGAATGGATATCATCGGTCCGATCGCTCCACCTTCTTTCCGAGGATATCGCTTCATACTCGCAATCACAGATTATTTCTCCAAATAGACGGAAGCTGTTCCATTTGTAGAAGTAAAGACTTCAAACGTGATCAGCTTTCTCAAGCATCATGTCATCTATCACTTTGGACTGCCCCGAAGGATCATCCACGATAATGGTCCGCAGTTTGCAAGCCATGCCTTCTATCGGTTTTGCGACAAGCACAGAATTCAGAATATTGCTTCAATGCCATACAACCCAGCAGCGAATGGGTTGGCAGAAGCATTCAACAAAACAATCATCAAACTTCTCAAGAAGTTTTTATCATCTAACAAACGCAACTGGAACGAAAAGCTTGGTGAATGCTTATGGGTGTATCGTACTACAGTCCGAACAGCCACCGGGAATACACCGTTCTCCCTGGTGTACGAAAGTGAGGCAATTCTCCCATTAGAGACTCAAATCCCCTCGCTCTGCGTCGCTCTCACTTACCAATTGACGACGGACGATAACTACTGTCGTCGGCTACAAGAGTTGGACGCTTTAGATAAAAAGTGCCTCCTGGCTCAGCAACGGATCGAGCTATACCAAGCACGCATCTCCTGAGCCTTCAACAAGAAGGTGAAGATCAGAACATTCCAAGTGGGCAATCTCGTTCTGGCAGTTCGGAGGCCGATGGTTATGACTCACAAGACCGCCGGCAAGTTCCAACCAAAGTGGGAAGGTCCATTTATTATTGAGGCTGTATTCTCCAACGGTGCTTATCGCCTCGCAAAACAAAACGGAGACTTGCTCATGCTCCCCGTCAACGGCAAGTTCCTGAAGAAATATTATGTCTAAACAACATTTTCCAGATTATCGAGTCATGTACCCGTTGGTACCGCTGAACTCATATTCTCCAAGTTCTAGATTATTGAGTTATGTACCCGCTGGTACCGTTGAACTCATATTCTCCAAGTTCCAGATTATTGAGTTATGTACCCGCTGGTACCGCGGAACTCATATTCATAAAATTTTAGATTATCGAGTCATATACCCTCCGGTACCGCTGAACTCACATTTTCTAGATTATCGAGTCATGTACCCGCTGGTACCGCTGAACTCATATTCACAAAATTCTAGATTATCGAGTCATGTACCTTCCGGTACCGCTGAACTCACATCCGACATTTTCTAGATTATCGAGTCATGTACCTGCTGGTACCGCTAAACTCATATTCACAAAATTCCAGATTATCGAGTCATGTACCATCCGGTACCGCTGAACTCACATTCTCCAGATTATTGAGTTATGTACCCTCCGGTACCGCTGAACTCACATTCACACAATTCTAGATTATTGAGTCATGTACCCTTCGGTACCGCTGAACTCACATCCTCCAAATTCCAGATGATTGAGTTATGTACCCTCCGGTACTGCTGAACTCACATCCTTCATTCACAATCTCCCAGATTATCGAGTTAAGTACCCGCAGGTGCCTCTGAACTCACACTCCGGTCACTCTTTTAGGTATTAAGTCATATGTAACCATACCTCTGAACTTATTCTTTTGAAAGAGATCCTCTCTCATGATCCACTACCCGCACTCCCAGTGCACAAAAAGGATAACAGATCCACAAATTTCTAAGACGACCATGTCGATGTTACCTCTGAGTCGTCTCAATTTTGCCAAAAACAAATTACCCCTCTACATAGAACTTCCATGTCCTCATTACCTCTAAGTCGTTCTATGTACCCTCCTTCATTGAGCCCACTCCTGCCATGTCCTCATTACCTCCGAGTGGGAAGGCTCCGTCGAAGAAACCTTTATGCTTGCCATGTCCTCATTACCTCTGAGTAAGTATGTTGATTCCCTTTTGACTTATTATCCGTACCCACAACCGGAGTACGCCAAGGATAATAGGTCCACAAATATCCTCCGTTGAGTTCACTCCTGCCATGTCCTCATTACCTCTGAGTAGGAAGACTTCACGGTGAAGAAAACCCTCATGCTTGCCACGTCCTCATTACCTCTGAGTAAGTATGTTGGTTCCCTTTCATCCTATTATCTGTATCCTAAGCCAGGGTACGCCAAGGATAATAGGCCCACAAATGTCCGTTGCTAAGTTTCTTAGTACAGGCCCATCGTTTCTCATCATGTCCCGGGAGCCCAGCTGCTCCATGGCATTCTTTCTCCCGATATCAGGAGCGTCCATGACCTCCTTACCGTAGAATTGTTCTAGGTATCCCCAATCAAACTTGTTATCCGTACCTAAAATTAAGGTATGCCAAGGGTAACAGGCCCACAAACAAGTCCCCCATACGGGGCAAACATCACCATAACTCCACAAGCACAACAAGCAGTACAAATAAAGGATAGAATAAAGCATACTCTTTTATTTGGAAAGCGAAAGCACTACATGTTCTAGGGACAACGTCCTATTTAAAGAAAGGAAAAGGACGAAAATAAAAAGAAGAAAAAGGCAGACTATGGTTCGGCATTACATAATTCCAGGAGGCGATTTCTCACCAAGATGGTCCCCCGTTCAAGCCGCTGTCTAGCTCGGCGCTCAGCCTCCTGGGACAATTGCTCTGCATTATCCAAGTCCATGTGTGCCCGCCAGTCGTCCTCCAACTTCTTCAGGGCAATTTCCAGATCAGCCGAAGCTCGATTAACTCTGTCAGCCTCCTGGATAATTAGCCCCTTTTCAGTACGGGCAACCTCAAGCTCAGACTCCAGGAAATCTAACTTCCTCTGAAGCTCAAGGATCTGCTCCCATGTGTCAATGATCCCACGGGAGGCAATCTCTTCCCGAGCCGTAACATCTTTACTCTCGCGGCTCAATTAATCATATCGATCAGACAGATCGCGGAGGTCCTTCAGTATGGCCGACCTGGTCTTATCCCGAGCAGCCCTTGTCTTCTCTACAGCAGCTGTGAGGAAACTGTGCTCCTGATCTATAGCGGCAGACAGATCAGCCTGCCGCAACACCTGAAGCTGGGCCACCAGCTGATCAGTCTCCAGCAATTTTGCCTCAAAAGCTTCATCCCCCCAAGGAAGCTTGGAAACCACGTGCATTTCATGGAGTGCAAGCCCCATTTCCCCTACAGGTGTATAGAAGGTTCCCGTACGGCGGTTGTACATCTCCAGCAGAGATATAAATAATCTCTTGTTTATGGGCAAGCCGTGGCTGGTGCCCCGAATAGCATGATAAAGACCAATCTCACACAGAAAGGTCTCATACTTTTGTGAGATCCACATAGACAGATTGATCCATGAGGGAATGGGGTGTATCCAACTCGGGAGCGTCAACCGGCCAATAGGATAGGAGCCTTTCCGAGCAAGTTGGTTCAGGAAAGTATCGGCTGAAGAAAACATGAAATTGGGACCCGGCACATTCAAGAAAGTACCCGGGGCCAATCCCGTTACATAACGGCTGGCATGCACCTTTCCCGTACATACTGACTTTATGCTGTTGTTGTAATGGATGTCGCCCACAAACATCCCATTCCGGGTAGGAGTCAAAGACTCTTCCATCTTCCTGTCCAGCGGGAGCATATTGAACCAAGATAGTGGGAAGTGACGCTCCATTTGAGGGATACGGATCGCGATCTCGTTAGAAATGAAGCTCCAGTTCTCCGATATATCCAGAACTTGACTGTTCTTCACAGTCAAAGCATCTTCAAAGAAGAATACAGGTTTCAGGTATTCCCATCCAATTTTCCCAAATTCATCATGGCACATAGGAAGTAGAAGGGTTGGTTCTTGAGGGCATTTACCCTCGTCAAAGGCTCATCACTAGGAAGCTAGTCCACCACATATCGAACTATCTGGTCGTACCTGTAGCCCATAGCGGCTTGAGCATGACCCACTGGAGGTTCCCCCGCAGCATCAACTGGGAAATTCACTAAAAAAGGAAGATAAAAGAAAGTAAGTTAAAAAAGATGGACAAAGAAAATTGATGGGTGTTTTCGAGCTTATGCGGCTCCAACTTAATGGGGCCTCATGCGGCTCAAATTCAGAAAAATACTTATACGGCTCTGTCCAGCGAAGGTTCATGCGGCAGTGCTCTCATATGGCCCTCAGAGTTCGGATAAGTTCATGCGGTTCACGTGACAAACAAATTCGTGCGAGTCTATGCGGGTCAGCGCAGCTTATGCGGCCCCGTTGACGAAGTGCGTATGCGGCCACAGTAAAGATTCTTATGCGGCTCGCGGCTCGACCATGAGACGTACATGCGGCACACATGATGATAAAGGCTCGTGCATAAAGCATGCAATGTAGCCACATTAATTAGGGTTTTCTCACATAACGCCCTTACCAGCAATAGGGGGTGGACGTCAGGATGAACTGTGGGCACGTCGGCTGGCGGAGGAGCGGCCGCAGTCGAAGTAGAAGAAGCTTTCTTGCCCTTCGCCGCCGTAGTCGACGAAGACGCCGCCTTCTTACCCTTCGCCGCAACGGTCTTCTTGGGAGCCATCGGTGATCGAAGAAAAGGATAACAATCGGGGCAGGGAAGGTTCAAATTGAAGGAGAAAGTAAAGAAGCTTCTTTTCTTAATTCCTCTTATTTATAGAGAGGACAAAAGAAGGGGGACACGTAGACTAATAACCGCTTCAGGCAAAATGAAACCGACTACTCGGATTTTGCCCCCTCTCCCATAAAGGAGATTCACCCAGGGCATAAAATCCAAATATTTAATGAGCCGACCCTTGGGATTTCCCCGAAAGATGGTGCTAAAATAAATTAGAGGCAATTAATGACACGCACACGTGGCAAGGAGCCCATGAGGCCAGACAGTCCATGGGGCTGGTTGGTCAATACGGCTCAAATGGACAGGCGACTGAGGAGGCCATGCGGTTGGGACATCCATGCGGCCAGAGGAGTTTATACATAGCCATGCTTCTTTTTCAAAGTATTTCAATTTTGCAAATTGAAAAGTTTGAAGGGAGTCTTGTAGAAGCATGGAAAAGAATAAAAAAAAGTCCATGCGGCCAAGGATCCCTATGCGGCTCAGAGAGCCTATACAGCTCAGGGATCACTGCGGCTCAAGAGTCTATGCGGCTCGAATAATCCTATGCGGCCCAGAGAGGAGCCACGTGGCCTTCAACAGCTCCTCCCTTTGTCTTTTGCTGTATTTAATGTCCTGACGGCTGGCAGCTCTGACATAAAGGCGCAATAATGACTGACATAAAGGCGCGTTCCTAGAGAAGAGGAGAAAATCTTCTCACAGTTGGCAGAATCCACCAAATTCCAAGGCATGCGTCTGCTGCATTTATGCGACCGACCACTCCATGTGGCCGCCCATTTTATGCGGCCGCCCATCTTCATGCGGCTATATCCTTTATGCGGCTGCCCATCTTTATGTGGCTGCATCCTTTATGCGGCCGTCCATCAGCATGCGGCTGCCTATCCCCACGTGGCTGCCCACCTTCATGCGGCTGTTCATCCCTATGCGGCTGTCCATCTTCATGCGGTCGTTCATTCTCATGCGGCCCACGTATATGCGGCTCTGCCAAGATGATCCAGTGGAGGCATGTAGCACTTTTCACGACGACTGAGACACGTGGCAGTCTTATCTTCCTGAAATTATAGGTGCTAACAAATCCTAACAAAATCAGATTTGTTGCAATCAACATAATTGCCCAGATCAAGTCAAATCGAGCAAATTGGACACGTGGCAGGCCAGTACAAAGTCACGAATATTTATGGCAATCAACATTTATTACCCACAGAGATTTGATACAATCTACATTAATTACCTAGATTTGCTACAATCAGAATGAAGGACCCAGATTAATTGGTCCTTAACCGCCGACATATCAAGGAGGCAATCATTACAAACCCTAATGATTGTATCCTACTCCTATAAATAGCAAGGTGCCATTCCCTTGCGAAGAGGACCTTTTCTGGAGAAGAGCACCAGAGCACTTGGAGAGACTTAAAGAGAGAGAAAGCAAAGAGAGCATTTCTTCAACGTCAAGCAGATCTTTTCCGGAGCCAAGGCTGCATCCGATCGTCCAAGGAGTAAGGCAGAGCTGCCATCGCTTTTCCGAGCCTCTACCGTTACCCCCCAGAATCTAAAATAAACAATTATACTTAGATTGATGTACTTAGGTTTTCGTCCCTAGGCTTTCTTTGTACAAGCGAGTTTGTATTGTAAAGTAAAAGTCTAGTCCTCCGATAATTGTTCTGTTATTTTATATTTCATGGCAAACATGAAGGAATATTCAAGATTCAGCTTATAAATTAGTCCAATGTAATTAATGTAATTAATGAAGTCACTCCTTCTGCTTATACTCTTGAGTTGTGGCATAATAGGCTAGGACATGTTCATTGTAAACGAATAAACAGAATGTCTAGTCTAGGACTTATCTCCAAATATGGGGGTAAGGTAGAGAAATGTGAAGTTTGTGCTCAAACTAAGATCACAAGGAAACCCTTTCCTCGGGTTAATCAAAGTACAGATCTTCTGGAGTTAATACACTCAGATATCTGTGACTTCAAACAGTTCTCTACAAAGGCCGGGATGAAGTATTTTATAACCTTCATCGATGACTTCTCAAAGTAAGCGTTCGTCTACTTGCTGAAGGCTAAAGACGAAGCATTCGAGAAGTTCAAGGAGTTCAGAGCCGAAACTGAGCGGCAGACTAGACAACAACTCAAAAGAATAAGAAGTGATCGAGGTGGAGAGTACAGGTCTCATGAATTTGCATCGTTCTGCAAAGAACATGGAATTATCAATGAGACTACGGCTCCATACTCTCCCCAATCAAATGGAGTAGCAGAGAGAAAGAACAGAACGTTAGCAGAAATAATTAACTCAATGTTGTTGACTGCTGGCCTTCCTAAGTGCTACTGGGGTGAAGCTGCATTGACGGCCACTTTTATTCAAAATAGAGTGTCTCATGCAACTTCAGATGTTACTCCTCATGAACTCTGGTTCAAGGTCAGACCTAACTTGAATGTCATTCGAGTGTGGGGGTGTCTGGCATATGTTAAGCTTCCAGATCTGAAGATTCAGAAGCTTGGGACAAGGACTACTAAGACGATCTTCTTGGGGTATGCCGAGAAGAGTGATGCTCGGAGATTTCTTGATATTGAGTCAAATCATATCATTGAATCTCGCAACGCAGAATATTTTGAAGACAAATTTGTAAGGCACAAGAATATTGTTCTTTCGGATGTACCGGAGAACAACGAGGGTGCACAGCAAACTGAAATCTTCAATGAAGATGTGGTCCAAGAAGATGTTGTTGAAACAACGATTGAACCAGAACAAGCTGAGCCGTCAGCTAAGCGTGTGAAGAGACCGAAGGACTTCGGAAGTGACTTTGTCACCTATCATGTGGAAGCAGACCTGCTTACATATGATGAGACGATAAAGACCAGAGATACAGTTTTCTGGAAGGAGACGATTGATAATAAAATTGATTCCATCACCTCAAATAAAACTTAGGTGTTGGTTGATCTTCCTGAAGGAGCGAAACCCATCGGATGTAAATGGATCTTCAAGAAGAAGATGAAAGCAGACGAAACTATTGACAAGTTCAAGGCTAGTTTGGTAGCCAAGGGGTTTTCTCAGAAGCAGGAGATTGACTATTTTGACACGTATGCTCCAGTTGTCCGGATGACCACCATCAGGATGTTGATTGCTCTTGCAGCAATACATAAGATGGTGATACATCAGATGGATGTGAAAACGACTTTCCTAAATGACGAGCTGACCGAAGAGATTTATATGCAACAACCAGAGGGATTTATCGTCAAGGGTCTTGAAGGCAAAGTCTGTAAGTTGGTAAAATCTTTGTACGATCTTAAACAGGCTCCTAAGATGTGACATGAGAAATTTGACAAGGTTATAAGGTCAAATGGCTACATGGTCAGCGAGACGGACAAGTGTGTTTACACGAAGTTCGCTTATGGAAGAGGTGTGATCGTTTGTCTGTATATGGACGACATGCTTATCCTAGGTACGGATATGAGCTGTGTTACGGAGACAAAGAGGTTCATCTCGAGCAAGTTCAGTATGAAGGACTTGGAAGAAGCTGATGTGATCTTAGGGATCAAGATCATCCGGACAGATACTGGACTAGTGCTGTCACAGTCTCATTATATTGAGAAAATGATCACTCGTTATGGGTATCGGGATCTTCCAGGGATCGATACGTCATACAGGTGTGATATGAAGCTGAAGCCTAATTCAGGGGAAAGCGTCAGGCAGCTGGAGTATGCAAGCGTAATCGAAAGTTTTTTGTATGCTACTAATGCCACAAGGCCTAACATAGCTTTCGCCGTGGGAATGCTGAGTCATTTCACGAACAACCCTGGTGTTGAACACTGGAAGGCTGTGAAACGGGTCATGAGATATCTCAAGAAGACTCAGACATATGCACTGTACTACAGCGAAGATCCGCAGGTAGTGGAAGGCTTCAGTGATGCCAGCTGGTGCTCAGATTTAGAGAGCGAGAGATCCATATGTGGATATATTTTCACAATGGGTGGAGCTGCTATATCGTGGAAGTCGAAGAAGCAGACTATGCTCCTGCGGTCATCCATGGAACCTGAGTTCTTTGTACTTGATACCGCAACCGAGGAAACAGAATGGCTTCGGAAGCTCATGTATGATCTTCCAGTGGTTGGGGCACAAATACCGGCAATACCGATATACTGCGACAACCAGGCGACTGCGGCGGTGGCATCAAATGACCTTTTCAACGGAAAAAAGAGGACCGTACGGTTAAAGCACAGGATAGTACACAATCTTATTAAGAGAGGTATAATTGCAGTGATTGATGTTCGGAGTCAAGAAAATCTGGTGGATCCATTCACCAAGGGCCTCAAACGCCAGCTGGTCGATGACTCAGCATATAAAATGGGCTTGAAGGCATTCTGATAATAGTTATTGTATTCCTACCATAAATTTTTATGCTAATAGTTCAAAGATTTATCTACTAGGCATCTAGCTTTTGGTTCAAGGGAGGACCATTAACTGGAAGAATATCAGGAACGGTGGGTACATGTTCTATTGGGCATGGAGAGGTTACGGACCTACAACCACTGTTGTCTACTGTTGTTTTCTGCGAAAAACGGTTCCTGTGGGAAGTTTGGCTTAATTGCCTTAATGAGTTCTCAGGTAGAGTGAATGCCTGGTGTGCTTTACAGGAAGCATGGTAGAACAGCACTACAAGGAGTGAAACTCCATGCTACAGTAGGGTGACTCCACGATGAGGTTCCTATATATGGGATGTTGCCCAGGAATAGGATAAAGCCTCGGCTTTGTAGGCTAAGTCACAGCGGCGTAGCACCGCAAATAGGCAGTTAGCCTAATGATGTATGTTAAAAATAAAGAGGGGTGTAGTCAGCACTACAAAGAGGAGGAGTTCCTCATGTTATAGTGGCACGACACCACGATGAGGTACCCGGTTAGGGATAAAGCCTCGGCCTTGCAAGCCATGTCGTTGTGGCATAACACTGTAAGGGAGCCTAAGGCTTCATGCTGGGTAGTTTGGCACTACAAAGAGGCAGTTGCCTCATGCTACAGTAGTATGACACTACGATGAGGTTCCCGGTACGGGGTAAGGCCTCGGCTTTAAGCCATGTCATAGCGGCGTAGCACCGCAAGGGAAGCGTAAAGCGCTTTATGCCATGTCTCTTTATAATGAATTCACCTATAGTGTATGGACAGAGATATCAGGCCGTCTCTTGAGGGTAAACTTGTAGATGCCCAAAAGTATATACTGAAACCAGGCTGGCACAGGGCCTTTAATGTGTAGCCAGAAGCACATGTAACTACATTATATGAGTGGAAAGAATTTCAGCTATGATGCAGAATTCAAGGCTTAGTCCATTCTTGTATTATAGTCTAATTTTTGACCCATGCGGGAAGATTCAAGTCGTCAGCGACATCTCTCCTAATGCATGATGGACAGTTACTGTGGGAAACACTTATACCCATATATAGAGATATGTGGAGGATTGTTGGAGTTTTGGCCTTTTCTTTAGAAACTTTAGTCCCACATTGGATAGGCCAAAGAGTTTGTATCTCTATATATTAGCTTTGCTATTATTGGAGATACACAAGTGGTGTGGAGGTGTACATGAGTTTGCCATGTGGGGTTATTTTTCTAATGGAAAAAAGTCTAAAATCAACAATTAAAGCATTCATGCTTTTTGCTCTTGGGAAATTTATTTCCATAGGAGCTAAGCCCCGTAGGGACTTAGCGACTCAGACTCGGACTCGGACTCGGACTCGGGCTCGGGCTCGGGCTCGGACTCGGGCTCAAGGGCTCATGAGACGTAATGTGGCGTTTTGTTGGCGCACTTTGCACTTAGCACGTCAGCATCGTCGCTAGGCGCATAGTGCGCTTAAGTTGCGCTCGTTGTGCGAGCCACTTGCGCGACCACGTTGCGCGGTCCGTTACGCGAGCCCAGTTACGCTGGCACAGTTACGCAGCCCAGTACGCAACCCAGTGCGCGCAGTGTGCGCAGCGTGCGTAGAGTGCGCAATGTGCGCAGTGTACGCAGCGTACGCAGTGTGCGTAGTGTGCGTAGGATGCGTAAAGGGGCTATGTGCGTAAAGTGCAAATTACGCTGGTGGCACAACTTGCAGCAGAACGTGTCTTTACATGTTCTGAGCGGTTGCTCCATGTTCGGGGTGGTTATTACCACGTCCCTAACATTGTGCTAACCGGGCAGTTGTTGCAGGGGCCTATATAAGGCCTCCTCCTTCTCTCTCACAGGTTAGAACATATGCACAAGTAGTAGACAGAAAGTTTACAAGTGTTTAGAAGCTGTGAGAGAGAAGAGAGGTATTGTACGAGCGTTGAGTTTTGCACGGGAGTTCTTGTTCATCCGAGGAGTCAGAAGAGCAAGAGTGTTCCAAGTTCTCCGACGAACTTGCTGGTTCCTGGAAGCTATTCGTGTGGGGCGAATAAAGCTTTGAGCAACGGTGATCATTCACCCCAACAGAAATTTTTACATCTTTTGCCTGTCACCTTCTTTGTTGGTTTTATCAGGATTCTATTAGCGCACCTTCGGTGAAGTGTTTGCGTTAATATTATCAGAATTCTATCTATGCACCTTCTATGAAGTGTAACACTAGTAGAATTTCTCTTACGTACCTTCTGTGAAGTGTTACGTTCTGTGCACCTTCTGTGAAGTGTAGCACTAGTGGAATTTCTCTTACGTACCTTCTGTGAAGTGTTACGTTCTGTGCACCGTCTGTGAAGTGTAGCACTAGTTGAAATTTATCTTACGTACCTTTTGTGAAGTGTTACGTAATAACGATTGTTTGTACAATTGTTACGAAATTTCAGTTTTCCATCGAAAAATTGTGCCCCGGCATTAACAAGCCAAACCATACTTCTCGAGCAATATGGCAGTGAAGGAACAAGTGGCCTATGTCTTCATCCTGGAGGAGACAGAAAGTACAAGACTTACAGACTTTATTCACTCTTCTGTTGATCTCGACGAGCGTTATAAGGGCATTCTTCAGTATGCGCCATATAAACGTCTGGATCCTAGGAGAGATATCGCGTTGCTGCCATAGGCGACGCCAAACTTTCGTATCTTCACCAATAGCGGAGCAAGTAGGCGATTGTCTGCGGATATACTCATAAACAGATTTCGAAGAGAACAATCCATTTTTGGAACATGTCCAGATCAATGAATCGGGGCCGTTGCCTTCAAGAAGTTGGATGAAGCCTATCGCCTTCACCTCCATAGGCGTGAATGGGGAGTGTATCAATGGCATATTCCCACTTCTGGTATGTACGTCCATGAGATCTCGAACCAGTCTAGGACCATTCGGAGGCAACCTGGTCTCAAGGTTCATGAAGCCCGGTAGGTTGGGGATCCATGGATCAGTAAGGATGTTGACCCACCCTCCCCTAATCTTCCAGCAGGGGTTCGCAGCCAAGATGGATCTGTAAGACAGTAGGCTTTGCCATGTCGGAGACGCGCGCCTGGGAATCGGAGTTGTCCAGAAAGATTTGTTCTGAAGGTATACGCAAGTCAGAAGTCGGACCCAGAGCTGTTGAGGATTTGCGACAAATCTCTATAATAGTTTTTCGATCAATGAATCATTCTCCCATTCCGGATTTCTGAATCCCATGCCTCCTTCAACTTTGGGTTGAGTGAATTTGTCCCAGCCAAGGAAATGAATCCTTCTATCCGACACTTCGTGTCCCCACCAGAAATTTCTTTGGAACTTTGAGATTTTTGCCGTGGTTGCTTTAGGCAGCTTGTATGTAGACATGAAATATGTGGGGATCGGGCACCAAGCATGGAGTTAATAAGTATACTACGACCGGCATGCGATAGTAGTTTTGTGATCCATCCGCGTAGGCGAGTGCTGCATTTATCAAGCAACAAGGTGTGCGAGTTCACTCGGGATTTGGCTTTAAGCAGATGGTGGCCCAAGTACCTGTCGTCAGTACTCATATGGGAGAGATGAAGCATGAAGGCGAGCGAGAGTCGGGTTTGCATGTCGACTTGTTTGCTAAAATAGATGCTCGACTTGTCGAGGTTGATCCGTTGGCCTGACCATGAGGAGAATAGATGCAATATCGCATGGGCTTGGCTTAGGGATTGTGTGGTTGCCTTCCCGAATATAAGAATGTCGTCTACGAATAGAAGGTGTGTGATCGATGGTGAGTAACGATTTTTCCGAATCCCTTAGTATAGGTCCTCCCTCTCTTTGTAGTAGAAGATTTACGAGAGGACTTCAGTGCACATGATGAAAATGAAAGGGGAGAGGGGGCAGCCCTGTCGGATGCCCCTTCTGGGCTTAATGAAACCTTCGACAGAGCCATTTAGGAGTATAGAGAAAGAAGATGTAGTGATACTCTCCATAACGAGATCGTTTGAATGCCCATTCCGTGAAGAACGCTTCTGATGAATCTCCAAGCTATAGTCGATCGTATGCTTTTGACATATCAATTTTTTAGCACAAATTAATTTTCTTCTTTGAGAAGGATTTCATAGCATGGACGATCTCCTGGGCTATAGTGATGTTGCCAGTTATTTGACGTCCTGGAACAAAAGCATTTTGAAGTAGAGATATCAGTCCATCCATTAATGGCCGCAGACGATTCGTAAGGGTCTTGGTGATGACTTTATAGTAGACATTACAAAGGGCGATCGGACGGAAGTCTCCCGGCGAGGATGGCAGTGTTTTCTTGGGGATCAAGGCTATGAGAGTGGTTGAAAGATGGAGGCATGTGCGAAGTGGAGAAGAATTGTTGTACTGTAGATGAGAAGCACCTATAGGACGACACATCACGGACACTCTGAAATACAATAAAATAAAGTAAAAATAGGGGTCGAATTCGTATCCTTCTAATAACTAAGGTTAAATGAAATATTGATGTATGGGCACATTTTCATTCCATGTTGATGTTATTGAAGGGGGTAGATTTGTGAAAAAAGAAAGATAAAAAATATAATTTTGCAGTCCTTAATGATGTCTAAAAGAATTAGTATCAATCTATTAAAATTTTAAGTTTATTCTATAATTTGATTGAATTAGTTTTATTTTATATCAATCAAATTAGATGAGTGCATAAATAACGCATTAAAACACAATATGAGTGTGGTTTCAAATTATGATCACAGGAACAAGTATTCTGTAATAATTGTGCTTTATTTGAAATTACTGTGACACTATAATTCTGAAATATCTTGATTGACTAGACATCCCTTAAAATTGAGTATAAGCTATGTTACCATCTTTTGCAATTGGGATGATTGTTGAAATATTTTAAACTTAAAGGTATTGTTCATTTATTGGGTAAAGTGCATTTAAATCCTCCTTAGATGTCACGAAAACGCAAATAAAGTCTCGCTGATCCCAAAAACCCAAAAGATTACGAAAATGCTCAAATCACCCCCTCCGCTAACTTTTCTGTTAACGAGTGTTAAAATGGGGTTGTTTTGACCTTTTTACCCCTGGGCTATCTAATATTAACTGTTAAAAACGGTTAGTTCTAAAATTATTTTGTTAAAAACGGTTAAGCAAAAATACTTGTTAAAAAGTGGATAAATATTAACAAAGGAAAAATGGTCTTTGCTAGTAAAATTATTTTAATTAATATTAACTTGTTAAAAACGGTTAGCTCCGTCAAAAAAGTGGATAAATATTATTTAAATTTATTTTGTCATAAATTATTTTTTACTTAACAAATATATAAATATTTTTGGGAAAAACAAAACTGATAAATACAAAAAAAAATCAATTCTTAAAAAATAGAAATGATGAAAAACTGGGAAAAAATACCAAATAAAAAACAAAAAAAAAGTACTATTAAAATATGGAAAAAAATAAAAAATAGAAAAAATATTCCAAAAACCCAAAAAATGAGGATAAATCTTAAACAATGAAAAAAGACAAAAACAAAAATTATACAAATTTGAAAATAAAAGTCACTCTTAAAAAACTAGGAAAGATTATTAAAAAGATGGAAAAAAAATGGAAACAAAAAACAAAATATTAAAAAGATTATTAAAATAACCTCCCGTTCCTAAAAAGATAGAATTCTCATGCTTGACGTCATTTTCGAAAATAAATGTTTATAATCTAAATAGTAGGTTTTCATATTAAATTTTTTCTGGAAAAAAAATCTTTTAACAAATGTCGGGTTAGTCCTGAACTATCCAGCCATTTAACTTAGGGCATGTTTTGTAAACCGTATTTGGTGCTAGATAACTGTAACTAATATTATATTATTTAATATTTTATAATAATTATAATCTTAATTAATAATTATAATCATAGTTAATAATTTATTAATTACAATTTTATTATAATATTAATTAATAATAATTTAATCATAATTATAATTATAGTTAATAATTTATATATTATAATAATTTTAATTAATAATTTAGTAATCTTCATTATAATCATCATTATAGTCTTACTTAATAATTTATTAGTCATGACTATTATCGTAATTATTTATTTATTAATTCTAATTGAAATTGCAAATCTTGGTACAAATTTATTTTTATCACATGTATTACTTAAACAAATAACTTAAATATTACTAAACGTATCAAAAATCCAAAAATAAATTGTTCTTCCATAATTTCTATTTGGACGTAATATTACTGTAACTAATATTAAATTTATTCAATGGACTAATTAATCCACAATAGCAATAAATTGTTCTTCCATAATTTCTATTTGGACGTAATATTACTGTAACTAATATTAAATTTATTTTCAATGGGCTAATTAATCTACAATAGCAATAAATTGTTCTTCCATAATTTCTATTTGGACGTCTTGAGAAAAAAGAAGGAATAAGTAAAAAAAGCTTCAAACATTAAATGAGAGCATGGTCTGGGTTCAGTTGCTGCCACCATTCATCACATCCGTAATTCTTAAACGAATAACTTAAATAGTACTAAACATGTCAAAAATCCTAAAATAAATTGCAAAACATGTATGTTGAAGCATGGTCTGGGTTCAGTTGCTGCCACCGCCTTTGTCGATTCTCTTGGAATAGATTGTAAACCTTGGCCTCGATGCTCCTTTACTTCTTTCATTAAATTCCACATTAGAATTTGATAGTGTTCTGAAAGTTTCTCATCCTCCCATAGTAGAAAATCACAAGAATTTGTTGGAAAATTTGCACACCCGTAAAATCTTCTTCCAGGATTGGTTGGTGTCCATGAAGTCTTCAGTGGACTAATTAATCCACAATAGCAACTAATTGTTCTTTCCTAATTTCTGTGTGGACGTCTTGAGAATGAAGATTGCGAGCTACTGGCCATAATTTGCAGTTGGATTTGAGATCTGTAGGTAAAAAAAACTTCAAAATATTAAATGATAGCAAATAAGTAAAATAAAAAGGAATATAAAAAAATAAAATGTTGTTATTTTTCCTACCAGCCAACCGGTCAATTATGTAGAAAATTGAAATGTTTGTGTTTAATGTTATGTTTCAAACAATCTTCCTTCAAACAATCCTATTATATAGAGAATGGAATAGGCTGCTGTCCCTAACGGTCCAATAGAGGGGTATTTTGGGGAGTAAAAAAATTTCTCTCTCCTAAATTTTGGTGCTAACGGCTACATGTAACGTCATTTTGACGGAAAGAGGTATTATGAGCAAAACATGGTTTGCGGGAGGTGCAAATTGCATAAGTTTTCTAAAAGGTCTTATTTTGCGAACGAGGCAACTCTAAGGAGGGTTTAAATGCACTTTACCCTTCATTTATTTATACTACTAGTGAAATGTTCAGCATCATTGTATAATTTTTTTCTTCTAAATATACTCTTGTATATATTTGCTAGTTAATTAATAAAATTAATATGAACAATTAGATAATTAAAAAAAATGGGAAAATTTATAAAATGCCCAAAAATTTAAAAAATTTTATGAAAAACCCACCGCAAAAGAAACTTTCATCGCGTGCCCAGCATTATCTTAAAAATAATGCTTTCTTAAAAATATATAAAAGGGGACGGCATGACCCTTTTGCCCTTCTAATTTATTAAGAATATCCACAAACCCAGCAACTCTTCAGAAAAACGGTTCGATTCCAGAAGAGGGAGAATTACATACAAACCCAACAACTCTTCAAAAAAACGTTTCGATCGCTCCCTCCTCTTCCATACTCTGTTCGCTTTCGATTTTAGGTCATCTCCTCCAAAAATCTTAGAAATTTCTTACAAGAAAGCGCCAGCGAATCTCCATTCGTAAGTTTCACACAATGTCGCAATCATCATCAATGGATGTAGATCGAGTTAGAAAAGACGGAGAAGAAGTAGATGTTGGAAAACAAAAGAAAGAAAGGGTGAAATTTAAGAGGATTGCTCGTAAACGAAACATCACAAAAGAAAAAGAAGTGCAAGAAGAAGTAGAATAACAAGAACACGGAGAACAACAAGAACGACAAGAACAAGAAGTAGTAGGAGGAGAAGAAGAAGATCAAGAAGAAGGAAAAAAAAGGTAAAACTTTGAGTCCTGTTCATTCTCCGTTTATATTGACGCGGCAAATGAGAATGATCATTCTCCGTCTATAAAATACACGGATGATGCCCTTTCTGTGTCATTTGAACTAGAAATGGCCATTCTCCGTGTTAAAATACACGGACAATGGCGTTCTCTCTTGTATTTTGACCTAGAAATGGTCATTCTCCGTGTATCTAACACAGAGAATGAATATTCTCCGTGTTAAAACACACGGAGAATGATATGTTCTGTGTATTTTGGTATAGAAATGAACATTCTTCGTGTTTTTAACACTGAAAATTACATTCTCCGTGTTAAAATACACGGAGAATGACATTTTCTTTGCATTTTGACCTAGAAAAGGCCATTCTCTGTGTGTTTTTGACACGGAGAATGTTATTCTCCGTGTTTTTTGACACGGAGAATGATCATTCCCCGTGTTAATACACACGGAGAATGACATTCACCGTGTTAAAACACACGGAAAATGGCATTTTCTGTTTTTTTTTACCTGAGAATGAGCATTCTCCGTGTTTCTCACACGGAGAATGTTATTCTCCGTGTCAATATACACGGAGAATGGCATTTTCTTGTATTTTGTCCTGAGAATGGACATTCTCCGTGTATCTAACACGGAGAATATTATTCTCCGTGTTAAAATACACGGAGAATGGCGTTTTCCCTTGTATTTTGACCTACAGATGGACATTCTCCGTGTATCTAACACGGAGAATGTTATTCTCCGTGTTAAAATACACGGAGAATGGCATTTTCCCTTGTATTTTGACCTGGAGATGTCCATTCTCCGTGTATCTAGCACGGAGAATGACCATTCTCCGTGTTAAAACACACGGAGAATGGCATTTTATGTATATTTTATCCTGAGAATGAGCATTCTCCGTGTTTCTAATACGGAGAATGTTATTCTCCGTGTTAAAATACACGGAGAATGGCATTTTCTTGTATTTTGTCCTGAGAATGAGCATTCTCCGTGTTTCCAACACGGAGAATGTTATTCTCCGTGTTAAAATACACGAAAAATGGCGTTCTCCCTTGTATTTTGACCTAGAGATGGCCATTCTTCGTGTATCTAACACGGAGAATGTTATTCTTCGTGTTAAAATACACGGAGAATGGCATTTTCCCTTGTATTTTGACCTAGAGATGGCCATTCTCCGTGTATCTAACACGGAGAATGACCATTCTCCGTGTTATAACACACGGAGAATGACATTTTCTGTGTATTTTGTCCCACGGAGAATGACATTCTCCTTGTATTTTGACCTAGAACTGGCCATTCTCCGTGTATTAACACGGAGAATGACCATTCTCCGTATCAAAGTAAACGGAGAATGCTCATTCTCAGTGTTAAAATACACGGAGAATGACATTTTCTGTGTATTTTGTCCTAGAAATGATCATTCTCCGTGTAAAAATACACGGAGAATAATATTCTCCGTGTATTTTGACACGAAGAATGATCATTCTCCATGGTTGAATAGCGGAGAATGGTCATTCTCCTTATTATAATAAAGAAGAATGTTGACATAAACCTAATTGTTATTTTTTTTAGGAAAAAAACTGTCAGAAACAAAGAAGAAAGACTTTTCCGTGCAACATTCACCCCAATACTCTCTCTTATGGATGAGGTGAAGGAAAAGTGTGGCCATTTGTCTGAAGCAGTTATTGAAACCTTGAAGAATGTTGGATTCTACAATTTCGTAGATGTATTCTACAGATCCAAGGTGAAAAAGGCAGAACTATCTAAAGTCACACAAGGTCTGGAGAACCTGATGGGGACTTACTTGGAAGAAGATGGCATTGGATATTTCCAATTGAGCAGCAGTGTCAAGGTAGCACCAACTGCTGATGAGATGGCAACCATTTTCGGTCTGCCAATGAATGATGACAGTGAAGTTGATGAGAAGTATCTAAAGATCATCACTGAAAAACATAAGACCCCCCCCACCAGCAGACTCATTCAACATGTGTACAGAACACTTCAAAAGATTGCTGACAAATTCTAAGGAAAAAAAATGCAGAAGTCTCAAATACAAAAGTTAAGAAAAGGATCTTAGAGCTGTTGGGGGACAGAAATGCAAGTCCTGATGAGTTGGCCAAGTTAATAGTATTCAACTTGTACCAAATAGCATTCTTCACCAGAATGGGTGGGTCGAACTTGCCGTACAAGTTCTTCGCTCTGGTGGAGAGCATAGATGTTATAAAAAGCATCTGTTGGCCACGGATTATTTTGGAGTACGTCATGGACAGCATAAAGAGGGCTGTTACAAAAGCTGAAGATGGGGACATTGAGATATCGTACGAGAAGATTAAAGGTTGTACGATATAATTCTTGTATTGGTTTGCAGAGCACAGTCAACTGTTAGAAAGGAAGTGCAAACCAATAAGCGCATACCCGAGATTCTATACATGGGATGGGAATAGAATTTTGATATTCCTCAAAAATGAATATCAAGGGACTCAAATGAATTCTGAATTGATATTCAAAGATTTTGTTACATTGACTGTTGAAGAAGTAGAAGACCCAGCAGAGCATCATAGTATAGAAGGTGGAGATAATGCTGTTGATGAAGAAGAACCACAAGCTGAAGCCCAAGCACCAGCAACAAACACAGCTGAGAATGAAGATATGTTGCGTGTCTTGGAGGAGAAATCTCAGCTTATCGCTGAGAATGAGCAACTCCAAGAAAGAGCCCAAAAACTAGAGGCAGATGTAGCCCAACAACGTGCTGTGGAGCTCGTTACTGATGGCTTGGAGAAGGAGTTAGACTCTATAAGGAACGAAAAATTTCTCCTTATTGCTGATAATGAGAAACTCCGTAGAAGAGTTGAAGAACTGGAGGCAAAGGGGTCGGAACAGGAACTAGACTCCCTGAGAAAGCAGAAATCTGAGCTTACTGCTGATAATGAGAAGCTTCGTCAACGTGTTGAGGAGCTACTTCTAAAAGGTAAAATATTCTATTTTTTTAAAATTTTAATTTGTAATTATGTGTATCTAACACGGAGAATGTCATTCTCCGTGTCAAAGTACACGGAGAATGACGTTTTCTGTGTGTTTTGACTTAGAAATGATCATTCTCCGTGTTTCTAACACGGATAATGTTATTCTCCGTATTAAAATACACAAAGAATGTCATTCTCCGTGTTAATATACACTTAGAACGTCATCCTCCGTGTGTTTTGACACGGAGAATGACATTTTCCGCTAGTATTTTAACACGAAGAATGACATTCTCTGTATTTTGACCTAGAAATGGCCATTCTCCGTGTGTTTTTTGACACGGAGAATAACATTCTCCGTGTCAAAATACACGGAGAATGTCATTCTCCGTGTCAAAATACACGAAGAATGTCATTCTCCGTGTCAAAATACACGGAGAATGATCATTCTCCGTGTTAAATACACGGAGAATGTCACTCCTTGTATTTTGACCTAGAAAAGACATTCTCCGTTTAGCTTAACACGGAGAATGACATTCTCCTTGTATTTTGACCTAGAAATGACATTCTTCGTGTATTTTTGACACGGAGAATAGTCATTCTCCGTGTATCTTAACACGGAGAATAGTCATTCTCCGTTTATGTTATACGAAGAATGCCCATTCTCCTTGTAAGTCTAACAGAGAATGATCATTCTCCGTTTACTTTGACACGGAGAATGGACATTCTCCGGATTAAAGTAAATGGATAATAATATTTTTCATTATTTTTAAAAAGAAGATTATATAATATTGACATCATACCTCTTGTTGTTGTTTGTTTTTATATCAGTGAAAAAAACAGACAATCTCAGAAAGGAGAATGAAAAGCTCATTAATGATAACAACAAACTTCTAGAGGAAGTTGCATCATTGAATGACGAAATCAAACAGAAGAATGATACAATTGTTAACCTCAAAGCAATGGCTAAAGCATTGCAGCTTGGGGAGACACAAGCAGTTCCTCAAAAATATTACACAAGAGCAAGAGAACCAGGAGGGATTAAAAAATAATCAAATGCTCCAGCGGATGATGATTTTACCACATTGGAAAAGAAGAAAACAGCTGATGCTACAACAAGTAAGAATGTAGCTGCTGGTCGAAAAAGAAAAGCTCCTTCCAGTCCCAATAAGAAAGTAACTTCTGGTGAGAAAAGAAAAGCTCCTTCCAGTCCCGAGAAGGTAGACGATAAAAAGAAGATGTCAGAAACTGAAGAACTTGAAGAAGAATCTCCTCAAACAGCCAAGCTAGTGAAAGAGGGAAAAATGCTGATTCAATGTCAAAAACTCAGGCTTTGGAACCAAGCAGACGATCAGCTGAAGCATCTATACAGGAGCATCGTATACCCAAGAAGGATGTCTCCAACGTAAGTATTCTAAACTTGAACCAATTTATGTACAATTCACAACGGAGAATGATCATTCTCCGTGTCATTTGAACGGAGAATGAATATTCTCCGTGTATCTAACACGGAGAATGAATATTCTCCGTGTAATTTGGATGGAGAATTGTCATTCTGCGTACTATTCATAACGGTTATTCTCCGTCCAATTCATAACGGAGAATGTTTATTCTCCGTGTATTTTAATGGAGAATAGTCATTCTCCGTCCAATTCATAACGGAGAATGATCATTCTCTCTATTAGAGTTACTTTTTTTTACAATTATATCATTAGCCTATATTATTAACATAATCGAAACTAAATTTATGTGCAATGATAATGTATACCAATACTTTCCAACTGCTCCAGAAGATTGTAAAATAAGAAGAAGAAATAATGATGTTACCTTGATGTTTAATGCTAAAGAAGTACAAGACATATTAAATATGGAAGAAATAGAGGCCAATGTTATGAACTTCTTAATAAAGATTATGAACGAAATACAAGCCGATACAAGACGTACCGTTCAGTCAAGCTCGCAGGGTGCACAATGTAAATGGTCTGCAATCATGATGCCCCATTCATTGGTAAGAATCAAAACTGAAAAATAAATATTAATGTGTACACCTACTAATATTGTTGTAAAAAACTAACTCATGATATTATTTTTTGTTTTTTGTTTTTTGTTTTTTTTTTGGAAAACAGCGTACCGTTCAGTTTGTCGATGTAGTAAACCCAACATCGGGAGCAATGTACAATTTCAAAGCTGAAATAGAAGATTTTATCATGGAGTTGGAGGATGACATCGAATGGCTATTCGTGCCACTCTTCTGTGAAGAGAATAAATACTATACACTGCTGGCATTCAACTTCAGCTCCTATGTTTGGACACACTACAACTCATTGCGGAAAAACACGGGCGCTAAGGGAATCCAGGATACAAAATACATGAAGAGTAAAATCGAGCCAATTGTAATGAAGAAGATTGCATTGATGAGGGAGAAAAGCCCAGCAATTCAGGAATATGAAACAACAGAGCTCAAGGTTTGTAAAGATTGCCCACCGCAACTATCACCCAGCTGCCTGTTGTATGTTCTGTATTATATTGAAAACTTGTCGAAAGCTCCATTTGATTTACAAAAGAAAACAAACAAAGTAGTTCACGATATTATTGTAAAGAGCAGGTTAACTTTGGCTAAGCTTTTGCTTATGAGTGACTGTGCAATTCCTTTTGTATCATAAAAGAAAATGACAATGTAAATTGGCTAAGAAATTCCTTATATATATTCTGTCTGTCAGGTTTCTTTTGTAATGTATTTGTTGTCCTTTGTAATGAAACTCAATTTTTTGACTAATTTATATTGTTCTATATGTAAATCTGTTTTGTTAAAGTTCTATTGTTTGATTCTGTGTTAAAATACACGGAGAATGACATTTTCTTTGTATTTTGACCTAGAAATGGCCATTCACCGTGTGTCTTAGACACAGAGAATGTCATTCTCCGTGTATTTTGACACGGAGAATGATCATTCTCCGTATTAATACACACGGATAATGTCATTCTCCGTGTTAAAATATACGGAGAATGACATTTTCTGTTTATTTTGACCTAGAAATATCATTCTCCGTGTATCTAACACGGATAATGATCATTCTCCGTGTTAAAGTAAACGGAGAATGACCATTCTCCGTGTTAAAATACACGAAGAATATCGTTCTCCGTGTATTTTGACACGAAGAATGGTCATTCTCCGTTTATCTAACACGGAGAATGTTCACTCTCCGTGTTAAAATACACGTAGAATGACATTCTGTGTATTAACATAGTGTGTTAGCATTGTGTGCAGGAAGCTGATTCTTTACGTGGGCGCATATGCCATTGTGGGCGCATACAACGCAATGGGCGCATGGACGTATACAACAAGTGAGCGCATAGGAAGTGGCCCGTACCTATAAATGGCCATTCTCCGTGTAACTAAAACGAAGAATGATCATTCTCCGTGTCAAAATACACGGAGAATGATATTCTCCGTTTACTTTAACACGGAGAATGAACATTCTCCGTTTACTTTTACACGGAGAATGATATTTTCTGTGTATTTTGACCTATAAATGACCATTCTTCGTGTTTCTAACATGGTGAATGATCATTCTCCGTGTTAATATACACGGAGAATGACATTTTCCGTGTTAATACACACGGAGAATGACATTTTCTGTGTATTTTAACCTAGAAATGACCATTCTCCGTGTGTCTAACACGGAGAATGCAATTCTCCGTGTTAAATTAAACGGAGAATGTTATTATCCATGTTAAATTACACGGAGAATGTTATTCTTCGTGTTAAAATACACGAAGAATGACATTCTTCTTGTATTTTAACCTATAAATGGCCATTCTCCGTGTATCTAACACGGGGAATGATCATTCTCCGTGTCAAAATACACGGAGAATATCATTCTCCGTGTAATTTTACACGGAGAATGCCCTTTCTGTGTATTTCGAGGATAACATTTTCTGTGTAGTTAATATATATATTGTTCTATATGTAAATCTGTTTTGTTAAAGTTCTGTTGTTTGATTCTGTGTTAAAAAATACAGAAAACATGAACTAAAAATGTTCGTTAATTGAACATGAAGAATAGTCATTTTCATGGTTATATGTTTTTAACATATAAATGTAATGCTTGGAATGATCATTCTCCATGTTAAATCATGGAGAATGGTCATTCAATGCATTATAAAATCAGAGAGTATAACGGATAATAAGTTCTTATGCTGTTAATATATATGTGAAACATCAAATATGCAGAGTTCAAACTATTACCATTGATATCAAAAAATGTAAGATATGTATTCAAAAAATAATTATATAAAAGAAGGAATATATGTGTATGTATTAACGAGGGGGCGCTGCCCCCTCGACCACCGTAGCAGCACGTGGAGTTAGAGGACAAGTGGTGCGATTGTGATTGCATAATTCAAAACAATTCTGGCACCTTATCTTTCTCTTCTCTTTTCCCTTGTTCTCATATTTGCTCTTATAACGGTCCACTTTTGGTCGTCCAGGACCACGTTTCGGAACAGGGGGTATAACAACATCAGTGGAATTATTTTCAAACTGTTTTTCACAATCTGAAACTGGACGAATAGCACATGAATATAACTTTCTGTAATAATCTGATATCCAATACTGCTCCACAAAGTCGTAAACAGATTTATCTGAACCAACTCTGATGCATTGTATTGCATGGCTGCATGGGAATCCATATACCTTCCATCTATGACAACTACAATGACAATCAAGAAGATTCACCATGTGGGAGGAAGTATCTGCGATCACCTCAAATTCAAAATCACCGGACCGATATACCCTATAACACATGCCATCATCTGTAAGCTGCTTCAGCATATCCTCAGCGTATGGAGTCAATTTGCTATTCAAACCAATTGCATCCTTGTGGCGATCTGAAATCATCTTCATCATCTTCACACGGATGACATTTACAATTGCTGATATAGGCAATTTCTTCTCTGCCTTTATCCATGCATTGAATGACTCTGCACAACTAGAAGCAACCTCACCGTATCTATATCCCGGGAAGAATGCGTTTGACCAGTGTTCAGGTTTTTGTTTATTCATCCAATTCACAACATGACCACAATTCAGATCATAAATCTTCTTGATTGCTTGTCTATACCCACCTTTATACAGAAAAACAAATAATTAATAAAGAATTAGGTCAATTCACAAAATTATTAAAAATAAGTGCATTCTCCGTGTTTAAAATAAGGATAATAGTCATTCTCAGTTCAAAAGCTAACGGAGAATGATATTCTCCGTTCTATGCAGGACGGAGAATGGTCATTCTCCGTGTGACGGAAATGAAGAATAAACATTATCCGTACTATGCAAGACGGATAATACCATTCTCCGTTCAAAAGCTAATGGAGAATGATATTCTCCGTTCTATGCAAGACGGGTAATGGTCATTCTCCGTGTGACGGAAACGGAGAATGAACATTATTCGTACTATGCAAGACGGATAATACCATTCTTCGTTCAAAAGCTAACGGAGAATGATATTCTCCGTTCTATGCAGGACGGAGAATGGTCAATATCCGTGTAATACATACGGAGAATGACTATTCTCCGTCTTACTGACACGGAGAATGGTCATTCTCCGTGTTAAATTAATGGTAAATGCATAGAAAATGTGCATATATCTGTCTCATTAACACACCTGGAGTTAGAGCATATACTGCTTGCCTCCAAGCTTCAAGTACATACGGATACACTCTTTCATTTCCTTTCTCTTTCAGCGGTATGTTATTCTTCATGTGATAATAGCAATAGCTATGGTAATCATTAGGAAACACTTTAGGGACTTCAGAAACTAGACCGGTGCCTTGATCCGAAAGAAAAACAATACGCCTACTATATCCAACAATATTCTTTAGATTTCTAAGGAACCATTCCCAATTGTCACCATCTTCGCCTGAGACTATACCGTATGCAAGAGGGTAGAACTGTTGGTTACCATTCTTCGCTGTAGCAGACATCAAACATCCTCTAAACCTCCCTGTAAGGAAAGTAGCATCCAAATATAGCATTGGGCGACAATATTGAAAGCCTTCTACGCAAGTCCCATATGAAAGAAAAAGCCGCTCAAACCTCATTGATGAATTATCTTTCTGGAAGTCGATAACGGAACCATTATTGGTTTCCTTTACCTTGTTGACATACCAACACAAGTCACTGTAAGATCTAACATCATCTCCGTACATTTTCTGGTGCACCAGCCTAATTCCGTGGTATGCCTGTCTATATGTAACAGATAAACCGTAGTCGACCTTGAAATCATCGACAACAGATTTTGCGAACTTTTTAGGATGCATCCGAACAATGTCACTAACCAAACTTTTCACAAACTTTGCTGGAACAACCAGATTACCTTTATCCATATAGCCAGCTCCACAATTATGTTCTCCCACATACCTCTTCACCTCAAAAATTTGATTATCTTTCGAAATAGATATAGCATGGAAGCTCCACAAACAAGCATGTGTCTTGTAATTCTTGCAGCAAACAGTATACCTCCCCGGCTCAGATTTCAAAATGTGGAATGGATGACGAGATTCAAAACATACCTTTCTAACAGCATTCCTAACTTCTTCAACACCATTTAGAAAAATCTGACCAACACCAGTAATTGATCCAGGCCACATATCCGATTTCCTCTTCTTCACTGTCTCAGTTGAGCCCTCATAAAATTGTACTACTCGTTTGTCCTTTACAGTAGGAGAACATCTACTCAAAGAACTAGAGGAGGAAGACGAAGGTCCCATGTGAAAGCTTTGACAAGGAAAAGATGTTGATGAAGAACATGGAGAGTATATTTGCTCCACAAATAGATCAAAACTCACATCATGAGTACCGTTAAAACCACCAACCAATGAGCGAAGCCAAAAATCACTTTCAACATACAGTTCAGTCCCATCAGAGTGCAAAAACCTGAAACGGAAGGAAAGTGGATCCAAAGAAGTCCATCGATCGCACACTTTAATCTTTAAAAAATTCACGGTACTTTCATGTGTGACACGGCAGGAAACTATGTCTCCCTTGAAACAAATGTTAACTAAACAACTTGATTCCATACCTTCCCCCCTGATAACATAAAAACATAAGAGGTTCGGAACTAACTTATAATGATCATTCTCCGTCTAAAGTAAAACGGAGAATGACATTCTCCGTCTAAAATACACGGAGAATAGACATTCTCCGTCTAAATATAACGGAGAATGATTATTATCTGTCTGTAACTTATGGATAATGCTCATTATCCGTATAAAAATATACGGATAATGATCTTTCTCATAAGTAATTGTCATTCTCCGTTAAAATATAACGGAGAATGCTATTTGCACAAAATAACAAGATTAAATATCTCTCTAACATTTTCTAAGTTAATAATCTTCATAACAAATTCAAATTCAGCATAAATTTCGAGATATACGAAGCTGATGGATGAATTTCTACAGATCTGAACTCTCACCTTGTTTTAAGATCTATAAAAATAAAAGAAGAAGATCTTCTCTCCACAATTGACCTAATCGCCGGAAACCACGAAGATGATGATGATGATGATGATGATGATGATGATCGATGATGATGAAGGATGATCGACGTTCGACTGACGAAAACTACAGTGAACTACGAACGATTTTGCTATCTATGATAAAGATGATATCAATGGATTTCAAATTTCTCGTGAAGAAGAAGAATACGAATTTTCCAATCCAAATCTGAGTTTGCGAATTCAAAATTATATATAGATGTCCAAATTTACGCGAAGGGGTATTTTTGGAACTATGATAATGGCAAATTTTGGAAATACAGAGCATCTAGAGAGAATCTTGAAATATTTAACGTGAAAATATTTAATACTGGGTATTTTATAAAAATAATCCAGCAGGTGGGCATTTCATAAAAGTCCACCCCGAAATTGGGTTTCTCAGCAATTTCCAGAAAAAAAATCTTACATACAAATATAAATAATCTATTCTACTATATAATAGAAAATTTTGGTGGTAAAAATTTGAATTCCTCAAATATTTTTGAGTATTTTATAAACATAATATTATTATGTCAACTTCATGTCATTTATGTTTAAGAGTCAAAGCAATAAAGTTTGCATGCTATGAAGTTTCCATTTTCTATACAATGGTAATAAATTTTTCTGTTCTTACCATTTTTCAAATGTTATTATTCTCAATAGAAAATTAAAAAAAGAACAAAATTCGTACTTTCGAATCTCTTGGCATTGTTAAAAAAAATACACACATATTGTTGTATAGCTGTACAATAAAGGAAAAAAAAATCAAGTTTTTCTAACGTTGGCATATGTCCAACGGTTCAATTTTTTTTAATTTCTTTTTTAATAGCTTTCAATTATCAATGATTTCTCATTAAACATCATTCATTTTTTGGGATATAGAGTTGCCTATATATTGAGCTCCATTCTCCACCTTTAGACACACAAAAAAATTCTCCTCTACAAAAACTCTCTCGAATTTCTCGTTGCTCTCGAAAATCAGTTCTTCGTTGTTGCTCTGGGCAGAGCTAAGTCGGGGTCATCCTCTCCAAGTCGTGTGCGGCAAAGAGATTCCGGTAGACCGGGGATTTTACCACTAGGAGCGTTCGGATCCAGTCTGCACATAGACCCGAACTATCTCTTAGGGTAGTGCTTCGTGCGCGACTTCCCTGAATGCCGGTAACATTTAATTAAGTTTATTATTTTTGCAGTTTTAAAAAGTGAAGATTTGTGAAGAAATTCTAACAATCTAAGAGATATTTCGGTTTTACAAATCCATTATCTGCTACTGTTTTTTTTTTTTACAAACTTTTGTTACTTGTTACTGTTTATTATTATTTGTTAACAAATTAACAACTACAAATTATTTGTTACCGTTAACAAATTATATAAGACTACAAATTATTTGTTTAACAAATTTATTATTATTTGTTAACAACTACAAATTATTTGTTACTGTTTCATTCGGATAACTTTTGTTTCATTCGGATAATTATTTGTTACTAACTGTTTCATTCGGACAAGTTCACTTGCTACAAATTAACAACTTTTGTCTCTTATTTATTATTATTTGTTTAACATTTGCTACAAGTTTATTTCTGTTACTTCTGTTACTTGTCACTTCTGTTATTTGTTAACAAAAGCTTTAAAATCCAAAGTTTATGTTAACATAGGTTATATTGCTTTCAAAATTTGTGTACACATTTAGTAGTCATTAACTGTGAAATATTATCCTACAAAGATTAACTTCCTGTCATTGATATTACTTTTAGTGATATACAAAACTTTGTTACAAATATTAGCTTCACAAGTTTTCTACAAAACTTTGTTACAATATTACAAGTTTGTTACAAGTTGTCCAATTTTGATACAAGTTGATATATTTGCCTACAGTATATTTTTTTTTTCAGTATTAAAATTTACTAGCAATTTTATTAGCAATTCTTCAGAATTAAATTCCTTTAACAATTGTTAGTACTTCTTGATATTACTAGTTCTTTCTTTACTCAATATTTTAATATTGGGCTAAATCAAACAATTAATTAATTTAGTAAATAATTCCTTTTTTTTTTTAAGTTCTAAAGTTAAGATTTGTTTGGGAACAAGCCGAAAGGGCCCTTCTGTCAACAAGGCGAAATATCGTCTAAGCGACCGGTACTTAAGAGTTCCTAGTGAACCTCCGCTTGCTGGGATCCGGCCCCTACAGCTAACCCAACCTTATCAAAACTTGAAAAACTAAAAATTTAAGGGTTTATTACTAAAATTAGTTTAATTGTTAATTTTAGCTCAAAACCATCTTATTGAGTAAATATAATTTTTTTTCAGACCTTAGAAAGATGACTTCCAAGGAAGAGACTTTCTCTGCTAAGCCTGCAAAATTCAATGGCACCTACTTCAAGAGGTGGCAAAGCCAGATGAAATTTTGGCTCACCACCTTAGGTCTAATTTCTGCCATTGATGGGTCCACACCCATCTCAAATGATTCTGATGAGACTGAGTCTGACGTAGGGGTTTCCAAGTCCTCCTCTTCTACCAAGCCTAAGACCCCTAAGGATATTGACTACCACTGCTTCCACAGAATCTTAAGCGCTATGTCGGAATCACTCTACGACATATTTTTTGAGTATAAAAGCGCTAAAGAACTCTGGGATGCTTTGGAAGATGAGTATGGTTGTGATGATGCTGGAATTGATAGATTCAATTCTACCACATTCAATCAATATGTCATGGTAGATAACAAACCTATCAATGACCAAATCCATGAATTCCAAGAACACCTTAGGCAGCTTCAAGCCAAGGGAACCGTTTTTTCTACTGAGCACAAAATAGGGTGCTTAATAGATAAACTCCCTCCTTCCTGGTCTAAAGTGGCAAAAGACCTGCTACATCTACAAGGATCTATTACATATTCTCAAGCCCTACAGAGAATTAGAACAGAAGAGAAATATAGGTCCAAGACCAAAGCTAGGTCAAATGCCACAGCTAAGGTAAACCTTGTAGAAAGCCATGAAAAATCTAAGTCAAACAACCATCTCAAATCCAAGAAAACCTCCTTAAAAAAGAAGCAGAGTTTTCAACCTCATCCAAAAAATCTTCACCACCAAAACCCTCAATCCCAAAAACCTAGAAACTTTGGTCAGACTCAGGATCAAAGAAGATTTTGTTTTGTGTGTGGTAGAACCAACCATACAGCCATCAACTGCTTCCAAAGGAAGAAAGAACCTATCCAGAACTCCTTCAAGGGTAAAGGCAAGCCAGAGGCTAACATGATTCTGAATGGATCTTCCAGCTCCTTCAGGTCTGTAAGCTTTCAACCTGTAGTAAACCTGTCTTTCCATTCTGATGATTGGTGGTTGGATTCTGGAGCTAATGTTCATGTTTCATTTGATCGCTCCTGTTTTTTAACCTATCAGGAATCAGGTGGAGGAGGCGTGACCCTAGGAGATGGCTCAACGGCACAAGTTGTGGGAAGAGGAAGAATAGATCTGAAGATGACATCAGGAAAAATTCTACCTCTCCATGATGTACTTCATGTGCCGACTGTCAGGAGAAATCTTGTTAGTGGATCTCTCCTTGTAGCCTCAGGATACAAAATTGTTATGGAGGCAAATAAAGTAGTTTTTTCTAAGAATGATTTATTTGTGGGAAAAGGATTTGTGAAAGATGGACTTTTTGTTTTAAGTACTATGAATAAAAGTTCTAATCTTTCTTTTATTGCAAATGTTGAATCCTCTAATGTTTGGCATGGTAGACTAGGTCATGTGAACTTAGGATCTATCAAAAGGATGATGAACTTAGATCTTATCCCTAAGACTCCTATAGATGATGAACACAAATGTGAGATATGTGTTCAAGCTAAACATACTAGATTACCTTTCAAATCTGTCCATAGGGATTCTGAACTCCTAGAACTTATCCATAGTGATGTTTGTGATTCCAATAGGGTTTTGACCCGAGGCGGTAGGAAATACTTTGTTACTTTTATTGATGATCATTCAAAGTATTGTTATACCTACCTCCTTAAGACCAAAGATGAAGTTCTAGACAGATTTAAGGTCTATAAATCTGAAGCTGAGAACCAGTTGGATAGGAAGATTAAGATCCTTAGATCAGATCGTGGGGGAGAGTACACCTCAAATGATATGAATAACTTATGTGAAGAACATGGAATTATTCATGAGGTAACTGCTCCTTATTCACCACAATCCAATGGAGTTGCTGAAAGGAAGAATCGCACTCTTTTAGATATGGTAAATGCCATGCTTCTCAGCTCAGGTGCCCCTGATAATCTTTGGGGAGAAGCCTTATTGTCAGCATGTTATATTCTTAATAGGATACCCAGTAAGACTAATGATAAGACCCCATATGAGTTATGGAAAGGTCGAACCCCTAGGATTAATTACCTCAAAGTTTGGGGATGTCTAGCTAAAGTAGGAATTCCTGAACCCAAAAAGAGGAAGATAGGACCTAAAACTGTAGATGCTGTATTCATAGGATATGCCCTAGATAGTAATGCCAATAGATTTCTTGTAACCCATTCTGAAGTAAATGAAATCTCTAATAACACAATCATTGAAGCTAGAGATGCAGTTTACTTTGAGAACATTTTTCCCTTTAAGGATAGAAACCCTTCATCTTCCTCTAACCCTTCTCTTACACCATCTATTAGTTCTCATGATCAATTACCTAGTTCTCTACCTGAACAAGTCATAGAACCTAGAAGGAGTAAAAGAGAAAGGATTGAAAAGAATTTAGGAGAAGGATTCTTCACATTTTTGATAGAAGGTGATCCCTCAACTTATGAAGAAGCCATATCCTCTCCTGATGCTCCTTTCTGGAAAGAAGCTATTAACAATGAGTACAACTCCATCATGGAGAACAACACTTGGTTTTTAGTAGACCTTCCTTTAGGCAGCAAACCAATAGGTTGTAAGTGGATCTTTAAGAAAAAACTTAGAGCCGATGGTACCATAGAAAAATATAAGGCTAGATTAGTGGCCAAAGGTTTTACCCAGAAGAAAGGATTAGATTATTTTGATACCTACTCTCCTGTAGCTAGAATATCTTCTATCAGAACCCTTCTAGCTTTAGCATCCATTCATGATATGCTGATCCATCAAATGGATGTAAAGACAGCATTTCTAAATGGAGATTTAGAAGAAGAGATATATATGGAGCAACCTGAAGGTTTTATTGCTAAAGGTCAAGAAAAGAAGGTTTGTAGATTAGTAAAATCTCTTTATGGCCTAAAGCAAGCTCCCAAGCAATGGCACAACAAATTTGATAAAGTCATTATAGAATTTGGTTTTGTACCAAATGAATATGACAAATGTTTGTATTCTAAAAGTACAAATGAAAGTTGTGTTATATTATGCTTGTATGTTGATGATATCCTTATTCTAGGATCTTCACTAGAACTGATAAATAATACTAAGAATTATTTGTCCAACCAGTTTGATATGAAAGACTTAGGTGAGGCAAATCTGATCCTAGGAATGCAAGTGTCAAAAAGGAAAGAGGGCTATACTCTATCCTTAGCACATTCAATTGAAAAAATGCTAAGGAAGTTTGAGTACTTTGACAAGAAACCTGCCCTTACCCCTTATGACTGCAATGTTGTTCTCAAGAAGAACGAAGGATCTCCTATAGAACAACATAGATATTCACAAATGATTGGATCCCTTATGTATATAACAAATAGGACCAGACCTGACATTGCATTTGCTATTGGGAGACTAAGTAGATATACTAGTAACCCAAATCAGTCACATTGGACTGCATTAGACAGAGTATTTAGATATCTTAAGGGTACTCTAGATTATAAACTTCATTATTCTAGACACCCTGATATCATAGAAGGTTACTCCGATGCAAATTGGGTAACTGACTCACATGATGTGAAATCCACTACTGGATATGTTTTTACCCTAGCAGGAGCTGCAATCTCCTGGAGATCATGTAAACAAACTATCATAGCCAGAAGTACAATGGACTCTGAAATGATAGCTTTGGATACTACATGTACAGAAGCCGAATGGCTGAGAAATCTTATTATGCATATACCTGTTTCTGTTCATCCTATTCTTGCAATTTCTATTAACTGTGATAATAAATCTGTTATAGAACTACTAAAGCATGATTCTGTGAATGCTAAGATGAACAGGCACCTGCAGCTGCGCTTCAAGTCAATAAAGAGCCTATTGGGCAAATATGTGGTTCTTGACTATATAAAGTCAGAAAAGAACCTTGCAGACCACTTGACGAAGGGTCTGTCTAGGACTTTGATCCTAGAATCATCGAGGGGGATGGGGTTAAGCCCATAGTATAGTCACCAGCAGTGGCAACCCAACCGAGTCTGACTGGAGATCCCAAGAAGTCGGTTCAATGGGTAGAAACAAGCTGGACTAGGTGACTATTATGGAACACTGACCTGAGATTAAATTCTCTTTAAAATAAAGCCCAGGAGGCTGTACATGTGTACATTCATACCTCATCCCTATGGTGACAGTGTTCCTTTTGTGATATGGATAGGGTGAGTTAAAACTCTTAATAAGTCCAAGCATAATATGCAGGGTTGATTCCTATCACCAATCCTTAAGGACTTACCTATATGAGAGGTCGTGAGGGCCGCGACTATAGGACAGGGCGATCCTAGACAACTCTCATGAATGTGTAAAAGTGTGCATGACCAATCTAACGCACCACCCGATAGACCCAGTACCTCTAGCGTACTATGTGTGCTATTTTCTGAATCTGGTTCAAGAAGACTGATTCAAGGCGTAGTCCATCAAGCTCTTCTTCAGACAAAGACAATAGTCACTACGTGAGATTCAAGGCTGTAGTCCATCTCATTTATGCATAGTATAAACCTGCCCAGATATTTTCTACTCTTTTCTTTCCTTACTCGGAACTTGATTTTTGGGGGGGATTGTTGTATAGCTGTACAATAAAGGAAAAAAAAAATCAAGTTTTTCTAACGTTGGCATATGTCCAACGGTTCAATTTTTTTTAATTTCTTTTTTAATAGCTTTCAATTATCAATGATTTCTCATTAAACATCATTCATTTTTTGGGATATAGAGTTGCCTATATATTGAGCTCCATTCTCCACCTTTAGACACACAAAAAAATTCTCCTCTACAAAAACTCTCTCGAATTTCTCGTTGCTCTCGAAAATCAGTTCTTCGTTGTTGCTCTGGGCAGAGCTAAGTCGGGGTCATCCTCTCCAAGTCGTGTGCGGCAAAGAGATTCCGGTAGACCGGAGATTTTACCACTAGGAGCGTTCGGATCCAGTCTGCACATAGACCCGGACTATCTCTTAGGGCAGTGCTTCGTGCGCGACTTCCCTGAAGGCCGGTAACATTTAATTAAGTTTATTATTTTTGCAGTTTTAAAAAGTGAAGATTTGTGAAGAAATTCTAACACATATGAATAGTCACCTGAAAAAGACGAAAAGATGACAACTAATCTTATAATATTTTAATCTAAATACGTGTAAATCACGTACATATGGACTAGTATATATAATAGTATAATAATAAGATTAAGATAATTAAGATGGTCGTCTTTTATTTGTAAATAGTTCTCCACGTAGTATAACGTGATAATTACAGTTCTCCACGTAGTATAACGTGCAACTCATATGCATATACTAGTGAGTTATAAGAACAATACTCCACATGCACTTGTATCCCTCAATTAATCATTTCTTTCAAACCATCCATCGCTCTATCCGTGTCCGCTGTTGTCGTCACCGTCGTGTCCGCCAGTCCGACCTCCGTATCCGTAATTGCCACCTCCATTTATCCTGTCAAACCCGTAACCTTCTCCTCTACCTCCACCTCCACCTCCGCCGGACCCGGACCCCGAGTCGCTCCCGGACCCAAACCCGTACCCGGAGCCCCTCCCGTTTCCGGTCGAGCCCCACTCCCAGTGGTATCCCCAGCTGCCATCGGGCGCGGAACCGTGGCCCGAGCCGGAGTCGTCGCTACGCCAAGTCTGCATCGCGGCGATCGGTGTGTCCGGTTTTGGAATGGATTTAGTTGGTCTGGCGTTGGTGGAGTTGATAGAAAATATAACAAGAGTGGAAGTGAAGAAGAAGAAGAAGAGGAATGCTGCGTAACGAGAGTGCATGTTTAAGCACTTGTTTTTACTTACTACTGATCTGATCATAGTGGGGATTTTATAAGCGCCTGAGGATAAGATATGACAAGTACCGGCAACAACTGCCGACCTCCCTGTTTTTGACTTACGGGAAATCCACATTCTATGTCGGCGCACGCTCCACATTTATTAGCCGCAAATCTGAAAAAAACTACCTTTTTTGGGTGCGCCACTATGGTTGTTGTTCTATATTATCTCACCTAGATATTTTTTTTTTCACCTAGATATTAATTAATGCTGTGTAACTCATCGCAGAGATGTGGACTTCCAATTGAAAATTTGAAACTTTCAACCGAATTTTATCAAAAATACAATTATATCGAAAATACAATTATATGAATGGAATTTCTTAATAATTATTGGATGACAATCACCAATTATTTTATATCATTCGATTATATATATATATATATATATATATATATATATATATATATATATATATATATATATATATATATATATATTGTTGGGTTTGTAGCATTTTGTTTTGGTTTTTAGTCCCACATCAGCTAGAAAGGAATGTGTATCTCCATATATATGAGTCTTTTCTCTTTATGGAGATGCACATGTAGTGCACATGGGTGTGTGCCATGTGGGATTAATTATTAATGGTATAAAGGCTTAATCAACAATAAAGAAGCTGTAAGCTTTTTGCTCTTGGAAATTTATTTCCATGGAGCTAAGCTCCGTAGGAGCTTAGCGACTCGGACTCGGACTCGGACTCGGACTCGGACTCAAGGGCTCATGAGGCGTAATGTGGCGTGTGCGTAGAGTGCGTAGAGTGCGTAGTGTCCGCGTGTGTGTGTATGGCTGGCTGCATATTAGAGCGGGAACGGTTGCAGCAGTTGCTGCACGTTCAGGAGTGGTTCTGCCACTACCCTGAAGTTCAGGCAACTGCTTGGCAACCGCCTCATGGGCTATATATGCAGGTTCTCTCCTCTCTCAGAGTGCTGAAGTAGTAATCAGAATTCCAGGGAGAAAAACTCTAAGTGTTCTTTAACACAACAGAGTAGTGAGCGTGTTCTTTAACACAAACACTAGTACTTTTTAGTACGCGTGGGTTCTGTTACTTCAAACAGAGAGAGAGAAGAGTAGAGCCATTGCCAGAGGAGTTCGCCGTCTTCCGAGGAGTCAGAAGAGCAGTAGTGTTCCAAGGTTTTCCGTCAACCTTGCTGGTTCCTGAAAGCTGTTCGCAGAGGGCGAATAAAGCTTTGAGCAACGGTGATTATTCACCCCAACATTTCCATCTCTCGCCTGTCATCCTTCATCCTTCTGTTGCCTTCAGTAGTTCTGTCAGTATCTTCTTTTTAGAAGGCACTACTGCCAGTTTGCTACGATCACGAAAATCTCTTTAGATTATTCGTGTATTACGATATCTTTTTAGATCTCGTAATTTGCAGAATCCTTCTGGATCTCTGTTGCAAAACCTTCTTTAAGGGATTGCATTTGGAACGTTGTCTTTACAACTGTTTCAGTTTCTATATTTTCCATCGAAAAGCGTGCCCCGGCGTTTCCGGCAATAACAATCTCAAAGCTTTATCGTTACGATGGAAAATATTAATGCTTCACTCCTAAATACTGACTTCTGTAAATTAGAGAAGTTTGATGGAGAGCATTATCAAGTCTGGAAGAGGAAGGTTTATCTCACTCTTCAACTCAGAGACGTGGATCACGTGCTTCTTGAAGAGGAACCTACCGTTCCAGATACTGGGTCTGCTGCCGCAATTTCTGCGGCTACTAAACTTCAGGCCAAGTAGAGAAGGGAGAATAGCATTTGCAGGTTGCTTATCCTGAATGCAATGGAGGATTCCCTAGCAGAATCCTATTCTAAGAAGAATATCGCTAGAGACATATAGGAGTCTCTAGAAAAACTGTACGAAGAAGACAAGAACAGGAGCAAAATATTTGTGGTTGAAAAATATCACAAATGGATCTTTGAGGACGAGAAGTCCATGTTGTCGCAGGTCAAAGAATTTCTGAAGCTGCGACAGAAGTTGGAAGACGAGGCTATGCCCCTCCCCGACAAGTTTATTGTTGGAGGGATTGTCTCAAAGCTCCCCGTTGGGTGGAGTAAGTTCTATGCAAACATGCATAGGAAGAAGTTGGAGATCACCCTTGAAGATCTCCTGCAGGAAATTTATGTTGAAGACCAGATGAGGGCTCAACATAAAGTTGACACGCTTTTCAAGCAGATGGCTAACGCAAATTTGGTTTCATCAAAGGAACCAAAGGGAAAGGAAAAGCGTGCAGATTTCCAGACACTACCAAAATACATGAATTTACCGACGGCCCTATCCGTCGGTATTCCGTCGCCAAAAATAAATACCGACGGATTACCGACGGATATTTTGGTAAAACAGCCGTCGGGAATAACCTCGTCGCTAAAACATATCCGTCGCTACTCCGTCGCTCAGCGACGACTTAGCGACGGAATACCGTCGGCTCATTTAAATATATATAGCGACGGATTACCGACTAGCTTTCGTCAAAACATGTATCAAGATATAGGTTTAGCGACGGAATACTCCGTCGCTAAAGAGTCGGCAAAACCGTATCAGTGATTTTCTGATACGCAATATCCGTCGCTAATCCGTCGTAAATTTGTCGGTAAAAGCGTATCAGCGACAAAACATCCGTCGCTAACAGCAAAATTTATGGACATCAAACAGAACTAGGTCGACGGACGTTCCGTCGCTAAACCGTCGCTCAATGTAAAATTCTCCAGGTAGCGACGGATATTGCGTCGCCAATCCGTCGATACATTAAAACTCCTACAGATAGCGACGGATGGTCCGTCGCCAATTCGTCGCTTTATTGAAATGCTCCAGGTAGCGACGGTTTTTTCCGTCGCTACTCCGTCGCTAAACTCAGTTTCTCCAGTTAGCGACGGACTATCCATCGCTGAGTGGTCGCCAGTCCGTCGCTAACCTCTAATTTTTGAAAAAAAATATACTGAAAACAGACTCTTTTCTGTTTGTGCAACACATCCAACACAATATCAAACATGCAAAATATCCATATACAATACCATATATCCATATCCAACACGAATATCCAACGTATCCAATATCCAACACCATATATCCATATGCAAAATATCCATATCCGACACCAATATCCAACGTATCCAATATCCAACAAAATATTACCAACACAATATATCCAATATCCAACATTAAATTATCCAAACATAAAAAAAATATCCGAACATACAATGTATCCAAATGTCTACAAAAATTTCGGCAGCACCTCCTTTGTATATCAGATCATCGCTTATAACCCAGCGTAGGTATATATCCAAAAATCACATAGACGAAATATGCACATACGAATTTAATGCACACCAATTATCCAAGAAAAGACATCAATTATACTGAAGAGTAACCTAATATCCGTCGTTATACTGAAAATTTATCTTCAAGTGTGAGAACGGATGGCTCAGAATACACAACCCAAAATTCATTCTAGCATACATTAGTGTGAATCATCTATGTTCTGTACATATGGTGTAGTATATGATCTTATCGTATATAGTATTTGAAGAACGTAACAGAATCAAGATGAACTCACATAATGTAATACTAAGACATCATCTACTACTATATAAGATATAGTGATAGGCTGTCGTATCATCATTGCCGAGGGATGAGGGTCGGAAGACAGTTAACTTTATCTACGGCTACATAGTTTCTGCTTCGCCAGTCGAATGGCTGCAAGTACTATGTCCGGATCACCATGTCGTACCGTAGTTCAAATGGAGCTAGAATGGAGCCAAAATACAGTACTACTTCACCATGTCGTACCATTTTACTCTCTCTCTCTCCTCCCTCCCTCCGGCGCTCTCACTCTCTCCGGCGCTCTCACACTACTAATTCCTATGTGTTTTAAGTGTGAGAACGGATGGCTCAGAACACAACCCAAGATTCATTCTAGCATACATTAGTGTGAATCATCTATATTCTGTATACATATCGTGTAGTATATGTTAACCTTATCGTATCTAGTATCTGAAGGACGTACGTAACAGAATCAAGATGAACTCACTAATGTAATACTAAGACATCATCTACTACTATATAAGATATAGTGATAGGTTGTCGTATCATCATTGCCGAGGGATGAGGGTCGGAGGACAGGCAACTTTATCTACGGCAACAAAGTTTCTGCCTCGCCAGTCGAATGGCTGCAGGGAATATCCGTCACCATGTCGTACCGTAGATTAATGCAATTAATGGAGCTGGAAATATCCGTCGCTAACCGGTAACTAGTCCATCGCTAACTGAGATTGTCACATACACATATGTATATCACAGCTAGATGTATAGATATATACATCTATACAGAAGCACACAACTGATAGAACTCGCACTGTCCTTGAGACAGTGAACATATACACCATGAATCCAAACCCCATATATATTCACATTTACTAATCCAAACACCACCAAACTAATGGAACACCCAATATGGATAACACATTATTTAGCCAATATATAAACTCAGATGAATTTGAGAAGCAAAGCCACCCGCCGCCCTCGACCAAAGCCCGCCGCCCCAAGCCCGCCGCCCAGTAGTTCGGTTGCATATATATATGAAGAGTACTTATGGGTGTGCGTCGGTTGCAAATAGCCCCGACGCACCCGCCCCAAGCCCACCGCACCCGCCCCAAGCCAGCCGCTCAGAATACACAACCTAAAATTCATTCTAGCATACATTAGTGTGAATCATCTATGTTCTGTACATATGGTGTAGTATATGATCTTATCGTATATAGTATTTGAAGAACGTAACAGAATCAAGATGAACTCACATAATGTAATACTAAGACATCATCTACTACTATATAAGATATAGTGATAGGTTGTCGTATCATCATTGCCGAGGGATGAGGGTCGGAGGACAGTCAACTTATCTACGGCTACATAGTTTCTGCCTCGCCAGTCGAATGGTTGCAGGGACTATATATGTCCTGATCACCATGTCGTACCGTAGATTAATGCAAATGGAGCTGGAAACAAAATACAGAAACCAAAAAACAAAATACAGAATCCAATCCCTGGGTTCGCCGAAAATACGAAACACAGAATCCAATCCCTGTATTTTAAGTGTGAGAACGGATGGCTCAGAAGACAACCCAACCGGAGAGGATACTCCGAGAGATCCATCTGGGTAGGACGTATACTCTGAGAGATCACCCTTAGAGAAATGATATCAATAGTGGGATCGAATGTTGGAGAAGATATTATCACAGTATACGTCCTCTCCTCCACGATGGCTCTAGACCCATCTGCTCGTCCCTACTTCCATTCTTCTTGTTTGACTCTCTCAGCCACACATGATATCCAGCTCAAGTGTAGAGTAGGCGAAAAAGAAGGGGACAGGAATAGGAGGGGGAAGCAGCACACCGGCGGCATGACCCGGAGGAAGTACAGAGGTTTTCTTCAACGTACGTAGGAGAACTATAAGGATATATGTAAACACAACATATCACCTTGTCAAAGACCCTAAATGTGACAACCATGTTACCGCAGTGTCGGAAGACTAACATGTCATAATTTTATAAGCCGTGTGATTTGACATAATCCTCCCAACCGGATTTCAGTTCTATGTAATAATGCGAGATTACGACACAGGAGGAAAGAGTTGGGATGATTATGTCAAAACACACGGCTTAGAAAATTATGACATGTTAGTCTTCCGACACCGCGGTAACATGGTTGTCACATTAAGGGTCTTTGACAAGATGACATATTGTGAAAAGATATATCCTTATAGTTCTCCTACGTATGTTGAAGAAAACCTCTGTACTTCCTCCGAGTCATGCCGCCGGTGTGCTGCTTCCCCCTCCTATTCATGTCCCCTTTTTTTCCGCCTACTCTACATTTGAGCTGGATATCATGTGTGGCTGAGAGAGTCAAATAAGAAGAATGGAAGCAGGGACGAGCAGATGGGTCTAGAGCCATCGTGGAGGAGAGGACGTATACTGTGATAATATCTTCTCCAACATTCGATCCCACTACTGATATCATTTCTGTAAGGGTGATCTCTCAGAGTATACGTCCTACCCAGATGGATGTCTCGGAGTATCCTCTCCGGTTGGTTGTCGTATCATCATTGCCGAGGGATGAGGGTCGGAGGACAGTCCACTTTATCTACGGATACATAGTTTCTGCCTCGCCAGTCGAATGGCTGCAGGAACTATGTTACCGCGGTGTCGTAGTCCAATATAATCCAGAGATTGACACAGTTCTAATTCATATATGTAGTCCAATACAAATAGTCTAAAACAAAAACAACCCAATAAAAATAGTCCAATACAAATAAGTACTAATAGCTAATGCTTGCCACGCTGCTCACGCAAACGCTCAGTGATACTTTCACGCAACCACCTCCGAAAAGCGAGATTTTTGGTGCGAGGAGAGGCGTCGTCCCTTGCCAGGACTGCGTTAAAAGCACTCTCGGCATTACTAGCTACCGGTGCTGGATGACTAGAACTTCCGGTCTCACTAGCAACCGGTGCCACTTCCTCCTCAACTGTAGGAGGAGCCACCTCAGCATTCACTGTTTTCTTCAAACGACGTGCTGCTCCTCGGGTCATGGGTGCCATCTGGTAAGTATATGTAACAGAATGTAAAAGAATGTAACAGCTCAAATTCAAAAACCAAAATCCCCATGCCAACATGAATCATAACATATAACTTAAACCCAGACATGACATAGGATTAAACCTAATGATTTAATCATCCTTAAATCAGTAAACACAAACAATGTACTAATTCTCAGTTTTTAGTCCAATGTAATTCGAAAGCCATTATCCCATGCCAAAAAAACACTCCATACACAGAAAACAACAGATTTTTGATAAGTACTTATTTGTGTAGGGGTATCATCTGACTGCACACAAGGGATGATGAGCTGGGCAGGTGCAATATGGATGCAGTAAGCCACCCCAACAATGCCCGGCCCCCTTAACTAGGCTAGTTCTAGGTCAAATTAGGAGTCCAAGTCAACTCTGTCAAAACTAATCTTAATTAGGCTAAACTTCTACCTTAGCTAATCAAATATATATACTAGACTTCACGACGTGTGTCTGTGTATATATATATATATATATATATATATTAATAAATTACTTAAAATTATGCCTATATATATATATATATATATATATATATATATATATATATATATATATATATATATATATATATATATATATATATATATATATATATACAGGGCCGGCTTCAGGGGGAGGCAGGCCAGGCACCCGCCTAGGGCCTCCTCCCCCAAGGGGGCCCCATTTATATGTTGAATTTCTTTGGTTTTCCAGCGGCACCACAGTCCAATAAATATGGTGTTGGAGGAAGCCCATAATCAAAGCTGTAGGCTTGTAGCAAACAAAACCTAAAACAAAACCTAGAGAGAAAAATCAAAACCCACCGCCTTCTTCATCTCCTCTCTCTCCCGAGTCCCACGGAAAACCTCCTCAACTAAGCAGGTATTTTATCCTCCTCAAAGCTGTGAGTGTGATTGTTAATGAAAACTATCATGAGAATGTGATTGTGAATGATGATTTGTTGGATTTTGAATTTATAGAAATATTATAGAGGAATGAGGGCCTCATTTATGAGACTTGTTTGGGGCCTCCAAAAGTCTGGAGCCCGTGCTGTATATATATATATATATATATATGTCTGTGTGTTTGTGTATCCGTGTGTCTGTGTCCGTGTGTGTCCGTGTGTGTGTGTGTGTGTCTGTGTGTGTGTGTGTCTGTGTGTCCGTGTGTCCGTGTGTGTGTGTGTCCGTGGCCAGCCCCCGCCCCCATCGTACCCCCCCCAACGCTGCCCGCCCCCTCGATCCCACCGCCCCCTCCACACCCCCCGTCCCCCGCGCACGGCCAGCCCCCCTCCGCAACCCCCCGCACCCCGCGGCCAGCCCCCGCGCGCCCCCATCCCTCCAACGCTTCCCGCCCCCTCCCACCGCCCCCTCCACACCCCCCGCCACCGCCGCCACCGCCGCCCCCCCGCAGTCGACGCCGCCCCCGCAGCCCCCGACGCCCCCGGCCCGCTGCACCCACGACCACCGCACGCGCGCGCGAGAGAGAGAGAGCGAGAAAGAGAGAGAGAGAGAGAGAGAGAGAGAGAGAGGGAGAGGGAGAGGGGAATACCTTTGGGAGAGAGAGAGGAGAGGGGGTCGCCGATCACCGCTGCGGGAGAGAGAGGAGAGGGGGTCGCCGATCGATCACCGCGGGAGAGAGAGAGAGAGAGAGAGAGAGAGGAGAGAGTGAAATTTGGGGGGAATGAAAAAGTTCCCCCCGTCGTTTCAACTTAAGTCTGGAACGTAAATTTAGCGACGGAGTAGCGACGGATTATTCCGTCGCTAATGCGTCAGTAAATCTCGCGCGGGTAGCGACGGATTATTCCGTCGCTAAGTCGTTAGTAAATCTCGTGCCAATATTTTAGGCTTTTGCCGCCAAAATATGCGACGTACTAGCGACGGATATAAAACCGTCGCTACATGGCCGACTACCTATCGACGGCATAGCGACGGATATGGACATAAAAAAATAAAAAAAAATGTGCACTGCTTTCCATCGGTATTCCGTCACAAATCCGTCGGGGATCCGACGGTGATAGCGACGGAAAATGTCCGTCGCTAAATGACCGTCGCTAAAGTACTGTAATTTGGTAGTGAGAAGAAGAAGAAGAACCCTAACAACTTGAATGTTAAGGGAACTTCTTTCAAGTCAAAGAAATCTAAGGCAAAGATGCCTTGTTTCAAGTGTGGCCAGTTGGGCCATTTCAAAAGTGAATGCACAGCACCGGCCAAGAAATCAGAGCAAGGTGAGCCTAGCAAAGTCTCAATGATTACTGATGTAATTGCTATGATTGGACAGGTTGATGCTGTAGGATCTGATTCAGACTGGTGGGTAGATACTGGAGCCACCTGCCATGTCTGCTCCAGTAAGGAGTGGTTCACCACCTACACACCCACTTCTGAAGCGGTTGTGATGGCGAACCAAGCACAAGCTGAAGTGCTTGGGATCGGGACGGTGGTGTTGAAGCTGACTTCGGGGAAGTCTCTGATACTTCAAGGCGTAAAGCGCGTACCTGCTATCGCCAAGAACCTGGTCTCGGGAGGCCTACTCTGCAATACAGGCCTCAGGATGGACATCAATGTCGGCCAGATGGTGATGTCTATCAAGGGAACATATTTCGGGAAAGCTTTTTATACCGAAGGAATGTTCAAAATTCAGCTTATAAATCAGTCCAATGTAATTAGTGTGATTAATGAAATCACTCCTTCTGCTTATACTCTTGAGTTGTGGCATAATAGGCTAGGACATGTTCATTGTAAACGAATAAACAGAATGTCTAGTCTAGGACTTATCTCCAAATGTGGGGGTAAGGTAGAGAAATATGAAGTTTGTGCTCAAACAAAGATCACAAGGAAACCCTTTCCTCGGGTTAATCGAAGTACAGATCTTCTGGAGTTGGTACACTCCGATATCTGTGACTTCAAACAGTTCTCTACAAAGGCCGGGATGAAGTATTTCATAACCTTCATCGATGACTTCCCAAAGTATGCGTTCGTCTACTTGCTGAAGGCTAAAGACGAAGCATTCGAGAAGTTCAAGGAGTTCAGAGCCGAAGCTGAGCAACAGACTGGACAACAACTCAAAAGGATAAGAAGTGATCGAGGTGGGGAGTACAGGTCTCATGAATTTACATCGTTCTGCAAAGAACATGGAATTGTCAATGAGACTACGGCTCCGTACTCTCCTCAATCAAACGGAGTAGCTGAGAGGAAGAACAGGACGTTGACAGAAATGTTAAACTCAATGTTGTTGACTGCTGGCCTTCCTAAGTGCTACTGGGGAGAAGCTGCATTGACTGCCATTTTTATTCTAAATAGAGTGCCTCATGCAACTTCTGACGTTACTCCTCATGAACTCTGGTTCAAGGTCAGACCTAACTTGAATGTTATTCGAGTGTGGGGGTGTCTTGCTTATGTTAAGCTTCCAGATCTGAAGATTCAGAAGCTTGGGACAAGGACTACAAAGACGATCTTCTTGGGGTATGCCGAGAAGAGTGATGCTCGAAGATTTCTTGATATTGAGTCAAATCATATTATTGAATCTCGTAATGCAGAATATTTTGAAGACAAGTTTGCAAGGCACAAGAATATTGTTCTTCCGGATGTCCCGGAGAATAATGAGGGTGCACAAGAGACTGAAGTCTTCAATGAAGATGTGGTCCAAGAAGATGTTGTTGTTGAAACAACGGTTGAATCAGAACAAGCTGAGCCGTCAGCTAAGCGTATGAGGAGGCCGAAGGACTTCGAAAGTGACTTTGTCACCTATCATGTGGAAGCAGATCCGCTTACCTATGATGAGGCGATGAAGACCAGAGACGCGGTTTTCTGGAAGGAGGCGATTGACAATGAGATTGATTCCATCACCTCAAATAACACTTGGGTGTTGGTTGATCTTCCTGAAGGAGCGAAACCCATCGGATGCAAATGGATCTTCAAGAAGAAGATGAAAGCAGACGGAACTATTGAAAAGTTCAAGGCTAGGTTGGTAGCCAAGGGGTTTTCTCAGAAGCAGGGGATTGACTATTTTGACACGTATGCTCCAGTAGCCCGGATGACCACCATCAGAATGTTGATTGCTCTCGCAGCAATACATAAGATGGTGATACATCAGATGGATATGAATACGGCTTTCCTAAATGGCGAGCTGACCGAAGAGATTTACATGCAACAGCCAGAGGGATTTGTCATCAGGGGTCTTGAAGACAAAGTCTGCAAATTGGTGAAATTCTTGTACGGTCTTAAACAGGCTCCCAAGATGTGGCATGAGAAATTTGACAAAGTTATAAGGTCAAATGGCTACATGGTCAGCGATACGGACAAGTGTGTTTACACGAAGTTCGCTGATGGAAGAGGTGTGATCGTTTGTCTGTACGTGGACGACATGCTTATCCTAGGTACGGATATTAGCTGTGTCACTGAGACAAAGAAGTTCATCTCTAGCAAGTTCAGTATGAAGGACTTGGGGGAAGCTGATGTGATCTTAGGGATCAAGATCATCCGGACAGACACTGGACTAGCGCTATCACAGTCTCATTATATTGAGAAAATGATCACTCATTATGGGTATCGGGATCTTCCAGGGATCGATACACCGTACAGGTGTGATATGAAGCTGAAGCCTAATTCAGGGGAAAGTGTCAGGCAGCTGGAGTATGCAAGCGTAATCGGGAGTTTGATGTATGCTACTACTGCCACAAGGCCTGACATAGCTTTCGCCGTGGGAATGCTGAGTCGTTTTACGAGTAATCCAGGTGTTGAACACTGGAAAGCTGTAAAACGGGTTATGAGATATCTCAAAAAGACTCAGACATATGCACTGTACTACAGCAGAGATCCTCCGGTAGTGGAAGGCTTCAGTGATGCCAGTTGGTGCTCAGAGGTGGAGAGCGAGAGGTCCACAGGTGGATATATTTTCACAATGGGTGGAGCTGCTATATCGTGGAAGTCGAAGAAGCAGATTATGCTCTCGCGGTCATCCATGGAATCTGAGTTCTTTGCACTTGATTCCGCAGCCGAGGAAGCAGAATGGCTTCGGAAGCTCATGTATGATCTTCTATTGGTTGGAGCGCAAATACCGGCGATACCGATATACTGCGACAACCAGGCGACTGCGGCGGTGGCATCAAATGACCTTTTCAACGGAAAGAAGATGACTGTGCGGTTGAAGCACAGGGCAGTATACGATCTTATCAAGAGAGGTGTTATTGCAGTGATTGATGTTCGGAGTCAGGAGAATCTGGTGGATCCGTTCACCAAGGGCCTCAAGCGCCAGCTGGTCAATGACACAACTTGTAAAATGGGCTTGAAGGCATTCTGATATTGGATTTTTGTATTCCTACCATAAAGTTTTATGCTAATAGTTCAAAGATTTATCTACTAGGCATCTAGCTTTTGGTTCAAGGGAGGACCACTAATCGGAAGAATATCAGGAACGGTGGGTACATGTTCTATTGGGAATGGAGAGGTTACGGACCTATAACCACTGTTGTCTACTGTTGTTTTCTGCGGAAAACAGTTCCTGTGGGAAGGATGGCTTAATTGCCTTAATGAGTTCTCAGGCAGAGTGAATGCCTGGTATGCTTTACAGGAAGCATGGTAGAACAGCACTACAAGGAATGAAACTCCATGCTATAGTGGGGTGACTCCACAATGAGGTTCCTATATGTGGGGTGATGCCCAGGAATAGGATAAAGTCTCGACTTTGCATGCCAAGTCACAGCGGCGTAGTACCGCAAATAGGCAGTTAGCCTAATGCTGTATATTAAATATAAAGAGGGGTGTAGTCAGCACTACAAAGAGGAGGTGTTCCTCATGTCAGTCGCACGACACCACCATGAGGTACCCGGTTAGGGATAAAGCCTCAGCCTTGCAAGCCATGTCGTTGCGGCGTAACACCGCAAGGGAGCCTAAGGCTTTATGCTGGGTAGTTTGGCACTACAAAGAGGCGGTTGCCTCATGCTACGGTAGTATGACACTACGATGAGGTTCCCGGTACGGGGTAAGGCCTCGGCTTTAAGCTATGTCATAGCGACGTAGCACCGCAAGGGAAGCGCAAAGCGCTTCATGCCATGTCTCTTTATAATGAACTCACCTATAGTGTATGACAGAGATATCAGGCCGTCTCTTGATGGTAAACTTGTAGACACCCAAAATTATACACTGAAACCAGGCTGGCACAGGGCCTTTAATGTGTAGCCAGAAGCACATGTAACTACATTATGTGAGTGGAAAGAATTTCAGCTATGATGCAGAATTCAAGGCTTAGTCCATTCTTGTATTATAGTTTGATTTTTGACTCACATGGGAAGATTCAAGTCTTAAGTGGCATCTATCCTAAAAGCATAATGGACAGTTACTGTGGGGAACACTCGTACTCATATATATAGAGATATGTGGGGGATTGTTGGGTTTGTAGCCTTTTGTTTTGGTTTTTAGTCCCACATCGGCTAGAAAGGAATGTGTATCTCCATATATATGAGTCTTTTCTCTTTATGGAGATGCACATGTAGTGCACATGGGTGTGTGCCATGTGGGATTAATTATTAATGGTATAAAGGCTTAATCAACAATAAAGAAGCTGTAAGCTTTTTGCTCTTGGAAATTTATTTCCATGGAGCTAAGCTCCGTAGGAGCTTAGCGACTCGGACTCGGACTCAGACTCGGACTCGGACTCGGGCTCAAGGGCTCATGAGGCGTAATGTGGCATTTTGTTGGCGCACTTTGCACTTAGCACGTCAACATCGTCGCTAGGCACATAGTGCGCTTAAGTTGCGCTCGTTGTGCGAGCCACTTGCGCGACCACGTTGTGCAGTCCGTTACGCGAGCCCAGTTACGTAGCCCAGTACGCAGCCCAGTACGCCCAGTACGCGCAGTGTGCGCAGCGTACGCAGCGTGCGTAGAGTGCGCAGTGTGCGCAGCGTACGCAGTGTGCGTAGAGTGCGTAGTGTCCGCGTGTGTGCGTATGGCTGGCTGTATATTAGAGCGGAAACGGTTGCAGCAGTTGCTGCACGTTCAGGAGTGGTTCTGCCACTACCCTGAAGTTCAGGCAACTGCTTGGCAACCGCCCCATGGGCTATATATGCAGGTTCTCTCCTCTCTCAGAGTGCTGAAGTAGTAATCAGAATTCCAGGGAGAAAAACTCTAAGTGTTCTTTAACACAACAGAGTAGTGAGCGTGTTCTTTAACACAAACACTAGTACTTTTTAGTACGCGTGGGTTCTGTTACTTCAAACAGAGAGAGAGAGAAGAGTAGAGCCATTGCCAGAGGAGTTCGCCGTCTTCCGAGGAGTCAGAAGAGCAGTAGTGTTCCAAGGTTTTTCGTCAACCTTGCTGGTTCCTGGAAGCTGTTCGCAGAGGGCGAATAAAGCTTTGAGCAACGGTGATTATTCACTCCAGCATTTCCATCTCACGCCTGTCATCCTTCAACCTTCTGTTGCCTTCAGTAGTTCTGTCAGTATCTTCTTTTTAGAAGGCACTACTGCCAGTTTGCTACGATCACGAAAATCTCTTTAGATTATTCGTGTATTACGATATCTTTTTAGATCTCGTAATTTACAGAATCCTTCTGGATCTCTGTTGTAAAACCTTCTTTAAGGGATTGCATTTGGAACGTTGTCTTTACAACTGTTTCAGTTTCTATATTTTCCATCGAAAAGCGTGCCCCGGCGTTCCCGGCAATAACACACATATATATATATATATATATATATATATATATATATATATATATATATATATATATATATATATATATATATATATATATGAGGAAGGATGGACATTCCCACATTTTTTGCATCTCCATGCATCCCCATGTTCACATCCGTTAGATGTGCTTTAAGTCATCTAATCTTAACCATTGGTAAATCAACGGTTAAGATTAGATGACTTAAAGCACCATCCAACGGTGCAAATAGAGGGAATGCATGGGGATGCAAAAAGTGTGGGAATCTTGATCCTTCCTCTCTCTCTCTCTCTCTCTCTCTCCCTATATATATATATATATATATATATATATATATATATATATATATATATATATATGCAATTTTAGTTGGACTCAATTCTGACAACAATTTTGCACATTCCCAGCCGAATCACCTTCCACACACCTCATGCCTATCGTCTTCGTTGATACTTTGCCTGACATTCAAATTTAAGATGATTTTTTGTTGCAGGTAAAGAAATAACAAACTAAAAGCTTAAGACGCATCTCCAACCACCAAGAATCAAGTTAGTGTTATGCCCATAAGCCAACCCATTTGAGAAATATAGATTTTTTTTCGTAATCAACTTATATATAATCCAAATAGCATGAATATTATTAATTTTTTGGTGTAACACATTCTTGCCTCAAAATATTATTTATGGATAAAAAGATATTTAGTAATCCTTCATAACCCTCTCCCTCTCTTTCTGTCTTTTATATAATAATTAAGCATATCCAGATGTATTATTAATTTCCAGCAAACGTCATAAAGACGATCATCTCCTTGCAGACGATGGACATCTCGGAGGGTGTCACTGATGAATATAAAAGAGAAAGCAATATTGGAGAATTATTGCATATTCATTATATTGAATCTACTTGAATATATGCATTACAATCAATCTAAAATAGGTAACTACTAATCTATACTAGGTAATTAATCTCCTACAATAATCTCTCTAGAATAGGTAACTACCAATAGATAGTAGCCAATTAATTTTCTACTAATCTAGGCAATATTCCAAATCAGGATCCTATATATTGATTACAATGTAATAAATTCATAGATATTGACATTTATGGTCAAATATCTTTATCATGCGCCCCCCTTCCCACCGCAAGATGGAGCACCGTGAGGTGATTCCAATATATCTTGTCCGCCAATTGTTGGAAGCGAGAGCGGAAAAGAGGTTTTGTGAGCACATAAGCTAGCTGATCAAGAGAAAACATGAGCAACTCGAAGAGAACCTCCTTGAACTTGTTCCCGAATGAAGTGAAAGTTAAGAGCAACATGTTTAATACGAGAATGAAATACTAGATTTGAGCACAGATTTGTTGCACTAATGTTGTCACAGCAGATAACCGGTTGTTGAGGTAGAAAAATATGAAGCTCAGTGAGTAGAGGACAAATCCAACGAATTTCTGTAGCTGTAGTGGCCATAGCTCGGTACTCGACCTCGGTGGAAGAGCGAGCCACGGTCCTTTGTTTCTTTGAACTCCATGATATTGGTTGTGACCAATGCAGATGAGATAGACACTTGTTCATGTGAAATCATCTTTGTTCCCCGCCCAATCGGCGTTAGAAAATGCATGTAGTAGCAGTTATGAGTTGCGATAGAGAACAACACCATGAGCAATTGTACCACAAAGATACCGTAGGAGATGTTTTACTGTATTCCAAGAATCAGTCTTAGGGCAGTGCATGAATTGTGATAACTTTGACAATGTAAGCAATGTCCGGACGCGTACGTGACAAGTATTGGAGACTGCCAACAATGGCTCTGTATTCAGTTGGATCAAAGAGGGATGAGCCAGAGTGAAGAGTGAGTGTTGGAGTAGTGGCAAGTGGCGTAGACACGGCTTGGCATCAGTCATGTGAGTGCGAGTAAGGAGGTTATGGATATATCGCCGTTGAGAAAGAAAGATGCCCTGCAGATGGGGAATAACTTCAACTCCAAGGAAATATGAAAGGGGCCAATATCCTTGAGGGAGAATCTGTTTGAGAGAAGATGAATGAATTTCTGTAGTGCTGTATCGTTGTTCCTGTGTTAATGATGTCTTTAACATAGACCAAGAGGTATATCATGACGCCAGAAGCATTGCAGACAAATAGTGATGTATCGACATGAGAGTTAGTGAAGCCAGAATTGATGAGAAACTGATGTAGCTCATGGTACCATGCACGAGGGGCTTGTTTGACACAATATATTGCTTTATACAGTTTACAGACATGATGAGGATGGTCTTTGTCAATGAATCCTTATGGATGTGCCATAAAAACGTCATCTGAGGGAGAGCCTTAAAGAAATGCATTATTGATATCAAGTTGACATAGTTACCAACCCCGAGTGAAGGAAATAGAGAGAACAAGTCGTACTATTGTTGGTTTGACCACAAGACTGAATGTGTCATGGTAGTGGACACTTGGTCGTTGGTGGAACCCTTTCGCAACTAAACGTGCTTTGTACCTGTTAACATAACCATCAGATAGACGTTTAGTCCAAAAAAATCCACTTGCAACCAACGATATTTTGGACCGGTTGAGAGGGAATAAGGGTCCATGTCCCATTCCAAATAAGGGCATCAAACTACTCAAACATTGACAGACGCCATTTGGGATTTTTGATGGCCTAGGTTAGTGTAGAGGGTTCTAGGCAGAGCTATCAAGTGGACCGGACTGGGCCGGGCCTGGGCCGGACTTCTCGGACCCATGTATTTTAGCAGGCCGGGTCGGTCCTAAGGTCTAAGCCAAGTCCGGCACTTGGCCCACGACCCGGTGGGTTTCGGGCCAGGCCACGGGTCGGAGAAGCTTCCCTCCATCCAACTTAATTTAGCATGTAATATACAGAGCCAAAAGTTAGCATGTAATGCATAGAGCCAATGAATGTGTTAGCTTGTCACATGATTTATCTGCCAAAAAGTTGGCAATATATATATAATGCACATGCTAAATAATGCATTAGCACATAACAAAAATTAGCTGTATAATGGAGTTAAATTAATTGATCATATCTGTTAGAATGCTAGCATTTAAAGGACAGGAAAAGGATTATGTTAAATTAAGTGATCATATTTGTTAGAATGCACAGAGCCAACTTCTTTCTCATCTTCATCCGTTAAACGTTTCCTATCGAGATATCTGTTAGAAACTCAGAATACAAGCATTTAAAGTACATGAAAAGGATTATGTTGACATTTTCTACTTTTCTAATAAATTAATATAGAGAAAATGGAGTTCATTAAGTGATCATATATTCTTTAGATTAGTTCACTATTTTTGTTGAACTATCAGAAATTCTACTATAAGTATGCACAGACTGAACCAGAAATGGTTACCAAACGACAATTCAAACTTGCTAAATGGTATTATGGTCGGGCCGGTCTGAGCCTCGGGTCGGGATGGACCGGGACGGGCCTCAGGTCGGGACATGCTTGGGCTTCGTGCCGGGCTGGGCCCGTCTTATGGGCCAAGATACGAGACCCGACATGTCCCGATATACTGGCCCGGCCCGGGCCCAAGATTATTCGGACTGGGCCGACACATGGGCCATTTTTTTGGGCCGAACTCGTGCCGGACTGGGCCAGCCAGGACCAATTGACAAGTCTAGTTCTAGGTTAGATTTGGCAGAAAGTTGGGCGTTAAGATTGAGTTTTGGGATTGGTTTGTGGATATTATTTTTGGAACGAGTAACAATACCGTAATATGGAGGTAGAATAGGTGTCAGTTTTGGGGGTTATGGGGATTGGGGTATGGGTGAGTTGGATTTGGATGGTGGGTTTTGGGATGGCATTTGGGTGGAGGGGTTCGGTAAAAGGTGGAGTCGCAGAGCTGAGTCTCAAGTTTGGTATGAGAGTGGTACTTTTTGATGGAATAATAAATATGGTGGGTATAGTTGTGGAGTCTTGATTGGATACCACTTGTGGGATGGATACTAGATTGACAGATGGTGTGATGGTGGCTGAAGATGATGACTCGGAAGGAATCCAGATATGGGACGTAGAAGAGGAAGGACGTGGAAGGTTGAGTTGCTTGGTTTTAAAAGGCATAATTGACTCGATGAATTTAACCATGATGAGATGTGCAGAGACGCGAGGTAAATAGATCAAGACAGAGATAGGCACTCTATGTAGAGGAATAACTAAGAAAGACACAAGAGGTGGAACGGAGAGATAGTTTGTGAGACGAATATGGATGCAACCAAGGATAGCATAGGCACCCAAAACTTCGTAATTTAGAGTAGTTAGGAGATATGCTAAAGAGTTTTACATATGATGATAGAAGTTGAAGTATAGGAGTGGTTAGACGATTAATGAGATTAAGAGCAGTGGAGAATGCATATGACCAATATGACAAGGACATGGATGCATGTGAGAGGAGTGATAATCATGTTTCTACAATATGACGGTGATGACGTTCAAAATACCCATTGTGTTCAGGAGTGTGTAGGGGTGAGATATCCCATTAGAACTGAGATATGAAAAAGTACTTGATATGTCCCCACCGGTTGTCAGAATAGAGCGTGATAAATTTTTATTGAAGTAGTTCTCTACGAGTGATTTGAAGTGGATATAAACGTCATAGACATCAGATTTTCTTTTAAGTGGATATAGCTATATGTATTTTATAAAATGATCGAAAAAATTATATAATATTTGAAATCATCACTCGAATATATGGGAGAGGTCCACACATCGAAAAATATTATTTATAACGGGAAAGTTGAAACAAGAGTGGAAAAGAAAAAGGTAACTTATGACTTTTATTGCATTGATATGCATTGTAATTGAAATTCAAAGATGATAGACTTGAGACTTCTACTTGAAAGTTAGACATAATATGTCTAAAAATTGTCGATGACGGATGACCTAAGAGATGATGCCACTCGGACGAAGTGGTCTTGACACTGGAGAAAACTACCAATGGAGAAGACTTGAGTGAACTGATTGGCCGTTCATACACACAATTAGTATGTCCTTGTAGAAGTATTGCCCCTATGGGAATATCCTTTACACGAAATAAAGAGAGTAAGAATTCGATGGATGTATTGTTAGATCTGTAAAATTGAGAAATATAAATAAGATTTTTAAGCATTATAGGAACACAAAGCACATTCTGAATTGAGAAAGTATGTGAAGAAGTGCGTAGAGATGTAGAACCAGTATGTGAAATAGGAAGACACATGCCGTTGCCAATCATAATGTCGTCAGTCCCTGAATAATGAGCTTGAGTTGAGATCTTACTCAGGTCGGTAGTAACATGGTGCGATGCACCACTATCAAGAAGCCACTTGGTGCTTTCAAAGTTGTCCGTTGTTGTAACATTGGCACGTTGGTGGCATGGAGCTGGAGGTTGAGTTTGCCATTGACTGTAACCTTCGCTTACCGAATTTCTGGATTCTTTTGAATTTTTAAACTTTCTATTTTTCTAACTTTTTCTAAATCTTTGAAATCGTATAATGAAGCGTACTTCGATCCTATTATGTTATCGGTGCTTGTTTGGTCTTGGTTTTGAGAAAAACTATATGATGTAAGATTATATCCTAAAACTTGTCCTTCTCTTAAATTTTCCAAAGTTATATATATATATATATATATATATATATATATATAGTAGGACTTGAATTTCTGTCGAGATTGTGTACCAGACCGGGTGACGACAACCGTAGCTTCTTCAACATCTGCCGAGATTGTGCGATAGGACTTGAATTTCCTACCCTTCTTCTTGCCGGTGGAGGGTAGTGCGGACTGAGTCACTTCAGGTACCAGGTCCGGATGGACCTACATGACCTCCCCTCGTAATGTGGTGAGAGGCACTAGACCAGCAGCCTTGTCTCGGGGAGGTGGAAGATTAGCGACCTCTATCTTTGCCCGGGGGACGGGTACTACTCCATCTTGAGTCTTTGTCGGAGGGAAGCTGCCGAATTGGACTGACACCATGTTGGCAGCAACCGTTCACCTCCTCGAAATCAATGGCCAGGGCCTTGGAGTCGACGAGGTTTTGGATGTACCGCTTCAGTTAGAAGCAGTCTTGTGTAGCATGGTGGATGTAGCTATGGTAGTGGCAGTACTTGGGGCTCTTCATCTCTGTAGGACGACGTTCACGCCTTGGAGGCGGGAGCTAAATTCGATCTCCTTGTATGAGCATGTCAAGGATGGGCTTGACATGGCTGTCTTTAAAGGAGTTAGTCATCTACGGCCACTGCTTCTCTGCCGGCTTCGGTTCAGTCTTCTGGGCTGTGTCGGCCACCATAGCCTGTTTGTCCTTGTTGTCTCGGTTGTTGGAGGAATTACTGCCGTTGTTAGAGCGTTTGCCCTTGCCGTCTCCCTTTGTGATGTGCAATCCCAGTTGGCGAGCTTTCTTCAACTTGTCTTCTGCGCTAGTGGCGCTGATGATGAAAGTCTTCCAGTCCTTGAATTGACTTTCGCCTATCAGAGGCTGATTGTGGGGAGCAGCCTCTTTTGGCAAATTTCAATTAAGGAGGAGTCTGGGTTACCGGATGGCAACTTCGTCGCGGTTTGGCAAAATCGCTCAATGTAGTTCCTTGTCAGCTCCTTTTCTCCTTGGACAACGTCCATGAGGGTTGACATGGGCACATCTTGCCCTACCTCATAGAACCTCTCCAAAAACATCCGTTTGAAGCCGACGAAGGAATGGATGCAGTTGTCCGGCAGGTTGCGGTACCAGTCGAATGCGACTCCCTCCAATGCCCCAATGAACAGACATATAAGGATGGCATCATCATGTGGCTGATGATCTGTTGTGACCTCAAAGTAGGTCACATACCGGCTTGCAGAGGTCTTGCCATTATATGGATTAATGTTGAATGGCTTATACCGAGGAGGGAAGGGGACATATCTTCATGCAGCGGGATACGGCTGTCGTATCCTGAGGTTCTGAGAGTTTTTTCGGGCGTGAAACATTTTCGAAGCTCTTGGACCTCTCTTCTTGCCTCCCAAAAACTCTCTCCTCCACCCTCGAAATTCTTGCAGAGGATGTATATGTATCTGAATACAGCTCGGCCAACCCTAAACCGAATCTCTTCCTCCACCTTCCTCCTCCTCTCTCCTCCACCCTCGGCCAACCTCTCCCCAGCGAGCACAGCAGCACCCCGCGACAGTGGCGACGGAAACAACAACAACAACAACAGAATTTAAAAACAAGGAACCCAACTTCTCCGTTTGATTTCTCTCTCGATTCTAGTCTATTTTTAGATCCGTAAATTTGTGTAGAAAGCCCACATGACCCTCTTCTAGATCCCCCAGGTGGATTTCGACATGGCCATCCAACTTGCTCGAACAATCGAGGCAAAGTTAGAGAAAAACTATTTTTCTAGAATATTAAAAACTGTTTTGAAATACCAACTTGTCGGCCACTTTTCTTTCTGTACAATAGAATTTTGAAGAAACTAATTGAAGACAGTCAAAGACAACATAATCGAGATTGTAACGCACCTTCTGGATTCACTTTTCATCTAGTGTGTAAAGAGTTACATGTTGTTAAAGTTTCACAAAAAATTATAAATTCTGTTTTCGAAAATTAGAAAAACAACCGATACGACGTGCGCTCCGACAAACTGGGCGACGTGGTCACGCACTATACACATCGAAAGGCCCGTATGGATGTTTTTGACGTGTGGGAACTGACGGAACCCTATTTCGTTGCATATGTGCGACGAAATCAGTGCGTATCCATCGAGATACCCCCGTATCGACCCTTTGTAAATTAAGTCACAACTTTGTGTACACTCATCAAATTGCGACAAAACTTGCGCCGTTGGACTCGAAATATTTTTTGGTCATGTGAGCCAAGTTTGGTTCAATTCTGAGAAGGTTGATCGGGATGCCATTTTAGCGGGCCCACAATCTCACTCAACGGGCGATTTTGTGCACGGCCCACCGAAATCCAAAATTGGACATACCGTTGGGTTCGTCTCATCAAAACAAATCCGTAGACATGTAGTTTGACAACTTTAGAGACCGTAGATTCTGGCGCACATTTTGGTGCAAAACGGGTCCAACGGCTGACATCGTTTTGACCCGAAATTACGATTTTGTCCCTGTTCCAGAATTATACTTTTGGACAGACGTTTCCTAGGTATATCTTTTATACCGAGTGTGTTTTTTATGTTTGTTTTAACGTCCAGAGTTGTTTGAAGATTGTGACGATTCTTGGCTGACATTGTGATTTTCTGGACTTGTCATTTTGCACCACCAAGCAAGATACCTTGCCATTATACTATTTATATTCAGTTTGTATTTTATTACATATCACTGTTCATTTATTTCTAGTTTTTACAGTTCTTGATTTACTGTCTGCTCAGTGATATTAGCTGTTCTTTGTCATTATCCTTTGGTTCCATATGGACTTAGAGTTAAGAGACTACCATTTGTAGTGTATTGCATATACCTTGACACAGTTGTACCACAAGGATGTGTGAGATGAGTAGCATGTAGAGGTCCTTGCGTGTTGGCTGATCCCCAGTGCGCATGTGTTAGGTCTAACTGTCAATAGTTGTATATTAGAAGACTTGACGGTTAGTAGTGTTACATGGTCGTGGATACGACATAATAGGTACATTGGGTGGGAAGGACATTTCCTTGTCGTATCGGCTTCGATTGCACTTTCCTTGTAATCCGGAAGCTCCGCTGGAGATACGGTTATGTTGAGCCTCTCAGGTTTGCCACTGTCGTTTTTGAACGTCATGCGCTGTGGTCACTGGTGCCCAAGTGGGGACTATACCAGATCCCATATACAGCCAGGGCTCATGCGACGAAATATTTGTTCTTAACTGTATGTTTACTTTAGTATGGTTAGAGTACCTTTTTATTGTCTTATCACTTACTTTTGTTTGTGGCATATTTATATCCAGTATTTATATGGCATATTTATTGTATCTTGTTACGTCCTTCTGAGGACCTGGTTATCTCTTCAGGTGTGTGCTTCTGTGATAGTTGTAGGTGTTCTAGTCGAGGCCGTGATCTTCTCCATCCTTTCGAAGATTATTGTACTTGGCTAGTCTTGTTATTTCATCTATTCCTTCTTGTACCTTTTATTTGAGATAGTTGGTAGTGGACTTTATCTCTGCCCAACGTATTGTACAAAGACTTATTACAGTTGATTGTATGAGATCTTTTATTCTTCATTTGTGGATGAGATTAGATTACTCTTGGTTTACTGTATTTTACAGCTTATGTATACATATGAGTTTCCATATATTAGAGTATACTTCGTGTGTATGCAGCTGGCATAGATACGTATCTAGTCCTAAGTATTTTGGGACTGGGGCGTTACATATTTTTGTGGTAGCCCATGCAGGTCAAGCTTGTCACTTCGGTTATATTACTGTACCGATGTGAGCCTGCAACATAGGATTAGAATCTAGGAATCTCATCCATACAGCTTGACCTCTTCCCTTGGCTTCAAATTCCGAACTATCGATCGACCTCCTTGAAATGCATCTTGCTTGATTCCTTTCTACCGTTGATTCTTATTTTCGTGCTTAGTGTCAACTAGGAAGATGACTACACTAGTATATGCTCATAGGTCAAACACATGGCTAGAATGGTTATATGGACAATTGGAATACATTTAAGACTCTAATTGAGTTAAAGAGTTTTTTAAAAGAAAGTATGATTTAATGATTAGTAATTTGTAAAATAGGATACTACCAAGGAAGGTTTTAATCTTGAGATTTCTAAATAGTGAACACCGTAGGATTGATACTAGAGGAAGAATATATATATATATATATATATATATATATATATATATATATATATATATATATATATATATATATATATATATAGAATCTTTATACCCATGATTTAAGAAATTGATTGGCTTTTGAGAATTGATATTTATGATTTATTGGGTTATAGCTATACATCTTTGCACACGTATAAAATTGATTTGCTTTTCGAGTTGTGATATTTATAAGATTTGGGTGATAGATATACATCTTTGAACAAAGATAAAATTTATTTGATTTTCGAGTTTTGATGTTTATGATTTATTGCATTATATTGATACACCTTTGAAAAGTTATAAAATTTGGTTTGAAAATGATCTTAGCTTTTAAAAATGTCCATAGGAATTATTTAAATTTGAGTTGTACAACTTGCGATTTACGTGTTTAGTAAATTTTGAATTTTAAGTGGAAGTAATGATGGTGAATTTTGGTTTTAAATATTTGAAAGTTATGAAAACAATTTTTGAGTATTTTTTCTTTATTTTAAATTGTGTCCTATGATTGAGGATTTACAAATCTATTTAGATTCTTGGTAAAAATAATAATTTTTGACTGATAAGATTATTTAAAAATTTAGTTTAAAGTTGGATTGCTAATATTACAAATTTTGAAATAAAATAAAAATATATTAATGATGTGATAAGGTTGTTTTGATTGATCAAATAAAGTTACCATTTAAAAGTTGTGATTATGTTTGAATGACTTAGTATGAATAGAAGTTATAATTGATGAGTGCATTAAAATATTGGGCTAAAATTTTGAGATTGCTTTGTATGTGCTAGAAATTTTTATCTGGGGAGCTATTAAATTTTTGAAGAGTTTTAAAGTTATGATTGATTATCGATATTTTATATATAGTCATGATTTATGAACTCTTGAGTTTTAAGGTTGGATTGAAAATGTAAAATTATGAAAAAGTCAGTAGTAACATGATAAAAATTTTACTTTAAGATTTACGAAAGTGATTTAAATTTTTTTATGATAAATTTGAACGGCTGGGAGTGAATACAAATTTTGGTGGTTTATTTTTGAAACTTTTGGAGGAAACTTGAGCTAAAATTTTAATGGTAGGCCCCAAGATAACCCTACTGAGTATTCCACACTAATTGCCATGTCACTCATGACCATGATAGTAGTATATACACAAGTATTGTTAGTCATCTACCCAGCTATGTGACTGTAATTCCACCTTGACTTAGTCGACCTTCCTTCAATTCTAGATCTTTTAATTGCGACCTTCTAACCCATTTGCAATTTGAATTGTGATTTACTGGTTCCTTAACTGTATTCATCTAGGAGACTATCTTCTCTCCGGGACTGTGTCCCTAAATTATTATTTTACCGGATTCCTTAATTAATTTTATCTCATGTTTTAACTTGATCTCATTTATTTTTGTGCATTAATTTTCACCTCGTGAACTCCCACTTTCTATTTTAGATCTTTTGGCATTCCTTACCGTAACTTTGATATTTGGAGCACAACACTAGAGTTTTTCTTCCATCAAATTTCATATATAAGACCTAGACAAGCCGACCTTCATGTAGATATATCATGTCCCACTAAAACACATCTCCTTGTACTCTATTTCTTGATATGACTTTATGGTCAAAATGGCCAAACTATAACCTCTACCATGACACCAAAATACTTCCCAACTTCAATGAAGAGAATCCAACCTTGACTCAATCCTTTAACCCGATATGTGAATATGTTCTACTAAATCCCTTAATGCTAACCTTGTGCTTTATCTTGATTGCTTGACCCGTTGTCCCATCACACTACTAGTTTAACTCTTGTAAGTTGGGTTGAATACCTCACCCCCTAACAAATCCTTTGTCCTTATGAATCGTGTTGAAGAACTCACTTAGACTAAAAATTCAGAGGACCTTAACTTATCTAGACAACCAAACCGTAAGTGAAGAAAACTAGGACAACTGTAAAGGCCCACACTTCGGGCAAGACTTGATTTTGAAAGATCTTGGACTATTTAAAAATTTCCTTCATCAGTACCTCCCTTGCTCATATTTTGACTATCTCATGCTGCTAATGTAGCTTCAGTTTTGCAAGCTTATTTCGTTATCAAGCTTGATCATGACATATTTTATTGGGTGCACCCACTAACATATTGTCTAATCAGAACCGGTGCATGATGGTCTGATCAACCTATTGCACTTTGGTTCGCTTTTCATGAATTATTCTACGTGAATGGAGACATAGTTAAACCTGCCTTAGAGTCTCATCCTGACAGCATTGACAACTCTTATTTGAATTATTTTCGTCGCCTATGAACCTCGTATTTCGTACTAAATAGCATCGTCTTTGAACCCTTTTTGTTGTGGGCTTTACTTACTTTAGAAAGACCAGACACTGTACTTGATAGATAGACTCAAAGTATCACCTTTAGTTGCCATATCAGTTATATATACACGAAATGTAGATAGCCACCGACCAACTCATGTGGCTATATCCTTACCTTAAACACTGCTTCCCCTCAATCCTAGAATTTTTATTGTGCCCTTCCAATCCCACTTGATCGTACGAGAGTGATTCTAATCATCAATTAAATCAAACTCTCAACCAAGACGATAAATATCCAGTTCTCTCTCAAGGAACCACATCTCCCGAAGGTTTAAATTATTCTCTTGATCTACTCAATTCCTTACTATACTCTAAATTGGATTATCAATATTTTGTTACCTACACCAGCAACCCTTATTCAATTCCGTAACCATAATATATTTTTGTATATATCGACTCCCCAAATTTTCTAATGCCTGGTTATGTTGAACGCCGTTTCATTGCCTCCTTCAAATTTAATCGTATGTTGGTATTGATAAACTCGTTTCTATCCCTCAACCCTATCTACCCTATTTTTCCTAAATTTTGAGGACGAAATTCTTGTAAGTTGGGTAGGATGTAAAATCCCTATCTTTTAATTATTTTTTAATTATTTTATTAGATTTAAAAATAAATTTATACAATTTATGGTTTTATTTAAATGACCTTAGCCACTGTTGAATTTTGGAACACAAGACTACCATGAATTTTGGCACGAAAGATGTAGCAGTGTGCCTTGACTAGTGTACTAGCCATGCCAGGGGAAGCCTAGCCATGGTGATGTCCAAACTAGGAAAACCAGACCAAATTGTGAATTGATTTATTTAAAGTATTTTAATTAAATATTATTTTATATATTGATTTTTAGATGACCCGGTTTGTCCAATTCAGCCCGAACTGGGCCCAAACCAAATTTAAGCCCATGTAGGCATAGGATGGGACCAAGGTGGTCATATAGACATATTTTATGTACGTAAAAATATTTTCTAAATTATTTTAGAATTTTATGTACAATTTTAATTATTTAATTATGTGTACAATTATTGGTATTTTATTATTAAAATAATGTTTCCAATATTTGTACAAATTTTTGGATCCAGATAAGGGTGTGCGGTATAAGTTCACCCATTGGGACGGTTTTATTATTTTATTATTACCTAAGTTATTTTGTGGAGATTAAATAAATATGTTCATTCTATTTAAATTTTATTATTATTTTGAGTTGGTTTATTGTGAATAAAATTTATATATATATATGTAGATATATTTAAATATATTAAATATTTGGATATGTGACATTTAAAGTGTTATTGGATTTAAATAGATTTTTGGATATATATATATATATATATATATATATATATATATATATATATATATATATATATATATATATATATATATATATATATATATATATATAGAAGTTTAAAAAAAATTTGGGAAAAAAAAGATGTGGTCGGCCCCACCATGTGGGAACCGACCACCTAAAATAGGCAAGCAGCAGCTTAGGCCGCCCAACCCCAAGCAATAGCAGCATATGCGCACCCCACAATTAATAAGAGCAAGTAGCAGCATCTACTTAGGGAACCCTCTCCTCCATATATATATATATATATATATATATATATATATATATATATATATATATATATATATATATATATATATATATATATGCAAGTTTAAAACCAAAAACTCCAAATCCCATTCAAACCCTAAACTGAATCTCTTCCGAATCTCTTCCTCCACTTTCCTCCTCCTCTCTCCTCTACCCTCGGCCAACCTCTCCCCCACGAGCACAGCAGTACCCTGCGATAGTGGTGACGGAAACAACAACAACAACATAATTTAAAAACAAGGTACCTAATTTCTTCGTTTGATTTCTCTCTCGATTCTAGTCCATTTTTAGATCCGTAAATTTGTGTAGAAAGCCCACATAACCCTCTTCGAGATCCGCCAGGTGGATTTCGACATGGCCATCCAACTTGCTCGAAAAATCGAGGCGAAGTTGGAGAAAAACCACTTTTCTAGAATATTAAAAACTGTTTTGAAATACCAACTTGTCGGCCATTTTTCTTTATGTACAATAGGATTTTGAAGAAACTAATTGAAGACAGTCAAAGACAACATAACCGAGATTGTAACGCACCTCTGGATTCACTTTTCATCTAGTATGTAAAGAGTTACACGTTGTTAAACTTTGACGAAAAATTGTAAATTTTGTTTTCAAAAATTAGAAAAACACCCGATACGGCATGCGTCCCGATAAACCGGGAGACGTAGTCACGCACTATATGCATCGAAAGGTGCGTATGGATATTGTCGACGTGTGGGAACTGACGGAACCCTATTTCGTTGCATATGTGCGACGAAATCAGTGCGTATCCGTCGAGATACCCCCGTATTGACCCTTTGCAAATTAAGTCACAACTTTGTGTACACTCATCAAATCGCGACGAAACTTGCGCCATTGGACTCGAAATATTTTTTGGTCCTGTGAGCCAAGTTTGGTTCAATTCTGAGAAGGTTGATCGGAACGCCATTTTAGCGGGCCCACAATCCTACTCAACGGGCGATTTTGTGCACGGCCCATCGGAATCCAAAATTGGACATACCGTTGGGTTCGTCTCATCAAAATAAATCCGTAGACATGTAGTTTAACAACTTTAGAGATTGTAGGTTCTGGCGCACATTTTGGTACAAAGCGAGTCCAACGGCGAACATCATTTTGACCCGAAATTACGATTTTGCCCCTGTTCCAGAATTAGACTTTTGGACAGGCATTTCCTAGGTATATCTTTTACATCGAGTACATTTTTTATGTTTGTTTCAGCGTCCGAGTTGATTGGAGATTGTGACACTTCTTGGCTGACATTGTGATTTCCTGGACTTGCCATTTTGTACCACCAGGCAAGATACCTTGCCATTATACTGTTTATATTCAGTTTGTATTTTATTACATATCAATGTTCATTTATTTTTAGTTTTTACAGTTCTTGATTTACTGTCTGCTTAGTGATATTAGCGGTACTTTGTTATTATCCTTTGGTTGCATATGGACTTAGAGTTAAGAGACTACCGTTTGTAGTGTATTGCATATACCTTGTCACAGTTGTACCACGAGGATGTGTGAGATGAGTTGCATATGGACTTAGAGTTAAGAGACTACCGTTGGTATTGGCCTTAGCAAATTGGTATCGTCCTATCCAATATGTACATATATCGGCTATATAGCTAGGATTCGTATTGGCCTTATCGATTCACAATATACGTATCCGATAGGTATCGGCTGTGTCGGATTAGTATCGACCGTATCGGATTAGTATTGCGGAAGGTTTACTAACAACTGTACTTGGATTTCTCTCTTCTTGAGCTAGAATACCATTGTAAGAGAGTCACGAGAGCGTAAAAAATCTCCTAAATATTGATGTTTACGAGAGTGATTGGCCAGTTACAGTAACATAGCTCGAGAGAGTGACTGGCCAATCACTCCCGTAAACATCAATATTTAGGAGATTTTTTATGCTCCCCTAACTTTTTTACAATGGTAACCTCGCTCGAGAAGAGAGAAATCCAAGTACAGTTGTTACTAAACTTCCATCATAATAATCTGATACTGCCGATACTAATCCGATACGCCGATACCTATCGGATATGGCCGATACCGAATCGATAAGGCCAATACGAATCCTAGCTATACGGCCGATACATATCGGATAGGACGATTGTAAACCCCCTAAATTTTTACTATGATTGTTTTTTTATTATTATTTAGTAAATTTTTCTCGTATTTGTACGTCGCGTGCGGGTACGAATATGCCAGGTAGTATATATTTTAGACACACAAAGGAAAAGATTTTCTCCATATACAAAATAATTTAATTTTCAAAATAAGTCTAAGGTATTTCTAGTTGCTTATAAATTATAAAATATGTCGTGTCGCGATTGCCAAAATTTATTTTTATTATAAAAGGGCTATATTTTATTCTATTGGTAATTTTAAAAAATCATGCTTTATGCAAATAGTTATTACATATGAGGAGCATAAATTTAAATTCATATATAATGCTATTTTTGAAATTATTTAATAATAATATTTTAGTTTTTGAAAAAGTATTTTTATTATGGTGTTTTGATTTAAATTTAATTGATTATGATAAAGTATGTTTGAAAAGATTTTTATTGACTTATATTTGAATAGCTTTAAATCTAAGATGGTTTTAAACGAGTTCAAATGAATTTGAATTTAAATATGGCATTATCTATAGGAGAATTTAAATCCCCTAATTTCCTATCTAATTGGGAATTCCTACCTCCTATATATAGGAGAGGTACTCCTCCAAGTTTTTCCATCCACAGTAATATCGTGCATCGTGTCTGTGACCACCACAAATCTTATTCCAAACTTGTACAATCATCCACGTCATACACGACGATAATAATCACATAATCCCCGTCAACATCATCAGCCGCAGACTACTACCTCGCCTCCCAGCGCTGGAGCCCAGCCGTCCTCTGTGGCGCTCGCCAGCCAGCCGTTGGCCAAGCCGTCATCGCACCTCGCCGTGTAGGCTATCCCGCCCTTGTGCAGTCGGTGCCGCCCTCCGCTCGGACAACCCGCCATCAGTACCACCATCACCGAACCCCGGTCGGCCATGACTCCCCGACCAACCACCGCTCGGACAACCCACCATCAGTACCACCATCACAGAATAATAATCACAACTAAATAATGTAAAGGAAGAGATAAGAAAGCAAACGCAAAGACAGCGATGTATACTGGTTTCCCTCTGTTGAGGACTAGTCCAGTCGGTAGAACTCTTGCTACCAGTTGAATCTACTATTGGCAAAACCGCAAGTTTTCTTACGAAGTCCTTTCAACTTCTACAACGCGAGCTTTGATACGAAGAACTCGTAAAACTTCAATTGTGAAGAGGTATTCTTCTATCAAGCCTTCTGATTGCAATCACTCGGAAACTTTTAGACCGCACCGCACTGGCAAATCGACTAGAGGATTGTAACTGGCTTGGGATCTGAAAATTAAAGCTCGAGAAAAACTCTTTGGAAGACTGAAAGCTTTAAGTAGAGAGAAGATTGAAAGTGAAGGAGTGAGTTAAAATGATCGAAATCCATCTCTATTTATAGGAGTTCCAAAGACAGAATTCTGGCAAAATTCGGGCCGAATTCGGGCAGAACTCGATGAGCAAATCTCGGTCAAATCCGCAACTGCAGGAGGACCAAGTTCCAAGGAATTCAAAAACAAAATGGCCACTAACCGAACTCTGGCCGAACTCTGGCCGAGTTCTGTCAGGGTTAGGTTAGGGTTTTTCAAAGAGATTTTAGGGAATTTTGAAAACCTTTTTGGAGCTTTTATAAATACGAATGTTTTTCAAAACTAAGATATTTTTAAAAATATTTTGAAATTATTTTGGAACTCTAGACTCAATAAAATAAAAGATTACATTGCTCAAAGAAATACAGACTCGAACAGGCAAACAACGCTTCGATCTTGAACTGAGTAGATAGCCGTTCTTGATCATGTCCAAGAGTCCGAGATGTCCTGACTAGCTCCATATATCGAGACAGAGTTTGATTAATTATTAAAATCAGTTTGACCAATGGGCCAACAATCTCCCCCATTTTGATAATTGACAAACTATGAATGATATAACATCTTTTGAGATAAGATACCACAAAATTTGTTCAAAAATTGTTCAATCCCTGTATTATTCTCAAAATAAAATGTTAGATACTTTTTCTCCCCCGTTGTCACTTAGCAAAATGTGAAGAAATAGGCTCCCCCGCAATTAATGAATAAGCTACAACAGTGAAAAAACACAAGAAAATAATATCTCATGCAGTGAGAATATACAAGACATAACATAGAAGTATTTCACAGGCAGTTTGTAATATAGAAGCAGATAAAGATGCTTTTAAAGAATAAATAAGTTGATATGAAAGATAAACTACGCATCCCATAAAAATAAAATGATGTTCAAGAGTCATCAAGAAATATCCAGTACAAGTCCTCAAAAGAAATGAACATAAAAACTAGAAAGAAAGAAACTTGGGATGTCGGAGCATTTCCAAGTGTACAGTAGACAATAACTAAATCTCAAAATCAGCTAATATATCATCATCACATCTCCTCCTCCTCATCATCATCATCAGCATGACCGACATGTCCAGAAGGACCAGCTCCAGAAGTACCAGCGCCAGAAAGGGTGAGGAGGGGCGCTAGCATAAAACTCATCGACAAAGTCTCGAGGAAGGGCACGATCAGAACGATACCAATCATATGCGTTACCGGGCTGAAAGTAGGCATGAACAGCCTCATCCTCACAGCGGTAACTAGAAAAGGCTGGATCTCTAGGAATAGAACTGGCAGAATGTCCAGTCTGAGCAAATCGGAGATCAGCTAGAGAATTTGCTATCGCCTGATAACGAGTGACATCGCAGAACTCACGTTTGTGGGCCATATCCGTCATCGAGACGTGCAAATCAGAAAGATGCCGGTGTATGCCTTTAAAGGTCATGGCATATTGCTGAGTAGATGGAGGAGGTAGAGCAGTAGGAGGAGGAGCAGTAGCAGTCATACTACGACGAGATAGCTTAAGAAACTTGGGCTCAGGGTCTTGAGTACAAGTTGACAGATCAATATCAAAACGCTAGAATATGCGTGGGAGAATCATCGCATAAGAGAGATTTCTATCTCTTGCACGACAACGTCCCATCATCTGGATAATAGTCTTAGGGGCAGAAAAAGGAATCCCCTTAAGAATATGATACATAGCAGACAGCTCAAGTGATGTGACATCATCCTTTGAAGTAGACTTCGGAAGGAGAGTGGAGTAGATGATGTGATGCAATTCATAACTAAACAAGTTCAAGTTATTTGCCTTGAACTTTCCAGAGTGAACTCGATCAGGGGTACAGAGTTCAGCTTTGAAACTAGCAAGTGTCGTGCCGTCGGGGAAATCAAATTCAGTGATATCATCAAGTGGTGCACCTTCGTTAGAAATACCAAGGATTTCTGCTAAGAGGACATCATTGAACTCGATATCTAGTCCGCCAACATGAGTACTTACGTCAAACGTGTTTAGTACGATATTGAAATATAAAAGTCTAATGGCATTAGTAGCTACTGGGAAACAAAGTTTAACAAAGTATTATAATCCTAATGCCTCAAAATAAGGGCGGTGTTCTAGAAACACAGTCCATTTGATAGGAGCGCCTGTGCATATGGATCTCATAGAAAAGTCTCTATACCACAGAAGGGCTTGATCTAGGGTTTAAAAATAAAACCCATCGAACGCGCCATCGCTCGATTGAACTGGTGAAAAGAGGGAATCCGTGGGTAGATTTGAAGATGATCCTTCCTCACTAGGATTGGTCGTCTTCTTCCTCTTGAAGGGGTTGAATCCCTTAGGCGGTATTGCACAAATAAAGTAAATATGCACAAATTTGAAAGGAGGAAAAATACGGAGTTATACCTTCCGAGATTCAAGTATGCTGTAGAGGACAACGATCTCCGCACGAATCCAAAATTTAGATGGATTTCACCACGTAGATTTGGAGAAACGAAGTAGTGAAGAACTAGGGTTTGGAGAGCTTCGCGCGGCTGCTGTTGCTGTGAAGGTGGTTTTAGAAGCAATGAAGAAGAAGAGGCTCTCGGGTTCTGGTTATATAACCAGATACCACTAACCGAACTCAGGCCGAATTCGGTCCGAACTCTGGCCGAATTCGCCTGGGGGTTCTGTTAGTTGGTTTGGGCCATTTTCTTTTTTATTGACTCATTTCAAAAATTTAATTCAAAGATTAGTAATTTGAACCTTCAATTAATATAATAAATATTATTTTATAGATTAAATATCGTTACACAGTGATTGTCTCGGATTAGATGTAGGAGTACTGTCCCAGCTGGCGGAGGTTCACCGGGGAACTCTTAAGTATCGCTTCGCTTCAACCGTAGTTGTGGTGACAAACAGACTCTTTATTGGCTTATCTCGAACACAGTTTTTGTGTATTAAAATATAATCATAAAACAAAATTAATTAACATTATTGACGTCCAAAATTCCTAATTCTCGTCGTAAATATTTGAAACGATCTTCTGCTAGAGGTTTTATGAAGATGTCAGCTAATTGATTCTCAGTGTCTATGTATACAAGGTCAATATCTCCATTCTGATGATGATCTCTAAGAAAATGATGTCGAATCTCGATATGCTTAGTACGAGAGTGACATACTGGATTCTTAGTTAAATTAATTGTGCTCGTGTTGTCACAGAAAATGGGAATGTGTGTGAAAAATAAATTATAGTCTTCTAAGGTTTGTTTTATCCATAAAATTTGAGCACAACAACGTCCTGCGGCGATATACTCAGCCTCTGTTGTTGATAGGGCTACAGAATTTTGCTTTTTACTAAACCATGAGACTAAAGCCTTGCCTAAGAAATGACATGTGTCGCTGGTACTTTTTCTATCAACTTTATATCCAGCAAAATTTGCATCCGAGTAACCAATAAGGTCAAAGGACTTGGTTTTGGGATACCATAAGCCAACAGAAGAAGTGCCTTTAAGGTATCGAAAGATACGCTTAACTGCGCACAGATGTGATTCCTTTGGATTAGCTTAAAAACGTGCACACAGGCAAACACTAAATATAATATCTGGACGACTAGCAGTAAAATAAAGTAAACTATCGATTATAACTCGATACTTACGTGTGTCGACCGGCTTGCCTTGTTCATCAATATCAAGCTTTGTTGAAGTTGCCATCGGAGTGCCAATAGGTTTGACATTGTCCAGATCAAACTTATTTAGCAAATCATTTGTGTACTTGGCTTGATTTATGAATGTCCCATTGTCAGTTTGTTTGATTTGCAGTCCGAGAAAGAATTTCAGCTTGCCATTAAAAGACTTAATAAAAAGTGTAGTGTCAACCTTGCCCTTTGAAAAACCGTTGTCAAGTAGGAAAGAGCTTAGACGATCATACCAAGCACGAGGGGCTTGTTTTAAACCGTATAAAGCTTTCTTCAACTTGAAAACATGATCAGGGTTTTTAAAAATCTGTGAAACCTGGAGGTTGTGCTACAAAAACTTCTTCTTTTATAAAACTATTTAAAATGCACTCTTGACATCCATTTGAAATAATTTAAAATTATGAAAATATGCAAATCCATATAACATGCGAATGGATTCTAATCTCGCAACTGGGACATAAGTCTCATCGTAGTCGATACCTTCTTCCTGATTGTATCCTTGAGCTACGAGTCGAGCCTTATTACGAGTCACTAAACCATTCTTGTTCAGTTTATTTCGGAATACCCATCGGGTGCCAATGACCGGATGATCAGTAGGCTTGGGAACAAGTTCCCAAACTTGATTCCATTCAAATTGGTTTAATTACTCTTGCATAGCATCTATCCAAAAATTATCACTACATGCTTCATCAATAGTTTTGGGTTCTAGCTGCGAAATGAATGCAACACTAGAAATAATATCTCTACTGGATGTACGAGTACTTACACCTTTGGTAATATCACCAATTACCAAATCCTTTGGATGATCAGCCGTAAATTTCAATCTTTTAGGCAGACTCTGAAGGTAGCTGCTTCCGGGTTCTTCTCTTGGAGAATCAGCTGGTGTTGGTAGAGAATCAGCAGGTGTTGAGCTTGGTACAGTTAGATCTTAGTCATTGTCATCGATAGTCATTTGATTCAATTCATCAAAGGTGACGTTGATTGATTCTTCGATGATCATAATTCGTTTGTTGAAGACTCTGTATCCTTTGCTCTTGGCCGCATAACCTAAAAATATACCTTCATCGGCCTTTTCGTCAAACTTTCCCAAATTATCTTTTGTATTAAGAATAAAGCATTTACAACCAAATATTCTAAAATATGAAACTGATGGAATTCTATCAAACCATAACTCAAATGGAGTCTTCTTCGATTTGGGTCGAATTAGAACTCTATTGAGAACAAAATAAGTTGTATTGACAGCTTCAGCCTAGAAATATTAGGGTAGACTAAACTGGTTTAACATTACTCTGGCCATTTCGGATAGAGTTCGGTTTTTACGTTTCACAACTCCATTTTGTTGTGGAGTCCTAGGGCAGGAGAACTCGTGTACGAAATCGTGTGCGTCACAAAATTGCTCAAACTCTGCATTCTCGAATTCGCCTCCATGATCGCTTCTAATACGAGTGATCATGTAACCTTTTTCATTCTGTATTTTCTTACAAAAGGCGACAAATTCGGATAACACATTATTCTTGTGTGTCAAAAAGTATATCCACGTGTATCTAGAGTAATCATCTATAATTATAAAAGCATATAACTTACCTCCGAGGCTAGCAACTCTGCTAGGACCAAATAAGTCCATATGTAGCAATTGTAGAGGTCCAGTAGTACATACTGTATTTACTGACTTGAATGTGGATCTGGTAGCTTTGTTCTTTTCACATTGGCTGCATACCGAATCCTTCTTGAATGTTATGTCCGGTAAACCGCGTACTAGCTTCTTCGTGGATAATCTTGAGATTGTGTCCATATTTGCGTGACCGAGACTCATATGCTACAGATGACTCTCATCACTTTTAGCTATTAAGCATCTACCTGAAATGTTAGTTTTTGGTATCCATGCATAAATATTTAAATCAACAAGCTTTCTGATTCTACATGCAGGAGAAATATGACCAGTATGGCCACAATAATGACATTGTGCATGTTGAGTATTGAAAGCTGAGTGATGTGCATGGTTGGTAGGTTTAGGTTTTCTAGTATAGAAGAAAGCATACCTATAATCCTGTTTGGGCTTAACCTTTTGGGGTAAAGGTTTGATATGGTTAGGTCTGACAGTGTTTGGTTTGGGAATGTTCCGATTATTCGGTAAGTGACACGTGTTAGGGTAGGAAGCAGCAGTCTCAGGCTGTTTTCCTAACCTAATTTCCAATCTTTTGGAAGTGTCATACAACTTAGTATAGTCAGAAGTGAGTGCTTCTATTCTGACTTGTGCACATTGAAGGCTTTTCTTCTCTTTAGAAAGTTCTTCTTTCAGTTGGTCAATAACCTTTTCTTTTTTCTTCGGATGACTTGGTAGTTTCGTGTAATAAGAGCTTGACAGATGAAAGCTCACCAAACTTACTAACATTATTTCTAACCTCAGCTAGTTGGTCGGTAAGTCTTTCTATTTCACCTTTGTACTCTTTGAGTACCTTCTTAGAGGTCTAATATTTGCTATACAGTTTCCTGTAATCACTTGTCAGTTCACTGAAGGCTTCTCCTAATTGCTCAAAGGTGAAGTCATCATATGTATCAACTACAGGTTCAGAGAGTACCTGATCAGATGCCATAAAGCATACATTTGCAGCGTCTTCTGATTGTTCGTCTTCTGAGTCACTGGCTTTACTTTCATGCCATATGCTGGTGTTGGCATACTTCCGAGATGTTGATCTCTTCAGGTTCCATTTCTCATACATGTTGCTCTTCTTGCTTGATGATGAGTTTGTAGGACAATCCTTCTTCATGTGTCCCTTCTTCTTGCAGCCATAGCAAACAGCATCATCTTGATACCAGTTGTTGCTGCTATTGTTTTCTTTGGCTTTCTTCTCATATCTCATGAATCTTTTGAATTTTCTTGCTAGAAGTGCTTGATCTTCAGGATCAGATTCATTGCTGTCTGAATCACCTTCAGCAGCTTTTTGAAGAACCGATGACAACTCTAGAGGGGGGTGAATAAAGTTTATAGCGATAATAGCCAATTAAAAATTAAACTCTTTCACAAGTAAAGATAATCAGAGTAAATACGGAAATAAATAAGGAGCAAGAAAGCATACGCAAACACAGCCGATTTTAACCTGGTTTCCCTCGCGGAGGACTAGTCCAGGCCTGAGAACTCTAGCTCAGGATTAAATCTACTATTTGTGAAATAGTAGTTACACCCCGTGCCTTTTCTTCAGAAGAGCACGTCAACTTCTTACAAAGATCGCAGTGGCGATGCTTGGAATTTTCCAAGCAACTTCTTGAACTCTTGCACAAACTCCTAACTGAAAAATGTTGAGCACTTGAGGCTTAGGGAGCTTGTGGCTAGTAGATGAAGAAGGTTATGGCTTATATTGAGCTTTAGAGAGAAGAGAAGAGAAGATTGGATGAATGAAAATGAGAGAATTTATGGCCTATTTATAGGATACCAGGTAGGCAGAATTCGGCCAGAATTCTGGTTGGAATTTTCAAAAATTTGGCCGTTGGACAACTTGCAACTAGCCAACCCTAAAAATTAGGGTGCTGATTTTTAGGGGACAGAGTTCGGTTCGAACTCTGTCTCCAGAGCACAGAATGGGTCATTGGTCCAATGGGCTTATTTGGATGTATGTGGAGCTTTTGGATTTTGGGTAGGGTGTAGGTTAAGTCTCAGATGCTCAGCACAACTCAGCTTACATAAGTCTAGACTCAATAAAATTATAAAATACAGACTCAAAAATGACTTGTGCTTGCAAAACTGAGCTGTCGTCTGACTTGTGCTGGATGTAGTCTTCATGTGTTGTCGTATTGAATTATCGCAAGTATTATTTAGTCAATTCTATCAATATTTGGTTGACGGTGACTTTGTGTCAACAATCTCCCCCATATTGATAATTAGAAAAATAATAATTTTATATTCAATATTCATACCTGGACACATTGAAGGACAAAAAGTATAGCTCCCCCATAATCAGTGTCGAGCTTTAAAAAATAGCTCCCCCGTAATCATTGCTTTGAATCTTGTTGGCCTGATAAGAACATTCTCCCAAAAGCACAGATACAGAGACAAAAAATAATATAGAATATACAAATATCTTCCCCTTTTGGCATTTAGCAATTAACGATAATCAATTAAGAACTGGCATGCACACCAAAAGATAAGAGAAGAAACTGCATAGAAACTGATAAAACTACTAAATGCCTCAAAAGTCACAACTTATAATAAGTCTAATACAATCAAAGTGCATAACAATAACTAAAATCCAAAGTGCAGAAAGAAACATAAACTATGATCCTCAGTAGCAGCAGCAAATAGCAGTCCATATCCATCATCGAGCTCGTGAAGGCCCAGCGTCGTCTGATGGATCAGTGAAGGAACGACGAGGGTCCACGAAGGCTGCATCTGGATCCAAGTAGCGAATAACCCAAGGGTCATCGATACGATAGCCCTCACGATCGGGGTCCCGCTCCATAGGGATAGGCATAGAAGGATGGCGAGACATGGAGTACCGAATATCGTACAACGAGTTGCTGATGGCACTCATCTGCAGGGTAGTCCGATAATCCAGCTGAGTCCAGCGATCATCCTCTAAGGTGAAACGATCGCAGAGCATGGTCTGAAGAGACTCGAGAGTGGCAGGAGGAGGAGGAGGATCCTGTCCCAAAGGAGGGGCATCTGGCTCATCATCAGAATGCTCAGACACAATTGGTGAGCCAACGGCTGCCTGAAGCCTCCGTGCCTTTGAAAGAAAGGCAGGGGCAGGTAAGAACGGGCACTCATCAAGTGGTATACGAAACGCACGAAATGCCATAGGAAGATACAAAGCATAAACCAAGGATCTTGGTTTCTTCCTAGAATTAATCATCCAATCCATCATTGTATGTGGAAGATTAAATAGTACATAAAAGTGGAGGTGATATAAGGTCGAGATTTCAAAGTAGGTGACTTCATCGGTGGAGCCCGTTTTGGGTAGAATGGTGTTAAAGATAATCCGATGAAGTTCATAGAAATAGGGATTGAGATATCTGGCCAAAAGCTTACGAGGACGTGTGTTCGGGGTACACAAGTCGTCCTTGAAGCTTTCAAGTGAAGACCCATCGGGAAATTGAAATGATCGAGCTTCAACAAGCTTTTCCCATGAGTTGGCTCTTGGAGTTCAAGGTGTTCGGCCAAATCAAAATCGTCAAAAATGATATCAATTCCCGCAACACGTGAATAAATATGTGTATCATCATGGGTTAGGTTGCAGTAGAACATTTGAATAGCACTACGATAAATGACCGAGTTGGTGGTGACAAGTTCGTCAAGGCAAAGGTCATGAAAAAGTGCATCATATTGAGAGAAAATAGTAAAATTGATAGGATGACCCGCAAACACCGGACGTGTCCAAAAATCACTAAACCAATCTTTAGATGCGTCGAGTGATACAAATATTCGGTCGTCAAATGTGTTTGGGTCAAGTGGACGTGGAGAATTGAACAACGGATGGATAGGTGGTTGTTGTTCAACGAGCGGTTCAACGCGAGGAGGAGCATTCGAAGAGGATGCTCCCTCTGTTCGAAGTCTCTTCCCACAATTGAACAAACGTGGTGCCATGAAACAATAAAGATAATAGAGGAATTTGAAATAAGAAAAGTGTTGAGGTATACCTCAAAGAGATGATAAACAATGAAGGAGAATGGTGAAATAGGCCTTCTCCTTGAGTTTGGGGAAGAGATGAGCTCTAGAAAGGAAGAACTAGGGATAGGGTTTTGAGAAAAAGTGTTTGGAGAAGTGGAAAAGGTGGCAATGGAAGAGAAGAGGGAGGAGAGCCCGAATATATGTGAAGGGTTCCAATTGGTCGGAGCAAATATGGGCCATTGGATCTAAATAAGATTAGCGGCTGAGACTGTTCCCGGTTCTAGAACCGTCAGGCCGAATTCGGCCCGAACTCTGGTAAGGGCAGAGTTCGGCCCGAATTTCGGATTCTGTTGACAGAACAGGAATCAGGCTGAGAAGAAGAAAAAAAATGGTTAAGTGAGAGAGATCAAAGGAAAAGTACATAAACAAGAAAAAAAATCTAAGTTGAAAAAGTCAAGAAAATTGATTTCGAAGCAAAGTGAGGTTTGAAACTCTGTATTTCAGCATGTGATAAATTAAAATGAACCATATAATAAACAAGGAATTATGTCATAATTCAATATTTTGAAGCTGCCATGGGTTAGCTGCAGGGGCCGAATCCCAGCTAGCGGTAGTCCTGAGGACTAGTGCACCGTGTCACTTAGGCTTTTGCGCCTTGTTGTCAGAAGGACCCTTTCGGCTTGTACCCATAGCAATTTTATCATAAAAGAATCAAAACATACTCGATATTTACGCAGGTTTATTTTAATTAATAACAGCTTCGTCCAAAATTCTAAGTTCACGACAGAGAAAATTGAAGCGCTCTTCGGATAATAGTTTTGTGAAGAAATCTGCTAGCTGAAGAAATCTGCTAGCTGATGACCGGTGTCAATAAATTCTAAGATAATAGTGCTATTTTGCTGATGATCACGCAAAAAGTGGTGACGAATTTCAATGTTCTCCGTGCGTGAGTGACAAATAGGGTTCTTAGTGAGATTTATAGCACTAGTGTTGTCACAAAAGATTAGAATGTGCATAAAAGATAAATTGTAGTCTTCAAGGGTTTGCTTCATCCACAGAATTTGTGCACAACAACGCCCAGCTGCGATGTATTCAGCTTCTGTTGTAGATAGTGTGACAGAATTCTGCTTCTTGCTAAACCAAGAGACTAAAGCCTTTCCTAATAAATGACACGTACCGTTTGTACTTTTACGGTCAACCTTGCATCCGGCGAAATCAGCATCAGAGTAACCAATGAGGTCAAATAATGTTGACTTGGGATACCATAGGTCCACTGTAACTGTACCCTTAAGGTATCGAAAGATACGCTTAACCGCAGTCATGTGTGATTCCTTAGGATTTGCTTGATATCTAGCACACAGGCAAATGCTAAACATAATATCAGGGCGACTAGCCGTTAAATATAGTAGACTGCCTATCATACCTCGATACTTACGTTGGTCCATGGGTTTGCCGCTTTCATCTGGTTCTAGTTTAGTTGTAGTAGCCATTGGAGTGCTGATTGGTTTGACGTTGTCAAGGTCGAATTTCTTCAGCATGTCCTTTGTATACTTCGACTGACAGATAAAAGTTCCATTTGACATTTGTTTGACTTGCAGTCCAAGAAAGTAGTTGAGCTCCCCCATCATGCTCATCTCAAACTCGGTCTGCATACACTTGGCAAAATTTTGACAGAGAGTTTCATCAATGGAAACAAATATAATATCATCTACGTATATTTGGACTAAGAGAATAGTGTCTTTAAAAGATTTTATGAAAAGTGTGGTGTCAATTTTCCCTTTAGAAAAACCTTTCTCAAACAATAAATTGCTTATCCGTTCATACCAAGCTCTAGGGGCTTGTTTGAGGCCATATAGCGCTTTCTTCAGCTTAAAAACATGGTCGGGAAATTTGTGATTTTTAAAGCCAGGAGGTTGTTTCACATAAACTTCCTCCTTAATAAATCCATTCAAGAAATCACTTTTAACATCCATTTGAAATAATTTGAAATTTTAAAAATTTGTAAATGCACAAAGCATCCGAATGGATTCCAATCTAGCAACAGGAGCATACGTCTCATCTTAGTCGATACCTTCCTCTTGGTTGTATTCTTGGGCTACTAGACGAGCTTTGTTGCGTGTGACTGAACCATCTTCATTTACTTCGTTTGTAAGAACCCATTTAGTACCAATGATCGAGTGATTGGCCGGTCTAGGAACGAGTTCCCATACTTGGCTCCTCTCGAATTGGTTGAGTTCCTCTTGCATAGCAGAAATCCAAAATTCATCATTAAAAGCTTCTAAAATATTTTTTGGCTCAATTTGTGAAATAAAGACAGTGCTAGCAATAGATTCTCTTAATGATGATCTAGTAGTTACTCCACGTGAAACCTCACATATTACCAAATTTTCTGGATGTGATAGCTTGAAAGAGAATTTCTTTGGCAAGCCCTCCAGAGAATTGGTTTCGATTGTGGTATTCATTGGAGTAGAAGTTGATGGCTCAACATCATCATCAAGAGTAGCTGCTGCACTGTTATCTTCATCAAAAGTCACATTTGTAGACTCTTCCACAATTAATGAGCGTTTGTTAAAAACTCTATATCCCTTGCTCTTTGCGGCATAGCCAAGAAAAATACCATCGTCAGCTTTGGCATCAAATTTGCGTAAGTTGTCTTTGTTGTTAAGGATAAAACATCTACAACCAAAAACTCTAAAATAAGAAATATTTGGGGTTCTTCCAAACCAAAGCTTATAGGGTATTTTCTTCGTAATAGGACGAATAAGCACCCTATTTAAAATATGACATGCTGTACTGACGGCTTCAGCCTAAAAGTATTTCGGAAGTGAAAACTTGTTCAACATAACTCTAGCCATATCGCCAAGAGTCCTATTCTTTCGCTCCACAACACCATTTTGTTGAGGAGTTCTTGGATAAGAAAATTTATGATTAAAACCATTAGAATCACAAAACTTTTCAAAATCTGTATTTTCGAATTCGCCTCTATGATCACTTCGGATTCGAGTAATCATGTAGCCTTTTTCATTTTGAACTTTCTTAACAAAAATCTTGAAAACCGAAACAGCATCGCTTTTATTTATAAGAAAGAAAACCCAAGTAAATCTAGAAAAATTATCAACAATAACAAAGACGTAGAGTTTTCCACCAAGACTGGCTACTCTACTTGGGCCAAATAAATCCATATGAAGAAGTTGCAAAGGTCTAGTAGTACTTACAGAGTTTATGGAATGAAATGAGGACTTAGTTGCCTTATTCAATTCACATTCGGCACAAACCGTGTCCTTTTTTAATGTGATGTCGGGCAGGCCTCTAACTAGCTTCTTAGTCGATAGCCTGGATATAGTATCCATGTTGGCATGACCAAGACGTTGGTGCCATAGTAATCTTTCATCCTTGTGAGCATATAGGCATCTACCTGCATTGTTAGTATCTCTAGACAAATAAAAAATATAAATATTATCCTCTCTTACCCCTTCAAAAGCAATGTCTCCCGTTGACCTATCATAAATAAAACATTTATTTTGTCCAAAGTTAATGTCATATCCATGGTCAGCAAGATGACTAATGTTGAGCAGGTTATGCTTTAACTCGATCACTACGCAGACATCCTTTATTACGGAAGAGGGAGGATAACCAATAATACCATTACCTATAATATACCCTTTTAGGTTGTTACCGAAGGATACATATCCTTCTCTCTTCATCGATAGTGATGCGAAAATATTTGTGTCTCCCGTCATATGCCACGAGCATCCACTATCGAGAATCTACTTACTCTTAGTTGAGGAGGGAAGGTCCACCTACATCAAGAGTAGATGTGACCTTTGGTACCCAAGTTCTTGAGGGTCCTGAAAAGTTAGTTTTCAGAAAGCATGCATATATCTTTCTATCTACTAATCTTCTAATTCTACATTATGGTAAAATGTGTCCATGTAAACCACAATAAGTACATATAGCATTCCTATTTATATTAGGAGCATGCATATGATGTCTATGAGTAGAGTGATGTGGAGTAGCATGATGATATGTAGAGTTAGCATGGTGATGATGTCTATATGTAGAGTGATGTGGAGCAGTATGGTGATAACGTCTATATGGAGTAGCATGGTGATGATGTCTATATGGAATAGCATGGTGATGATGTCTATATGTAGAGTGACAGTAATTTTGTGCAATATAGTGATGGTTGTATCTATGTGTAGCATGATGATTCTGTGACATATGAGGATTATTTCTACGTGCATGTGGTTTGTGTGCATTATGAAAGTGTGTGTATATGTAAGCATGATTATGAGCTGCAGGTGGATGACGTGGTTGACTAGTATGAGTAGTGTCATGCTTTGTGTGTGTCTCATGTGATTGGGTTTGAGGTTGAGCAACCTGTTTTCCCAATTTAGTCTCTAATTTCTTGGAGACAGCCTGCAGTTCAGTAACCTTAGCATTCAAACTATGTATCTTAGTAATAGAAATCTTGTGTCTACTCTTTTCTTCTGCAAGCTCCGTATTGAGTGCTGTGATTTCCTGTGTTTGTTGTTCAATGCGTGCTTCGGCATCATGTAAGCTTATTTTAAGCTTAGATACCTCATTTGTGACATTCGTGGGTGAAGTGTCCCTAATGTTATCAAGCAGTAAAGAAAGTCTTTGAAGTTCGACTTCATGACTTTTGATCTTTTCCTTGGCATGTTTATATTTACCAATGACCTTTTTGTGACCATCAAGTAAATCGGTGAAAGCATCGCCAAGTTCATCAAAAGTGAAATCATCAAGAGTTTCGTTTGATACCTTGTCGGACGTTGCCATTAGGCACACGTTTGCAGCGTCTTGAGGCGAGTCCTTTTCTTCCTCGGAGTCACTAGCTTCGCTTTCATGCCAATTGCTTGTGTTGGTATATTTCTTTGAGGAAGTCTTTTTGTATGGTTTCTCATAACGGTTGCTCTTTTTTAAGAATGGACAGTCTTTTCGGACATGTCCCGTCTTCTTGCAACCGTAGCAGGTTGGTACTTCTTCGTTATCTTCTTGTGGTTCCTTCTTTCTTCGGTTGAAGCGAAGGAATTTCTTGAAGTTTCGGACAAGAAGAGCTTGATCATCACCTTCTGAGTTGTCGTCATCCGTCTCTTCGGGGTTAGCCCTCCGTCGGTGAGCTTTGAGTGCGATCTCCTTAGCCTTAGGAGCAGGCTCTTCGAAGTCCTTGAGGTCAAGCTCATGAGTCATCAGCTTTTCCATCAAGGTCTCCATAGACATGGTTGTGAGATCATTTCCTTCTATGATGGCTGTCACCTTAGGGTTCCAAATCTTTGGTAGCCCCCTAAGTAGCTTGCGAATCTTCTCGTGATTTGAATATTGTTTGCCGAGCGAAGATAGGGGATTGATGATGTCGAGGAATCTTATGAACATTTGCGTGATCGTCTCATTTGGCTTCATCTTGAAAGCCTCAGATTCTTGAGTGAAACGGCTTATCTTCGATTCCTTGACTTGGGTGGTTCCTTCATGAGTCACTTCTAGAAGTCTCACTTCGTGAGAAGTGGTGCATATTGAGACCCTGTTGAACTCATTCCTGTCTATAGCACAGAACAAAGCATTAATAGCTCTTGCGTCGAGACATGCCTATTTCTTCTCATCGTCAGAATATTTGTCATGTGGTTTCTCAACGAGATCACCATTGACAACTATCCTGGCGGGCTTTTTGTAACCATCGGTGACGATGGTCCACAGGTCGAAGTCTAGCGACTTGAGATAAAAGCTCATCCTTATTTTCCAATAGGTGTAGTTAGTTCCATCAAATAGGGGAGGCCTATGAGGGGACCGTCCTTCATCGTGATTGGAGATCAAGGATTGTGTGGTTGCCATGGATCAGCTCTAAGATGTTAGTCCTTGTTGAGAGAACCGAGCTCTGATACCAATTGAAGAACAGATGGCAACTCTAGAGGGGGGTGAATAGAGTTTATAGTGATAATAGCCAATTAAAAATTAAACTCTTTCACAAGTAAAGATAATTAGAGTAAATGCGGAAATAAATAAGGAGCAAGAAAGCATACGCAACACACAGCCAATTTTAACCTGGTTTCCCTCGTGGAGGACTAGTCCAGGCCTGAGAACTCTAGCTCAGGATTAAATCCACTATTTGTGAAATAGTAGTTACATCCCGTGCCTTTTCTTCAGAAGAGCACGTCAACTTCTTACAAAGATCGCAGTGGCGATGCTTAGAATTTTTCAAGCGACTTCTTGAACTCTTGCACAAACTCCTAACTGAAAAATGCTGAGCACTTGAGGCTTAGGGAGCTTGTGGCTAGTAGGTGAAGAAGGGTATGGCTTATATTGAGCTTTAGAGAGAAGATAAGAGAAGATTGGATGAATGAAAATGAGAGAATTCATGGCCTATTTATAGGATACCAGGTAGGCAGAATTCGGCCAGAATTCTGGTTGGAATTTTCAAAAATTTAGCCGTTGGACAACTTACAACCAGCCAACCCTAAAAATTAGGGTGCTGATTTTTAGGGGACAGAGTTTGGCCCGAACTCTGTGTGGAGGCAGAGTTCGGCCTGAACTCTGTCTCCAGAGCACATAATGGGTCATTGGTCTAATGGACTTATTTGGATGTATGTGGAGCTTTTGGATTTTGGATAGGGTGTAGGTTAAGTCTCAGATGCTCAGCACAACTCAGCTTACATAAGTCTAGACTCAATAAAATTATAAAATACAGACTCAAAAATGACTTGCGCTTGCAAAACTGAGCTGTCGTCTGACTTGTGCTGGATGTAGTCTTCATGTATCGTATTAAATTATCATAAGTATTATTTAGTCAATTCTATCAATATTTGGTTGACTGTGACTTTGTGTCAACACTTTTCTGTGCTGAGCCTTGAAAGTGATCGCCTTCTCCTTTGGTGTAGGCTGTTCAAAATCTTGTAGCTCCAGTTCATGAGTAAGTAGCTTACCCATGAGTACTTCGAGGGACATAGTTGTGAGGTCGTTCCCTTCAATGATTGCAGTAGCCTATGGAATCCAGTTCTTGGTAAGTGCTCACAAGAGTTTGCGAATCTTTTCATGGTTACTGTAATCTTTGTCTAAGGAGGACAAAGGATTTATAATATCCAAGAATCTTTCGAACATCTGAGTAACTGTTTCATTGGGCTTCATCTTGAACACCTCATACTCTTGAGTAAGTCTGCTGACCTTTGATTCTTTGACTTGAGTCGTGCCTTCATGTGTGACTTCAAGAAGCTTCCACACTTCATTAGCAGTTGTGCAGATAGACACCCTGTTAAATTCAGTTCTGACTAAAGTACAAAATAAAGCGTTAATAGCACGTGCGTCAAGACTGGCCTTTTTCTTTTCTTTCTCTGTATATCTGTTATGGGGTTTTTCAATTAAAACTCCATCAACATTTATATGAGGTGGCTTTTGATAGCCATCAATAACAATAGACCATAAATCAAAGTCAAGTGATTTTAAGAAGAAACTCATCCGTGTTTTCCAATAGGTATAATTCGTACCATCAAACAGTGGAGGTCTGTTTGTGGCCTGGCTTTTACTTATGAATTTCACAGTTGCCATGTGTTGTGCTGTGATCTATATAACAATTAATTAAATGAATAAATAATTGTAATGTTACCTTGCTTTACCTGTAACACCCGCTCTGATACCAATTGTAGGAACAATTGGGATCAGAATATATTACCTCTAGTTGCAGCACTGGCTCTGATACCAATTGTAGGAACGAAATTATAAAGCAGAATACTCTAGAGGGGGGGTGAATAGAGTTGGCAGCGGAATAATGCTAATTAAAAATTATTAGCAGCAAGATCACAGAATAATAATCACAACTAAATAATGTAAAGGTAGAGATAAGAAAGCAAACGCAAACACAGCGATGTATACTGGTTTCCCTCTGTTGAGGACTAGTCCAGTCGGTAGAACTCTTGCTACCAGTTGAATCCACTATTGGCAAAATCGCAAGTTTCCTTACGAAGTCCTTGCAACTTCTACAACACGAGCTTTGATACGAAGAACTCGTCCAACTTTAATTGTAAAGAGGTATTCTTCTATCAAGCCTTCTGATTACAATCACTCGGAAACTTCTAGACCGTAACGTACTGGCAAATTGACTAGAGGATTGTAACTGGCTTGGGATCTAAAAATTAAAGCTCGAGAAAAACTATTTGGAAGACTGAAAGCTTTAAGTAGAGAGAAGATTGAAAGTGAATGAGTGAGTTAAAATGATCAAAATCCATCTCTATTTATAGGAGTTCTAAAGACAGAATTCTGGCAGAATTCTGGCAGAATTCATGCAGAACTCGATGAGTAAATCTCGATCAAATCTGTAACTGCAGGAGGACCAAGTTCCAAGGAATTCAAAAACAAAATGGTTACTAACCGAACTCTTGCCGAACTCTGGCCGAGTTCTGTCAGGGTTAGGTTAGGGGTTTTCAAAGTAGATTTTGGAGAATTTTGAAAACCTTTTTGGAGCTTTTGTAAATACGAATATTTTTCAAAACTAAGGACATTTTTAAAAACATTTTGAAATCATTTTGGAATAGCCTATTTGCTAGTACGACTCGGTGTACATTGTATTTCTAGACTCAATAAAATAAAAGATTATATTGTTCAAAAAAATACAGACTCGAACAGGCAAACAACGCTTGGTCTTGAACAGAGTAGATAGCTGTTCTTGATCATGTCCAAGAGTCCGAGATGTCCTGACTAGCTCCATATATCGAGACAGAGTTTGATCAATTATTAAAATCAGTTTGACCATATGACCAATGGGCCAACACCATCGCCACCGCCAACCACTGCCATCACCACCCCAGTTCCCCGGCCATCACCCAAATCATTCCCCGTCACCACCACCACACGAATAAAGAAGAAATTTTGAAACCCTTACCTCGCCTCCGGCCGTCAGTCGTCCGTAATTTTCGACGAGATCCGCTTCCAGAATGACGAGCCGCGCGTGCCCTAACCTCCGCCGACGACCATGTTGAAACCCCGGGTGAGCAGCCCCTTTTTCGCGGACCGTGCGCCGTCCCAGATCGATCTCCTCAGCGCACCGTCCTCCGATCATCCTCCGTCCGATCATTCTCCGCCTGCCGAGCTTGGCGTCGATCGCCGTGCAGCGCCCTCAGACCCGGCGACGATCCGGCGCCGCCACCTCCTTCCTCAGGTGGTCGTGCCACCGACCTCCGTTCTGCGTGCGACCGCCTCCATCGCGCCGCCTCCAGCGCCTCCTCTCGGGTCAGCCACGTCGCGCAGCCCCGGATCTCCGCTCCGCTGGTAACCTCCGAACGCCGGCCTCGCTCGGAGCGCGCCCAGACTCCGCCGTTGCCGTCGCCGACCTTGGCGACCGCCCCGGAAAAACCGTCGGTAACTCCCGAAACCCTCTGCTTCAAATTTTCTTTCCCACTCTCTCTCTCCCGTTTTGATAAGTTTGGGAATGTAACGGGCTGTGTGGGTTGGTACTTGGTAAATATTAGTTATAATTATTAATATTAGTATTATCGTTATCATTATTAATATATTATTATCATTAGTGTTAAATTATTATTATTATTATTATTATTATGAAAAGAGAAAGTGTGTTTGTTTTTTTTACTTTATTTTATGCTATTATAAGTATAAGTATAGTAGTATACTATTATTTACATTATTATCTATACCTTGCACCAACTATTATTATCATTATTTTTGGGTTGGTATTCAATAATGTTATTGTATAAGTATATATAATTACTATTTCAAAAATATATTATAAACAAACTATATAGTTTTGGGCTTCGCCCTATATGTAAATTCAAAATTTAGAGTTTATCCCTAAACTGAAGTTCTATATTTCAAATTATTACTTATATATATATATATATATATATATATATATATATATATATATATATATATATATATATATATATATATTTTATATATTTTATATATATATATATATATATATATATATATATATATAATATATATATATATATATATATATATATATAATATATATAAAAATATATATATATATAAAAAAAAAAAAAAAAAAAAAAAAAATATATATATATATATATATATATATATATATGTATAGTTTTCAAATGATGATTTTTGGTGCTGAAAAAGTTGGTTAAATTTATGGTATTTCTTATATTATTATTATTTAAACATATTTTTATGGATTTCCTTAATTACAAACTAATTATAAATATTTTCCAACTATATTTTTAATTTCTAAGTATAGCAAGCTCTTTCTCCACGAATTCTCGTTGATGACCAACCTTGATAATAACTGAACATATCTATTTTCTCGCGACTTCAGACCTCTGTCCATCGACTATGGCTATTGGACACATCGGAATATGTTGAATCATCGCACCACATCAGGCGACCCACCAGGCAAGACACCTTGCCTTTACTGTTTAATTTCTTGCTCAATATCATGCATGCTTTTCTTTATGTTGTCAAAACTATATATAAATACAAATTATTATACTTTATGCAATTGGCTTAGTGTTAAGGGACCACCGTATGTTTAGTGCATCTCATAAACTGTCACGATGTGCCACGGATTATGTGTGAGTTGTGAGTCGCATATTGATACGGACTTGCATGCTGACTGATCATTGGTGCGTACAGGCCGTGCGTTAGGATATAACTGCCAATAGATTGTGTAGAAGACTTGGCAGTTATTAATGATTTAAACAGTGTCGTGGAGTCGACACATGTTTAGTATCATTGGGGGGAGGGGACAGTTATTAGCGTAGGGGCTACATTTATTTTTACACACATTTTGGTCCTAGGGTGACTCTTATGAGCACTACCTTCTGCCCAGGCCGATAGCGTCTCATATGAGCGCTACTTGACGGCCACTCTTTATTACTTGCTTGCGTGAATCTGTTACAGCCCCTGCGTAGAACGTTGTCCTCACAGTACATATCACATAGAATGGTTAGGAACCTTTACTCATGCATACTTTCTGTTGAGCTTTATTATTCAGTTTATTGGCATGATATTATGTGTCTTGTTACGTCCCTCTGAGGACCTGGTGATCTCTCCAGGTGTGTGTTTCTTGATTTCTTGTAGGTGCTCTAGCTAAGGCCATTCCTTCCTTCGTGATGATTGCTTTTGGACTCGTCATTGCTTCGCTCGACCAATCACTTTCTTTGTATATTTCATCCCTATTTAAATTAGTTGGTAGTGAATTTGTCTTTGCCCAACGATTGTATACATGACAAACTCAAAGTTGCTTTTATATTATTATTTTATCTTTGTGGATAAGATTTAGTGTCTTGGCTTTCTACATTTACAGCTTATGTATGCATACGAGCCGTATATTTACTCGTATGTATACAGCTGGCATGATACGTATCTAGTCCCAAGTATTTTGGGACTGGGGCATTACATGTTTTTGTGGTAGCCTATGCAGGTCAAGTTTGCCATTTCGGTTACATGACTTTACCGAACGGGCCTGCAATATAGGTTTAGAGTCTAGAATCTCATCCACCGACTTGACATCCTTTCTTGACTTTAAATTTTGAACTCTCGTTCGACCTCCTTGATTTGCATCCTGCTTGAACTCTTTCTACCAACACCCTATCATCTCGTGCTTAAACATGGTTAGAAAGATGACTACACTACTATATATTATTGGTCAACCCTATGGCTAGAAGGATTATATTAACAAATAATACCCATTGAGGTTATATTTTGAAGGCATTAATTTTCCTAGAGATATGATCTTAGGATTAGTTAGTTCTAAGTTGGGTACCAGCATATTACCGCTATAAAAGGATAAGTTATTTGATATTACAAGGTGGTATACACAAGAGGATAGCTAGATCGAGAAAACAAATTTTGGAATTATGATTTTTGATATCTAGAAATATTTATGATTTATTGGAGGATGAAATCGATTTGAGAAATATCTTAAAGTTTTAAATTGTGATGCATGATTTACGGTTAACTTTAAAAGTTTGGATTGTAATATTATAAAGTTTATCTCAAGATTATTTAAGGAGTTTTAATTATGATTTTTAAACAACTAGAGAAGATGAAGTTTAGTTTGAGAGAGCTTAAGGTTTAAAATTGAGTCGTACGATTTAAAAGTTAATTTAATTTGGAGTTAAAAAAATGATGGTAAAATTTTGATTAAATATTTGGAGGATATGAAAAGTGACTTTGAAGGAAAATTTAAATTTTAAATTGGGTCATATGATCTATGATTTAAAGAGTTAATTAGATTTCAAGTTTAAAGCCTTGATTATGGATATTTAAATTTTGGTTAAAAAAAAGATTTAATTTGAGTTACATGATTTACGATTGATGAAACGGGCTAAGAGTTTATCTCGAGGTGCATTTGAGAATTGAAAATTTTCAAAAGTGATGGCTTATTATGAGGATTTAGTTGTGTCACATTGGATATGATGAAGGATTTTTAGAATTTATTTAAAAGAAATAAAACTTTAAGTTATGATTAAATACTTGATGGAGTATCTTGAGATTTATTTCGAAACTGTTGAGGAACTTGAAATTTGAAATTAGATCATATATTGGTAGAGAACCAAGAAGCAAGCAAGTCAACCTAATAGGATACAAGTATTCCTCATTAATTTTCATATCATCCATGACCATGATAGTTGCACATACACAAGTGGAGTTAGTTATCTACCAACCATGTGATTATATTTCAACCTTGACTCGCTCGACCTTCCCTCAATTCTAAAACTTTCATCTTGACCTTCTAATCGTTGGAGATTTGAAAATGATTAGAACTATTCCTTGACAAACCCCAACCTAGAAGGGTACCTTTTCTCTAGAAACCATGTCCCTAACTTATTTTACTTTGCTGTGCCTTAATTTAATCCAATTTATTCGTGCATAAATATAATCTTGGTGAACTCCCACTTCCTATATTAAATTCTTTTGTGTTCTTTATCGTAACTTGGATATTTGGAGCACAACACCAGACTTTTCCATCCAACAAATCTCATATGCAAGACCTAGACGAGCCCACCTTCATGTAGGTGTATCACGTGCCACCAAAACACTTCTTCTTGTATTCTATTTTCATGATATGACTTTGGGTCATAAGAGACTAAACTATAACCTTTACCATGAAACCAATATACTTCCTAGCTATAGATATGGTCTCAATCTCGACTCAAATTCTTCGACCCAATACACGATTGAGATATACTAATCCCTTAAATGCTAAATCTTGTGTTTTATCTTAATTGCTTAACCATTGTCATTTATTTTCAAGTCTTATTTTGATTTACTTGGACACATAACATATTTTTGCAATATTAGCAACCCCTACTTCCCTCCATTTCAATTGAATTACTTCACTCATATTTACTATGATTCCTCCGTAGTGTAGGTAACCTTGTATGATTCTTTGCTCGAAGAATAGAAATTGGTCATGACGCTCTTCAGTTATACATGTCCATATTAGAAAATTCCATAAAGGAGATTAATGGATAGATTATATCGAGAAATATGTAGATTGGTCATAAAATGAAATACATGGTTAACCCTACTAGATAAATGGAGGGATGTAATGCGGAGCAAAGGTAAATAGACACCAAGGTTGGCAATAATTAGTTAGTCAAGCCTTGAGTGTGAGTACTTTTAATTTTGATGTTTAAGGAATTCGTTCAAGGATGATTATTGATATGAATAGAAGATGAGTCATTTTGCCATCATAAATTAAGATTTTTTTTTGAGACACTAATAAATAAAGGATTGAAGAAAAAAATATTTTATGATAAAAGATTGTGTTAGGAAGATATGATCAAAGGAGAGTAGGCACCTCGATTGACAAATTGATTCTTCGTTGTTGAGAAATTTTTGAGATGATAAATAGGGTATTTAATATTATTAGATTTCAAGGTCATTTCAAGGTGATTTGTAAATTCTGATACTACGAGGATAAAATTTCTTTTTATGATAGTTACGAATATGAATTGATGAAATAATTCGAAGATGTATTGGAATTCAATTTCAAAGGAGATTATGGAAGATGAATTTAGTTGAAAAAAATTGAAGGAGAGGATTAGATATTTATTGAATTAAAATTTTATCATGAGATAATGGAGTCAATTATTATTTTTGAATTTAAATTCTGCAGGTTTTTCTTTTGAGTAGATCTCAAATATAGAAAAAGGAAACATGTACAAGGAAATTTTTATGGAATATGAATTCAAAGGGTAATAGATGGAGAGTGGAGTATCGAAAGACATTGATGATTTTTGATAAATCACAAACTTAAAAGATCGTGACGACATGAATGTGGGTTTCGAAGGATGGAGATATTTATAGGAAGTTATTACCTATTTTTAGATTACGCATTATATGATATTTGATGGTGGTGTGATTTGGATACTGATGGGTTGTCATATGATCATCTTCTAAACTAAATCCAAATTCTATTTGTCCAGTTATATAAATGTTCGTTATTCAAATTGCTTGATTTTGGTTTTCGTTTTCAAATCATTGCTAAAATTTTGATCCATAAACTCCTCAACCCTACCACTCCTAACTACTCCTAAATTTCGAGGACAAAATTGTTTTAAGTTGGGTAGGATGTAAACCCCCTAAATTTTTACTACGATTATTTTTTTATTATTATTTAATAAATTTTTCTCATATTTGTACGTCGCGTGCGGGTACAAATATGTGAGGTAGTATATATTTTAGACACACAAAGGAAAAGATTTTCTCCATATACAAAATAAGTTAATTTTCAAAATAAGTCTAAGGTATTTCTAGTTGCTTATAAATTATAAAATATGTCGTGTCGCGATTGCCAAAATTTATTTTTATTATAAAAGGGCTATATTTTATTCTATTGGTAAGTTTGAAAAATCATGCTTTATGCAAATAGTTATTACATAAGAGGAGCATAAATTTAAATTCATATATAATGCTATTTTCAAAATTATTTAATAATAATATTTTACTTTTCGAAAAAGTATTTTTATTATGGTCTTTTGATTTAAATTTAATTGATTATGATAAAGTATGTTTGAAAAGATTTTTATTGACTTATATTTGAATAGCTTTAAATCTAAGATGGTTTTAAACGAGTTTAAATGAATTTAAATTTAAATATGGCATTATCTATAGGAGAATTTAAATCCCCTAATTTCCTATCTAATTGGGAATTCCCACCTCCTATATATAGGAGAGGTACTCCTCCAAGTTTTTCCATCCACAGTAATATCGTGCATCCTGTCTGTGACCACCACAAATCTTATTCCAAACTTGTACAATCATCCACGTCGTACATGACAATAATAATCACATAATCCCCGTTACCATCATCAGCCGAAGGCCACTACCTCGCCTCCCAGAGTAGGAGCCCAGCCGTCCTTCGTGACGCTCGCCAGCCAACCGTTGGCCAAGCCGTCGTCGTACCTCGCCGTGTAGGCCATCCAGCCCTTGTGCAGTCGACGCCGCCCTCCGCTCGGACAACCCGCCATCAGTACCACCATCACCGAACCCCGGTCGGCTACGACTCCCCGGCCAACCACCGGATCCACCGCCATCGCCAACCACTGTCATCACCACCCCAGTTCCCCGGCCATCGTCCAAATCATTCCCCGTCACCACCACCACACGAATAAAGAAGAAATTTTGAAACCCTTACCTCACCTCCGGCCGTCAGTCGTCCACAATTTCCGACGAGATCCGCTTCTAAAATGCCGAGTCGCGCGTGCTCTAACCTCCGCCGGCGACCATGTTGAAACCCTGGGTGAGCAGCCCCTTTTCCGCGGATCGCACGCCGCCCCAGATCGATCTCCTCCGTGCGCCGTCCTCCGATCATCCTCTGCCCGATCATTCTCTGCCCGCTGAGCTTGGCGCCGACCGCCACGCCGCACCCTCATACCCAGCGACGATCCGGCGCCGCCGCCTCCTTCCTCAGGTGGTCGCGCCACCGACCTCCGTTCCGCGTGCGATCGCCCCCATCGCCCGCCTCCAGCGCCTCTTTTCCGGTCAGCCGTGCCGTGCAACCCCGGATCACCGCTCCGCTGGTAACCTCCGAACGCCGGCCTCGCCTGGAGCGCGCCCAGACTCCGCCGCTGCCGTCGCCGACCTCGGCGACCGCCTCGAAAAAACCGCCGGTAACTCCCGAAACCCTCTCCTTCAAATTTTCTTTCCCACTCTCTCTCTCCCGTTTTGATAAGTTTGGGAATGTAACGGGCTGTGTGGGTTGGTACGTGGTAGATATTAGTTATCATTATTAATATTATTATTATCATTTTCATTATTAATATTAGTATTATCATTGTCATTATTAATATATTATTGTCATTAGTGTTAAATTATTATTATTATTATTATGAAAAGAGAAAGAGTATTTTTTTTACTTTATTTTATGCTATTATAAGTATAAGTATAGTACTATACTGTTATTTACATTATTATCTATACCTTGCACCAACTATTATTATCATTATTTTTGGGTTGGTATTCATTAATGTTATTGTATAAGTATATATAATTACTATTTCAAAAATATATTATAAACAAACTATATAGTTTTGGGCTTCGCCCTATATGTAATTTCAAATTTTAGAGTTTATCCCTAAACTGAAGTTCTATATTTCAAATTATTACTTAAAAATACATACATACATATATATATATATATATATATATATATATATATATATATATATATATATATATATATATATAGTTTTCAAATGATGATTTTTGGTACTGAAAAAGTTGGTTAAATTTCTGGTATTTCTTATATTATTATTATTTAAACATATTTTCATGGATTTCCTTAATTACAAACAAATTATAAATATTTTCCAACTATATTTTTAATTTCTAAGTATAGCAAGCACTTTCTCCACGAATTCTCGTTGATTACCAACCTTGATAATAACTGAACATATCTATTTCCTCGCGACTTCAGACCTCTGTCCATCGACCATGGCTATTGGACACATCGGAATATGTTGAATCATCGCACCACATCAGGCGACCCACCAGGCAAGACACCTTGCCTTTACTGTTTAATTTCATGCTCAATATCATGCATTGTTTTTCTTTTTGTTGTCAAAACTATATATAGATGCAAATTATTATACTTTATGCAATTGGCTTAGTGTTAAGGGACCACCGTATATTTAGTGCAACTCATAAACTGTCACGATGTGCCACGGATAGTGTGTGAGTTGTGAGTCGTATGTAGATACGGATTTGCATGCTGACTGATTATTGGTGCGTACGGGCCGTGCGTTAGGATATAACTGCCAATAGATTGTGTAAAAGACTTGGCAGTTATTAAGGATTTAAATAGTGTCATGGAGTCGATACATGTATAGTATCATTGGGGGAGGGGACAGTTATTAGCATAGGGGATACATTTATTTTTACACACATTTTGGGCAGAGGGTGACTCTTATGAGTACTACCTTCTGCCCGGGCCGATAGCGTCTCGTATGAGCGCTACTTAACGGCCACTCTTTATTACTTCCTTGCGTGAATCCGTTACAGTCCCTGCGTAGAGCGTTGTCCTCACAGTGCATATCACATAGAATGGCTAGGAACCTTTACTCATGTATACTTTCTGTTGAGCTTTATTATTCAGTTTATTGGCATGATATTATGTGTCTTGTTACGTCCCTCTGAGGACCTGGTGATCTCTCCAGGTGTGTGTTTCATGATTTCTTGCAGGTGCTCTAGCTAAGGCCATTCCTTCCTTCGTGATGATTGCTTTTGGACTCATCATTGCTTCACTCGACCAATCACTTTCTTTGTATATTCCATCCCTATTTAAATTAGTTGGTAGTGGATGTGTCTCCGCCCAACGATTGTATACATGACAAATTCAAAGTTGCTTTTATATTATTATTTATCTTTGTGGATGAGATTTAGTGTCTTGGCTTTCTACATTTACAGCTTAAGTATGCATACGAGCCGTATATTTACTCGTATGTATACAGCTGGCATGATACGTATCTAGTCCCAAATATTTTGGGACTAGGGCGTTACAACGATAACAATTTGCTAAGACCAATACCAACCGATACGGTCGATACTTATAAGTACCTATGGTCGAGGAGGTTGACCTGCTGGTACATCCATGTACGATCAATGAAGTAACGATCCATTGCAAATTAGATGTAAAAATCTGTATCGTAAGACATACGAAACATAATTAGTTCGATACCAATACTGATTTTGATACTCAATAAAATAGTCTGATACCGATACTGATACCTATAGTAGTACTGTCGGATCCACTCCTTCTTTGAATGCGCCGTCCGAATAGAAAAATAGGAGAAAATCTTGACATAGAGTGATTCGAAGGACTTACTAGATGTTCCATCATCGTTATTGTCTAGAAAGATGATATTTTCTTCAACATTCGTAGGAGAACTATAAGGATATATCTTTTCACAACATGTCACCTTGTCAAAGACCCTTAATGTGAATACCATGTTATCGCGGTATCGGAAGACTAACATGTCATAATTTTCTAAGCCGTGTGCTTTGACATAACCCTTCCAACCCTTTCCTTCTATGTAGTAATCTTGTATTTCTTTATGAAGTTCAAGACGGCATATTTTTCCATTATGAGTCACTATATACCATCTTGAACTTCATAAAGAAATGCAAGATTACTACATAGGAGGAAAGAGTTGGGAGGATTATGTCAAAGCATACGGCTTAGAAAATTATGACATGTTAGTCTTCCGACACCGCGGTAACATGATATTCACATTAAGGGTCTTTGACAAGGTTACATGTTGTGAAAAGATATATCCTTATAGTTCTCCTACGGATGTTGAAGAAAACATCATCTTTCTAGACAATGACGATAATGGAACATCTAGTAAGTCCTTTGAATCACTCTATGTCAAGATTTTCTCCTATTTTTCTATTAGGGGGTCTACTCTCACTTCTTTTTCCTAAGTAGTTACTCTGTAACTCCAAATGTGCAGATGTTGTCCAGGAAAAACCAACTACATCTTTTTGTAAAAAAATAAAAGTTCAGAAATTGAGCCATACTTCTGAGAACAGGATAACATTGCGCTGTCAGGATCAAGTTCCTAGCCCAATCAAGTCTCACTAAGCCTAACCAAGTCTAGCCTAGCACTCACACACAATCACAAGGTCAACACCAACATCACACATACACAAATACATATACACATATATCTACATACACTATATATATAGGCATACCTATATGCATATAAACATTCATGTTTAAGTTTATACATTACCTCCTTACATTGCATACATGCTTGTATACATATATATTTTCATCCATGCATTCATTTAATTATTCATTCATGTCATTCATTATCTTGCATTTTACATTGCATATATATCCATTCAAAACATACATTATATATATATATATATTTTTTTTTATACATTATATATATATATATATATATATATATATATATATATATATATATATATATATATATATATATATAGGGTGAGTGTGTGTGTCAACATTGTAATGGATAGTGATAAGGTGTGTATGGGGGGACTGCAAGTTAGAGAGTGGGTGTGTGTGTATAGACAAAGAGTGATATGGTGAGGGGTGTATGTGTGTGTGTTTCAGTCAAATGTGTATATGTGTTAAGGGTGTGACAGTGAGAGTGAAAGAGTGAGAGGGTGTGTGTGTCCTAGTCAAATGTGTGTGTGTGTTAAGGGTGGGTGTGTGAACAGGCGAGAGCCTCAAGTTATAGGTTCAGTTATTCCTAGTTTTATGGCATATAAGGGTGTAACAGTACATACATTATCATGCATTCAAGGAGGAAAAGGAAAAATGGAATGAGACTGAACACAGGGACTGTGTTCTCAGGATAATGCCCTCTCGGGTTTCTCATTTCAGTTTCAAGCATTCATCAGCATCTACCTACAGTTGCATACATTGTCATTCCTCATTCATGCATACAACATTACCATTTTAGTTTGCATACTAGTTTAAGATATAAGTATCATACTTATCATGCATTTATATACTACATATCAGTTTACATATCATATCATATTTGAAACACAAAATCCCCTTTTTATTTCGAAACCCAATTCATAGTATTGAACCCCATTTCGGTTTCATGCATTAGTTAAATCTCAGTTAAACATATGAAATCAAACCCCATGTATCAAAACCCAAAATCTCAGATTCATGTATGAACCCTAATTCATATATGAACCCCATGTAGTCAAACTAGGTCAACTAAAGTCAAACTAGGTCAACTCGAGTCAACTACGATGTCAGGATAACAATAGCGACGAAACCCTATTCTCTGCCACCCGTCGAACCCAACCCCGGCCCAAATTCGACGGGCCTAGCCAGATCTATTCTTCGCCACCCGTCGAACCCAACCCGCGGCCTCCATCCGCACCCCCCCACCACGGCTCCCCTCCGCCACCCGTCGAACCCAACCCGCGGCCTCCATCCTCACCCCTACCACAGCTCCCCTCCACGGCTCCCCTCCGCCACCCGTCGAACCCAACCTGCGGCCTCCATCCGTACCCCCCACTACAGCCGACCACCCAACCACGGCTCCCCTCCGCCCCCACCCCATCGCCGGCTACCTCCTCCCCCCTCCCGCCGCCCACAACCCCCAAAAGAGAGAGAGATAGAGAGTACCTTTGAGAGAGAGAGAGCTCCAAGAGAGAGAGAGAGAGAGAGAGTTCGAATGAAATCCCTCCCTCCGTCGGTTCAATTTAAGTTAGGGCTGCAATTTAGCGACAGACTGTCGATGGATATATCCATCGCTAAGTAGTCGTAAATTTTCCACGAACTTTTATATATTTTCCCGCCAGCTGAGTGACTACGTAGCGACGGCTTCAGGTTTCGTCGCTAAAACTCATCAGCTGGGCGACGGACTATCCGTTGCTAGTAGTCGCCCAATTTTTTGCAATTTTTTAACATTTTCCCATGCAAATATTTACTAAGGAGTGACTATCTAGCGACGGATGCATTGTCCGTCGCTACTTCGTCGATGCCATACCGACGGGTTTGCGATAACTTTTCACCCTTAAAATTAAAAAAAATATTGCATGTGATTAGATAGTAAACTGTCAGTATAGAGTCGGGAGTCCGTCGCTAGATCGATAAATTTTGGTAGTGGGGGCGCATGGGACGCATACCAAGTTTGGGTCAACCACGTAGCAGAGCATAAATGTAAGCGGCAAACAAAGTAATGATTATGCTGTCAATAGCGTCTCTTTGTTTTCTGTAAAAGCTGTCAATTGTTCACTTTTTGAGACGCATGCTGCTGACTTCTGACATTCAGCATTAAATGCTCGTTGGGCAGAGAGCCGCCCTAGGCACATCGCCTGTGAGGTGTATGCCCCTTGAGGTGGATCGGTTGTGGGTACAACTATTTGAGGAGCGCATTAGCTGTCTAGCGCATCTCCTTTGGTCAACAAGTTTTGAGCATTTAAAGGCTCGATTTTATGACTTTGTCTTAGCTGAATTTGATATAACAAATTCATTACCATTAATGCTAGGTTCATCGCATTAATGTCGGGGAAGCTGCCACTTTGTGCATGGGTTTGGATGCCCTGGCCTATAAATAATAGTATTTGTGGTGAAGAGAGTTTGCTCATTCTCATTTTACCCAACTTATCATTCAAGATAAACTTTACCGATCCTCCACTATGGCAAGACGTTGTACTGCGGTTGTGGATCTCCTTATTTAAAGAAGCTTTGATTTTGCCGATGAACTCCTTCAGAGGACTGAGATGCGCCAAGTTAGCTACGGTCAGAGCAGTTAGTGTATGAGTACCTTACTAGCAGCATTCTTCTACGAGACGACATTGAGTTCCAAGTTGAATGCAGGATCATCGTGCCCCAACCTTCGTTATGCTGGAAGAGCCACAGGCTGGCAGATGCACCTGTGCGTTGACGAGGAAGTGATTCGCTCGTTGACAAGGAAGTGATTCGCTTACGACGAGAAAGAGATGTGCATATGCTGAGACGTCAAAGTTATGTGCCTATCCATAGAGTTTAGACTAGGCCGTAGTAGACTTTCAATGTAATGAAAAGTCATGTAATAGATTTTATATCGATAAAAATCCTCTTTTTATGTGCTTTTATGTACTGTCTTTTTGTGATGCGCCAACGTTGCTTTATGTCTTTGGCGCATAGGAATTCGACCACTGAGGCGCATGAAAATTCCATGCTTCTACAGGCTCCATAGCCATTGACTGGTTTATAAATTGAACAACAGGTTGCTAATATAAATATCAAACATGGTAAAGGAAAATTGGCATCGGTTCGAGGTTGAAAACATAAAAATAGCATTGAAGACGATGATGCCAACGTAGGAGGGGTGCCTCATGTCAACAGAATATGGTCTAGGAGATCCATCTTATGTTTGCTATATTGGAGTTTAAGTAGCATCCGACATAATATAGATGTTATGCATATTGAGAAGAATGTTACTGAGCATCTTATAAACACAATCATGGGTATTGAAGATAAGTCAAAGGATGGCATCAATGCACGTAAGGATTTGGAGGCCCTTGGTTAAAAAAATTGTGGTTGGTTGAAGATTCTTAGGGTAGTAAAAAATCAACACCGAAGGCAACTTTTTCATTAAGCAAAGTCGAGAAAAAAATATTTTGTATAGTTTTGACAAACTTAAAGGTCCCTTCCAACTTCTCTTTCAATCCACGCAATAATGTCTACATTAACCCTCCTGAGCTAAGAAATTTCAAGTTCCATGATTACCATATGGTCATGCAAAACATGCTTCCATTGTTGCTTCAGAATGCTTATTCACAACATAAATATTTGAGAAATGCAATTCATCGGCTAGGTATAATTTTTAATATTCCGTGTGCGAAGATAATCAATAGGGAACATCTTATAAAAGCAAAAGCCAGTTTGGTAGAAGCAATTTGTGTTTTGAAAACATTTTCCAACTTTATTTTTTATTTTAGTATTCACCTTATGGTGCATCTAGCTGACGAAGCTTTGATATGGATTCAGATATAGGTGGATGTATCCCTTTGAATGGTAAAGAATTAAAACTGACTTACTTTTTGGTGTATTATTTATGACTTATATCATTATTTATAATTATTTAACATCTTAGGTTAATGAAAACATAGAAAAGGGTATGTGCGTAATAAAAGGTACATTGAAGGGTGTAGTGCAGAGGGCTCTATCTTGCAAGAAGCCAGTCTATATTGTATGGAGTATATGCCTAATGCAGGTGATGGTACTCATAAACATACTCGAGAAGCCTTCTTAGATGAAAATGATGAGTTTGCTGATGAGATACCTCTAGATAATGGTAGGATGTTACTTTAACACAAGTACAGTTTGAACAAGTTCTTCAGTGGGTACTAAATAAGTACGATGGACTAGATGAATGGCGAAGGTACGTGCATTATATTTTCCAATAAGAATTAGCTATATTGCTCGATTGTTTCATTAATTTAAGTGTTTCTTTTATGCTTGTAATTGTTGTAGGAAGTACGATTCTTATGTTAAAAGCTTTAATTTTCATGGAAAGCATCGAAGTTCATATGAGAAAAATGTAAAGAGTTTTTTCATATGGTTACGCGATAAGGTATATATTATGTTATCTTGAATATGGGCTTCTTATAAATAGATTTGCAAGCATGATGTTGCAACTGATTACACATGTTCTCTTTTACAGTTGGTAAAGACAAATGATATTGATTCAACACTTTGGCGATTAGTGAATGGGCCTAAGTTCAAGGCGTGTTCATATACAAAATACAAAAGTGAATGGCTTTGTTTTCTCTCCACGAGAGTACGAGGCACGCTTGGTTACACAAGATAGCGATGTGTCAATGAGGGCAATTACAAGAAATATGGCGAAGTCCACGGACAAAAAATATAAGGAAGCGGACACTATATATTATGGAGTTGTCACGACCCGCACCCTAGAGTAAGGGCACGAGAAGTGGGTACGTCCAGCCTACGCCACAGTGTCGGCGGTAGAATGCTGTCCTAGGTCACAACATCTAACAATATAATGCTAAGCAGTTTATACTCCCCGAATGGGGGTGACATAGCAGAATGTAAACTCAATCACAACTAAGGAAGAAGAAGCACGATATGATATAGAACTCAAATGAAATACAGATGATCAGAAAAGTCTAAGTGTGTAAGATAACATCTCAGCAACATCCAGAAATACAAGTCTCAACTACTGAATATGAAAGAATATATACAATCCAGATCTCAATGACAGAAATAAGGCCTAACTAAACTAGTATAGGCAGTAGGGGTAATGCCATCAGCTAGAGCTGGGTCCTCCTGAGAGTCCAGCTCACAAGTGTCGTCTAGGGCTGTCCCATAGAAGGTATCCACACAGGCCTCCTCCTCGTCCTTATTTTCAACAGGTCCAGTCAGGACAGAGCGAGCACAATACATCTCAACAGTTCATAGCAGGTTAGAAAATATAAACATGCAGTAGAGTAAGATACAAAAAACTGAAAGAAGTACAGAATGTAAAAGAGATAGCTGTAATGGAAATATATACTATAAATAGAGAACTATCAGTGGCTAGTGAGTCAGAGTACAATATAGACATGTGAATGGCATAGAAGATTCTGATGAGACACTACGGAGGTGATCAGATGAGATACTACGTGGGTATTATTCACATGCCTACTTCTACTCCTCCGTATCCCCAATCAATACACAAGGATCCAGCCAGGTTATGTTATGATCCATGCAACGGCCCACAAGGGGTGATACATGGTATGCCCAAAAATGGGTAATTCTAGGAATGCCCATAAATGGGTGATTCAAGGAAGACTCTATGATCATGAGAGTACATGTCACAAGTGATCAACGAACCATGAAGCATAGTGATACACAATGTAAGTGAAACGCACAGAACATGTAGTATCCGATGCTCCCTGAGGGGATAACATCTCAAGAAGGGATCCATATAGTACTAATCCGTGTGACCAACGTGACAGCATCAAGTAAAGTAATCTAAAGCAGGAAAATAATTCTAACAGGATATGAAATGATCAGAGAATGTACTCGCCTGCTATCTGAGTGTCCGAATAAAATGTACTGTTCGAGAAGAGGTGTCTGGCTCCTAATCAGAACAGCACAAGTCACAACAAGTCTAAAATGATAACAAGATGCAATTCAATGCATTCTAAATGAATCTAGGTCAATCTAGGCCAAAGTCAACTCTTGGTCAACTCTGGTCAACCCTAGAAGTCAAACTAGGTCAACTATGGTCAAACTAGGTCTAACAAGTCTAAATTAGGTCAAACAAGTCATTCTATGTCCTATCAAGCCTACATTAGTTAACACACACCATTACAAGGCTATATAAGCCTAAACCAAGCCTATCTGTCACGACCCGCACCCTAGAGTAAGGGCACGAGAAGTGGGTACGTCCAGCCTACGCCGCAGTGTCGGCGGTAGAACGCTGTCCTAGGTCAATCATCTAACAATATAAAGGTACCTGTACAGTTTATACTCTCCGAATGGAGGTAACATCACAACATGCTGTCTCAATCATATCTAAGGTAGAAGAATGAAGAACAGATAAATAGATAGTAACTCAAAGAGAACCATAGCATAGATGAAAAAGTCTAAGTGTCTAGTACAACATAATATCCAGAATGCCAACTCATAATACAACAAGTCTAAGAGTCTATATACCTCAACATCTCAAAATACAACTCAGATGTGAGACAAAAAGATAATACCGAAAGACTGTCTAGCTAAACTAGCCTAGACTACTGGGGCAACATCCTCAGCTGCAGGTGGATCCTGCTGAGGGTCCACAACATAAGTGTCATCTAGTCCTGCTCCATAATATGTAGTCACCAGGGCCTCATCCTCATCCTCTGTAATATTTTCAACAGATCCAATCAGGACAGGAACGAGCACAATACATCTCACGCAGTTCATATCAGGTTAGGAAATACTATACAGGCAATAGAGTAAGATACATGAACTGCTGAAAGGAAATATACGCTGTAAAAGAGATAGCTGTAATGAAATATCTACTGTATATAGAGAACTGTAAGTGACTAGTGATGTAGAGCACAAGATAGGCATATAAATGGCTAGAATTTATACATGATCTACTGAGTTTGCACATGACTACTTTGGAATTATTCACATGTCCACTTCTACTCCTCCGTTATCCCAATCAATACACAAGGATCTATACAAGTTACGTTATTGTACATGATATCACATGGGGCCCATGAAAGGGTGCACATGATAGTATACATGAGGGCTCAGTAAACATGAGAGTACATGATCACATGAGTGCACATGAATAATGGAAGCATAGGAGTACATGATGATAGTGAAACACACATAACATGAAGTACCCGATGCTCCCGAGGGGGATAACATCTCATGTAAAGATCCATATAGTACCAATCCGTGTTACCAACGTGACAGCATCAAGTAAAGTAATCTAGAGCGAGAAGTAAAGCCTGAACAAGTATGAAACGGTCAGAGAATGTACTCGCCTGATAACTGAATGTCTGAAGAGGATATACTGTCTGAGGAGAGGTGTATGGCTCCTAATCAGAGCAATACAAGTCACAATGTATCCACAATGGTAAAAATAAAGTATACAATGCATACTACACGATTCTAGGTCAATCTGGTTAAAAGTCAACTCTGGGTCAACTCTAATAGTCAAACTAGGTCACAGGAAGTCATACTAGATCATAGGGAATCAAACTAAGTCAAATAGAGTCAAACAAGGTCAAACAAGTCAAATACTAGTCAACATGATCAATCTGGGTCAAGTCTAGGTCAAACTTAGACCAACTAAGGTATTGGTCAAACAAAGACCAGTCAGTAAGGTAATTAGGTCAAACAAAGACCAGTCAATAAGGTAATTGGGTCAAATATGGTCAAACTAGTTAAACTAGTCATTTTTAGGTTAACCCTAGTCAATTCTAGGTTAACTAGGTCAAATTTGACCTAAGGTTGACTTTGGTCAACCCTTAGTCAACAAGGGTCAACAACTTGGGTTTTGGGCCATTAGGGTTAGCCCCAAGCCATAGGCTAATGATCTTGGCCATAGGCTAATATAGGGTTCTATATAAACCTATTCCTTAGCAAGTTATCTATATATACATATATCTATATATATAGATATACACTATCTATCTACTACCCAAATACCAATATGTAAATACTCTATATATACAAAACCCACATTCACATATATATATATATATATATATATATATATATATATATATATATATATATATATATATATATATATATATATATATATATATATATAATGGGATCTAATACAATGTATATATATATCATATATATATATATATATATATATATATATATATATATATATATATATATATATATATCAACTTATATATATACACATATATATAGAGAGAAAGTGAGAGAGGGACATAGAGTGAGAGAGAGAATTAGATAGAGAGAGAATGAGAGAGTGAGAGAAGGACAGTGAGAGAGAGACAGAATGAGAGAGAAGAACAGAACACAAATGGGGGGGGGGCTGTTCTCAGATTCCTGAGAACAGGAATCACAGCCCCCAACACATAACAAAATACACACACACACCCTACACAAATACATACATGTATATACACATGTATATACATGTATACTACCCAAAAACTCACCCACACACTCACATATATATATACATATGTATACAATACTGAAATATACATATACATGTATAAATCATAATAAAAATCAAATCAAAACTCATTTCTAAAAACTGGGAATTTATCCAAACTCTGGAATATGACACTGTGTACAGAGAAAATAGGTAAACCCAAATTCACGACCCAACCCTAGCTAATACCCAAGACTAAGGGTTGGTAAACCTAAATTCACATACATACGTGTCGTGTGTGTCGACGGGAGTCCACCACGACACGACACGACGTGTCAAAATACTTAAAAACCCAATCGGGTAAGACAGTGCACACACACAAAATACAGTATCGTGCACAAGTACAACTAGCTCTAGGACATGACACATACGACCTCGTGTCTCGTGGTCGTGTCCCTAGGTTCGCCTAGGGTCAGGCTAGGTGTCAGTGTGTCTGTATGGTGTCCACGTGTCGCCGTGTCCAAATGGGAAGCCCGTATCAGAGCCCAATTTCCACGTGTGTGCTGTCAGTGAGTGACCAGTGCAGAGGCGATTTCGTGTCCGATACGACACGAGAAGTTATGAGACTCGAGGGGGGGCTTGTCAGAGGGTGCCCCCACCTCTGTGCCAAGTGGCACGTGTCCACGTGTCACGTGCAGCGAGCACGAGATGTGCAGCAGCAGGGGAGCCGTGCGCACTGTCGTGTTGCGTCGTGCACGCGTGTCGACCAGTCTAGGGCCATGTGTGTGCAACCTATGGTGTCGTGGTCGTGTCCTAGGATAGGTGGGGTGTCAGGGCATGTGTCCAAGTTCCTGTATCGTATCCACGACACGTGTGGACACGACAGTAAGTGTCTAACTGTGGGGTTTTTCAGTGTCACAGTGTGGTTTAACAGTGTGTTCGTGTCCTGTTTTGGACACGGACACAACTCAAAGTGTGCTCAGAGTTATGGTTCTATGATCTACACCTATAGGGCTAAAAACTTGTTCAAAAAGTTTTCGAAAATAATAACATTTAATTCACAGAGGCAATACATCAAACACTTGCATAAAACCCTAGATACGTGTCCGATATGGACACCAAACCAACTCAAAATCCTACCAAACTTGACACACAGTTCAGGTAGTCCTATATGAATGCAATTATGAAGAAAAAAAATATGATTTTAACTAAGTTTGAGAGTATTTACCTATTGGTGCAATCCAATGAAAATCAAATGAGAGGGGGGTGTGTATCCTTCAACTTTGTGATGCCAAAAGCCTCCAAATCCTCAATAGCAGGCCCTAACTAGTACCCTCTAGTGTAGGGGAATCCAATGCAAGAAACTAGAGGTGATTTGGATCAAAATTGATCAAGTTGTGGTCTTGTGTAGAAAATGGATTTTCTAGGTATAAAATTCATATAAATTTATCATGAATGAAATTAATGGGATTATATAGGAAGGGGGGTAGTGTAGGGGGTGCCCTTGGCTGCCATAGAGGTAGGGGAGGGTGTCCTACCACTTGCAAACTTAGCCCCTAAGTCTTTGACTAAGGGGTTAGATATTTAGGTTCTAAATATCTAAAAAAAGTAAGATATCTAGATATTTATGAAACCTAGATATTTCTAACATAAGCTAACATCTAACATTAGTCTCCTAGGTTAGTGGCTAATCTCTAGATTAGTGCTAAACTAGGTTAGGAGCTAACATGACACTAATCAATAATTAAGTAATAATAAAAACACATAAATCCAAATAATTCCAAATAAATCCTAGAAAATTACCAAAATACCCTTTAGGCTAAAAAGCCCTAATTTGAAGTTCTAAACCTATGGCTAGGCTCACATGATCATGGTTAGTCTCTAAGTTATGAAAAACTAGGGTTTACACTAAGGTTTTGCTAGCAAGTCACAAAGTCATAAGTCATGACTTTGGAAATGGTTTATCTTAACTAAAATCACCAGAAAATCATACCATGACTAAAATACCATTAATAAATAATAAAAATAATAATTTTTCAAAAATACCCTAATTTCAGAAAACTGGGTGTTACACTATCTCAACCATATACCAATATCACAATATAAACTATATGCTATATAAACTTGGATACATTCATTCATGTCTAACTTACTTATCAATATACATATATATTACATACACTTCAACCTACATTATGCATATCACTATCATGCCTAATATATACAACATATGTAGATATACATATATTACATATATACATGCATATATATACATAGGTATATAGAGATGTAGAGAGGGATCACTACAACAAAAAACCCTTTTAATGACGGCTAAAAAGCGTCATTAATGACGAACCATGGCGCTTTTTTTTTCCACAGCAACCGTCATGAAAACGGGTGTTATAAATATTTTTTAAAAGCGTCATGAATAGTTTCTATAAAAGCGTTATGAATAGTTAATATATAGTGCACAATTCAGAACAATTTAAAACGTCATGAATATATAACATGTATAGGCTCAATGCAGCACATTTATAACACTTTATACTATTCAAATTAGCATATCCAAATCAGTCCATATAATTATCAGACCTAAAAATCAAATTAACATTATATATCACCATCTTTATTACATTTCTCAAAATATAGTACATATCAACATCTTCATTACATTCTCAAAATAGAATATCCAAATACATATATACATTTACAAATACATATATACATTTACAACTACCAAAAAACCTGCACCCAGAGCTCTGTTGGACTATCAGGGACTAAAGGTCCTCCAACTGCTAAAATCTTTATGGAAAAAATCAGTATCCTCGTTTGTTTGAATTTAATGTCTCTTGCAATTGATTGGTCCACATATGAAAGAAGGAAAGCTGAAAAAAACAAAAAAAAGATTACATTGGAAGCATGAATAAACTTGACAGTACATTCTCTTAAATAAACATGAATAAGCTTAAAAAAGATTACATTGGAAGCTGAGCAGCCAGCATCAAACTTCTCAAGCAGTACCAATATGTAACTTATAGTTAGGGATAACAGTACCTAGGAAACTCCCCAACCAATGAGCCATCCAGACCGGTCAAGAACACAAAAATATCACCTCACAATTGGATAAAGGAGAGTTACTCCAGAGCAGGCAACTAAAGATTACTACAAAATGTACTCGTATTCTTATTTTGAATATCACATTTTACCTTACAAAGTTGAGCCTCATTTCTGCAATCTTTCTAAAATATGTTGAGCAAAAAATTACAGTTTATTGTCAAACACATAAATTTTCATCATAATTCTCAAATCTATATAAGACATTTGATTCAAAGAAGTTGAGCCTCATTTCTCCAATCTTGACCAAGACTAGTCGTACTTTTCTATTTGTTATGAAAAATATTACCAAAAGACCACCTCATGTCTTAAGAGTTGGTACCAAGTTTCCAACAAGAAACTAGCAATTGAGGATCAAGTAATAAAATACTTTCATATACATTGAATCTAAGAATGCATTAAAATACCTACCTGTAGTAATAAACAGTCCACTCAAAGAATGAAAGAAACAGGCCACTCAAAGAATGTAATCACATGTGAGGCCACTCAAAGAATGCAATCAAATGATGGAAGCATAAATATCAAAGTTAGTTCCAGTTTACATTAAATAAAGAGTTAGCATACCTGTTACAAAGACACTTCGAGCAACCAATGCAAGTACTGCACCAACTAAACCTGGAAAGGAATTAAATTCAACATCGATAAATACAATCATCAATTCAGGTGGCATCAGAACAAATTGCTACAATGAACTTACAAGACTTGCAAAGTAAAACTACAATGAACTTACAATCATCAAACTATATTAGTAAAACTAAAAGTCTAAAAGGCTGAAATATTGAAGAGTTTGCATCTACATCAGGTATTTAATCTTTTGTTTTGAACGATGGCGAGCTCATGTTAAAGGCAAAAATATTGAAGTTGATTGAGAAGATGGTAATGTGTGTTTCTACGAAGGTGAAGGCAAAATAAGAGAAGGCAAAGAGAGAAAACATGATAATTCAAAGAGTAAAACCATAAAATAAAAAATAAAAAATAAAAACACAACAGAGCATTGGATGAAGGAAGAAAACATCAGTTTTACATTCATAAAATGGTGATAAAGGAAAAAGGAGAAGAATAAGAGGAAAGTTTCTGGAAGTTTGAACTGCCGGCAAGCGCATGCCCTTGTCAGATCTTGGTCACTGTTGAATTCAAAAATTTGCCACAGGATCCAACGAGGGGTGAAGGGCTATTGCTAGTCTAGACGAACTTAGGGTAAGGAAGAGAGTTTGAAAAGGGACGAGGAAAAGGGAGAGTAAAGTCATGATTCTGGTTATTGGGCTATACCGAAACCACATATGAAAGTGATTAAACTGAGTTACAAAAACTAGCAAAATACTGGAAACTGGGGCGTCGAATCAGCATTCTGTATACTCGCCCTGATTAAATGTAGTTATGAACCAAGTGCCCCCATTATACAGCTCTATAAACCGGTTTATCCAACCTAATTGATAAAATTGTTGACCATTTTGATCTAAATGATTAAATTGTTAATTAATGTGACAACGATGGATAAAAGTCAACCTCAAAGGTATATTAATACACAGTATAACATTATTTGTTCATATGCTGTATGTCTATATTTACCAACATTTTCAAACAGTAAAATGATAATAAAAAAAGCTATCTGTGTAAAGTAGATACTCATACATACCATTGCTCAACATATTTATAGACGGTTAGCTAATGCAATGCATGAAAATTTCTCACCAAGCATATAAACATAATAAGTGTTGTCACCTAAATCATTTCTGCTCCCTACAGGTAATTATTGCATAAGGATCAGATGTGCCGTTTAAGTTTGCACCGACTAGATTCTTGGCAGCCAATAATTCCAGCTGTGATTCAAATAGCAAAGAATAATTGTAACTGAACAAAACAAAAATGTTATCACAATTAAATAAATCTACAACTTATTTGTTGAACTTTCAACGGACCAGAAAGATAGCAACAGAATTCTCAAATCCTGTCGGAAGTTAATGAATTCCAGCAATGAGATAGATACCTTAACTACACATCCAGATGTGCCTCCAGATTCCCCTTTCAATTGGCTCATCTACAAAATAAGTGAACTGCATGTTAAACAAATGAAGGATTATTTCAAGATGCAAATAGAAAGAAAGCAATTGATTAAATCATGAAGTAGATACTTTTTCAGTACCAACTCTATGAATCAACTAAAGAAAATAGGTTTTGTAACAAATAAGAATATGAAACAAAGATAACAGAAATTTTTGAACCTATCTCGTATTGTATAAGTTAAAAGGCAAAAAAACCCAGATGCACAAGCTTTCTCATACATAAACAGCATCAAAGACATTAAAATAGCGGCTAATAGTAAAACAACACACCTACATCCTGATAGGAGAATTTTACTACCAAGCTACATGAAAGCTATCAACATATTCAAATATGCGTTCACATTAACTGGTAAATAATCAATTGTAGCAACTTTACATGGAATTACAATATGCACGCAATGAATTCACTACTGGAATATAAGGTATTGCAATTATCGTTTGACCAAAATGGCTTTCAGCTGAAGTTTTGATACTAAATGGTAAAAATCCTAGCAAAAAAAAAAGAAATTTGGCAACCCCATGAAGAAGGGGTTAATGTACTTTCAGATTTTACTTGGCTTAGAATTTGAATATTGCAAAGATCCGTATTTCTGAAGATTGCAAAAAAACTTTTTTTTCCTGAAGACTTAGGAGAACCATTTTTCGGATTTTTAGCTGACCCCAACATTTATTAGCTTTAAGGAGGACTGAACAAAAACAAAGGCAAGATCCATATAAAAGAATCACAATAGAATACCTAATTGATGAAGGGAGACGGGGAGGAAATTCAGATATGATCAAAACCAAGTTCATTACAATAAAGAAAGCCTAAATCTAAAGTTCCAGTTTGCTTTCAAAACCAAGGTTTAAAAAATCGGTTTGCTCATTCTGGAACCCTTCCAGAATGAGCCCGCTCTCGCAAAACCCAGAAACCAGGCAGTTCCAAGAGACCAGGTTCCTCTTCGGCATAGTCTCGAACACCCGAACCACCTCTCGGATGAGTCCGCACTTCCCGTACATGGATACGAGGGAGTTGGCAACGTAGCTGTCGCAGCTCAGTCCCAACTTCGTGCCCATCCCGTGCACGGCCCCGCCCAAGCGCGCGTCCGAGAGCCCTCCGCAGGACTTGAGGACGCACAGGAGGGTGAAGTTGTCGGGCCTGTGGTCGGTGGACGTCAGCAGAAGCTCGAGGAGGGTTACGGCTTCGGCCCAGAGCTCGTTCCATGAGTAGCCGCTGATCATGGCGTTCCAGTGGTAGAGGTTCCTGTCGTGGAGGGAGTCGAAGAGGGCCCAGGAGTCGGAGGGGGAGGAGCAGAGGGAGTACATCGTGAGGAGGCGGGTGGTGACGACCGGGTCAGACATGAGGCGGTCGGAGCTGGAGATGAGGGCGTGGAGCCTGCGCCCGGCCTCGATGTCTTGGTTTTGGCCGATGGAGCTGAGGAGGATGCTGACGGTATTGAAGTGCGCGGAGGGGTTCGGCGGGGAGAAGAGGTGGAGGGCCTGGGAGATGTTATTGTCATTGCAGAGTTTGGTTACGTCTTGGAAGAGAGCAGGTGTTTGGAGGAGGTGGAGGTGGGGTTTGGATTGGGGGTGGGTGATCGGACGGTGATGAGAGGGGCGGCAGGCTTTGTGCGGCGGAGGGAGAGACGGCAGGGGTGAGGTGAAAGAGAGGAAAATTTTAGGGTTTGGGGAGAGGCGGAAAGAGGGGGAAAAAGGGGAGCAAGGAGAAGGAGAGTTTTTCTGAATAAGATCGTGGGGGGGATGGAATATATTACAGAAAGTTTATTACAAGTTTGCCACCGCTCTAAAATATTAATAACGCTTTATTTTAAAAACGTTATAAAAAGCCCAGAATTGGCCCAAACCGTCATAGAAAAAAGGAATTTCGAACTTTTATAACGCTTTGGTATCAGGCATCATCAATACGTCTTATCGAGCGTCATTAAAAGGGTTTTTTGTTGTAGTGGATAGAAAGAGGGTGAAAAGAGTATCAAAGTATAGGAGTGTGAGTGTGTGTATGCATAGCAATGTGAGTGAGGGTTAGTGAACAGTGTGACAGGTGTGGGTAGGTGTGATTTACATGTAGGGTGTGAGTCCAAGTGAGTAGGGCTGTGTGTGTGATAGCAAGTGCAGGAAATGTGAGAGGAACTAATGTGAATATGGACATGAATGTGTGTGTTTGTGTGTAAATGAAAATCAGGAATGTGTGTGTGAAGAGTGAGAGTGTTAACTGTGTGTGTGTGTGTGTGTTAGATAATTTCATTCTCAGGTTACCATTTCTGAACTATTGGACAGTAAAACCCCCAACCCAAACTCAGTATTCAGCCTACTGTTACTGTCCAGAACAGTCCCAACATCAACCTCAATGCAAACCCAATACAAAACCAAATCATCCCGAAATTTCCATACAAGTAGAACACATACAGGAGAACTATATTAGAATGTAAACATGCAATGAGGAGTATTACATTGGATTAAAATAGATGCCAAATTTCGAATTCTAAACTAGAAAAATACTGAATATGGATTGATACTTAGGTTTCAGAAATTTAGGGGTAAATGTGATTTAACAATCAAAAAGATGTTAAGATGGGAATTTGTTGGTTGGTAAATATAAGCCCCATGTGTGCATGTGTCCAACAAGTCATTCGTGTCCAACCAAGTGGACACAGCCGTGTCCAAACCATCCAGAGACTCAAAACAGCAACTGGACACTGAAATTCCAGTGCAGCCTCGTGCACAAATGCACGCGTGTCTAGCACTCGACACAAGATACTTCGTGTCACGTGCACACACCCACGTGTTCGCCTAGGATAGGTCTTCGTGTCCAACACCCTGTATCGTGTCCATAGGTGTCGTGTCCAGAGTTCTAGAGCCGTATCCGAAGCCCTAAATCCCGTGTACAGTGCTGTGTAATCCCCTTGCGGGGTCAAGTGTGTGTCCGACACGACACGAGAGCATCTCCAACTTGGAGGACCTCGTGTCAGTCATTGCCCCAACTCGTGTGTCCAATATCATGTATCCATGTGTCGTGTCCACTGTACATTCACACCCGAGTAGCAGGACAGTGCTACCCTCTCGTGCATGGTCGTGTCCATGCATCAAAATATGACACAAAATGACACAAAAATCGACTCAGTCCTCTAGAAATCAATAAGCCTCATAAAAACAATAATTTCTATTCAAACACTTTTTGAAAACAGCAACATTAAAACCTTTAAGACATTTAATCAAACATCTACACTAGTCTATTGGTACGTGTCCGATACGGACACGAAACGAGTCCACCAAGACACGAAATGATTCCTACAGTTAGGGAACTCCTAGGCCTAGGCTAAAATACAAAAATAACAACAACTTCAATAAGTTTTAAAGGAATTACCTATAGGTGTCAAAAACTAAAGAAAGCTTTAAATGGGGGGTTCCTCCTTGCTAGCCAACTCTCCCAAATTGTCCACAAACTGAGATTATCCTCCATGAACAGTAAGAGGAAGACAATTAGAATCTAATGCAATTAGTTTGAGGGAAAAAGGAATTAAATTGGATTTTCTATGAATTTCTAAAGATGGAGCATACCTCTCTTACCAACTTGTGAACTTTCTAAAGGAGGCTAACCTAATGGAAGAGACTACTTATAGGGTGGGGTTCCCAATGTTAGGTGGCCGGCCAAGTAATTAGGGTTAGGGTTTACATGGTGTTGGGCTTTGGGCCTCTATGAGCTAAGTTAGTTAATCATGACTTGTAAAGTCATAAGCCATGGATTAATTCCTAAGTCACAACCATGCACCTATTCTAACTTGAATCTAAAAGACCAAACATGGGTAAAATTAAGTTAGGCTAGGGTCACATGATCTACCTAAGTCACTATAACTAGGGTTAGCTTCTAGGGTAGGCTCCAAAGTCAACACTAGTCAAAGTCTAGAATAACCCCCAAATAAATTATACTAAAAATCACATAAATTCTAATAAATCTCATTAATTCACAATAATTCCAAATAATCCCAAAAAAACAAAAATGACCAAAATATCCTCAAACTAGAAATGTGGTAGTGACGAATCTACCCTCCTTAAAAGAATTTCGTCCTCGAAATTGAAAGGCGAAATGCAACTGATGAGAAGGATATAAAGTATACCTCACGGTCCAAAAAGATATGGGTATCGCTCGCGCATCTCATCCTCTCGCTCCCAGGTAGAATCTCCTGGAGGATGACGCCTCCATGCGACGCGAACCAAAGGTATCACCTGGTTCCTTAGTACCTTCTCCCGTCGATTCAGAATATCCACGGGCTGCTCTGGATAGCTGAAAGAAGGTCCAACCTCAATTTCCGAATGGTCGAGCACATGGCTAGGATCAGCCACATACCGTCTCAACTGTGATACATGGAATACGATGTAGACACCAACTAGTGCAGGTGGTAAGTCTAGCCTGTAAGCCACGTCGCCGACTCTCCCGCTGATAACGAAAGGGCCGATGAAGCGCGGGCTGAGCTTTCCACCTCCACCAAAACGTATCATACCACGAGTAGGAGATATCCTCAAGAAAACTTGGTCTCCAACCTAATCACAAGCAAGGTCTTAATTTAATTATGATAAACAAACATGATCAACAAAACACAACAAATAAACCTAAATCTAATCCTACTCTAATCTGTACCTCAAACTCCAATGGCCTCCGGTGGCTATCGGCCAGTGCCGTTGTCTGTCATGCACCACACAAAGTCTGTCCCTGATGAGCTTTACCTTCTCGGCTGCATCAACAACCATCTCTGGTCCCAGTAAAGCTCGCTTACCAATATCAACCCAAGATAAGGTTGTACGACACCTACGCCTGTACAGAGCCTCGAAAGGTGACATCTCAATGCTGGCCTGAAAACTTTTGTTGTAAGCAAACTCCACCAAATGTAGATGATCCTCCCAGGAACCTCCAAATTCCAAGACGCACGTCCACGGCATATCCTCGAGCCTCTGAATAGTCCTCTCTGACTGTCCGTCCGTCTGGGGGTGGTATACAGTACTAAACTTGAGCTGAGTGCCCAAACTAGTCTACAGACTCCTCGAGAAATGGGAAGTAAAGCAACTATCCCGATTCGAGACAATGCTGACCGAAACTTCGTAAATCCTGACTATCTGCCGCATATACATCTCCGCAAGCCTCTATGTAGATGTACCCACCTTGAATGGCAAAAAGTGGGCCGATTTGGTCAACCTGTCAACGATGACCCAAATCGCGTCTTTCTCTCCTGGTGTACGTGGCAATCCAGATACGAAATCCATAGTGATATGCTTCCACTTCCACTCTGGAATGGGCAGCGGCTGCAACAATCCACCGGGCCTCTGCCTCTCTGCCTTGACCTGCTGACAGACCAAGCACCTAGCTACGAAGCGAGCTACCTCCCGCTTCATCCCGTACCACCAAACTCTTAGATCTCGGTACATCTTGTTGGTACCAGGGTGTATAGAGTACTGAGATATATGGGCCTCCTGCATAACCTGTTCCCTGAGATCTCCGCTGGGCACACATAACCTGGAACCGTGCCGCAAGGCACCATCCTCTGCAAGAGAAAACTCACCATCCACCAATCATGCTCGAACCTGCTCTCGGAGACACCGCAGAGCAATGTCCTCAAACTGCGTCGCCTTGATCCTCTCCATCAAGTCCGACTGTATCTGAAGGCCCCATAACTGCATCTGCACTTCGGGCACGATCACCTCAATCCATAGGCTCTCTAAATCAGCAAGCAAGTGACGGTCCATAGTCAAACACATGGCTGTCGGATACCTACTCAAGGCATCGGCAACCACGTTGGCCTTCCCTGGGTGATACTGAAGTAGGATGTCAAAGTCCTTTATCAACTCTAGCAATCTGCGCTGCCTCATGTTCTGCTCCTTCTGAGTGAACACATACTTTAAGCTCTTGTGATCTATGAAAATCTCTACCCTCTCTCCATACAGATAGTGCTTTTACAACTTCAGAGCAAAAATTACTGCTGCCAGCTCCAGGTCGTGGGTAGGGTAGTTCTTGTCATGGGGACATAATTGCCTGGAAGCATAGGCAATCACCTTCCCATGCTGCTGCAAGACACAATCCAGCCCCTTCCCTGAAGCATCACTATAGATAGTGAATCCCCCTGATCCTGAAGGCAATATCAGAATCGGAGTTGTCGTAAGCCGCTTCTTCAACTCATCAAAAGCTGCTTGATACTCCTCTGACCAAACATACTCAGCAGCCTTCCGGGTCAACCGAGTCAACGGCTCTGCAACCCGGAAGAAATCCTGCACAAATCTTCTATAATATCCTGCCAGCCCCAAGAAGCTCCTGATCTCTGCCACTGAAGTCGGCGATGTCCATGCCTCAACTGCTACGATCTTCTTGGGGTCAACTGAGATCCCATCTCTAGTTACCGTATGCCCCAAAAAGTCAACCCCGTCTAAGAAGAACTCACACTTGGAGAGCTTTCCATAAAGCTGCTCCTTCCTGAGAGTCTACAGCACTATCTTCGGATGCTCCTCGTGCTCCTCCTCAGTCTTGGAATACACCAAGATGTCGTCAATGAATACCACCACAAACTGATCCAGGTAGTGGTGGAACACCTTGTTCATTAGGTTCATAAACAATGCTGGTGCATTGGTCAGCCCAAACGGCATAACCAAAAACTCAAACTGCCCGTACCGCATCCTGAAAGCGGTCTTGGGAATATCCTCCCCCTTCACCTTCACCTGGTGATAACCTGACCTCAAATCAATCTTGGAGAACACCCGAGCTCCGCTCAACTGATCAAAGAGATCATCGATCCGCGGCAATGGGTATCTGTTCTTGATCGTCAGGTTGTTGAGTGCCCTGTAGTCAATATACATCCGTACTGACCCATCCTTCTTTGGCACAAATAATACTGGTGCACCCCATGGCGACGAACTTGAAAGGATGAAGCCCTTGTCCTACAGCTCATCCACCTGCTTCTTTAGCTCTACCAACTGACGGTTGTTCACCCGATAGACATGCTGAGAGATGGGTTCATCTCCTGGAACCAAGTCTATCGAGAACCTAATGTCTATGTCTGGTGGCAATCCAGGCAACTCCTCTGGAAAAACATCCATATACTCTGCTATCAAGGGGTGTAGAATCGTCTGCTCCTCAACCAAGACTCCGCAAAAAACTTTGCTGCTCTGCTCCGCCTGACTTCTGGAGTACTCGAACTCTGGCTCCCCCGACACTCTGAAGAGAACTCTACCCCCTCTGCAATCAATGTTGGCGTGGTGCCTTCTCAACCAATCCATACCGAGTAATATATCGTAGTTCGGCAATGGTATTACGAGCAGGCTCACCTCCAACTCACGGCCTCCCAAAACAACATTTTGACCCTTACAAACATCACTCACGAGGATAACGCCACCCCTGATCGTAAACTTTTAAGTCCTAGGCAACGATTCAGCCATGATACTGTGTCTAATGGCAAATGATACTGATATGAAACTATGCGAAGCACCGGAATCGAAAAATGCAAAAGCTGGACTGGAGTCGAGAAAAATTGAACCTGCGATCAGCTCTCCTATCACCTCTGTATCCTCGGCCGCCATGGCAAAAGCTCGCCCCTGCTGGCCATCCCTGGCCTGCTGCTGATGCTGAACAAATCTCTGCTGCTGTGTCGACATGGCTGGTCCCCTCTGCTGGCCTGCTGGAGCCTTGGCTCCTCCTCCCTGAGTTGCTCGTCTTGTGGTCACTCCCTCATCTGATGGTCTGCTGAACCACATACTAGGCACTTGCCTAATTTCTTCCTACACTCGTTCTACCCACGCCCTGGCTTCTTGCAATAAGCACAGCCAGTGGCCTGCAGCCTCGGTGCCTGCTGCTGTACCCTCTCCTGCTGAAACTGCTGCTGGTGCCTCTGCTGGAATGACTGTGGCTGGAACTGTCTCGGTTGCTGGTACTAAAAGTGAAGCCTCTTGGCCAGGCCTCCGCTGCTGCTTTCCCCAACCGGGTCTCGCCCCCTCTTGAGCCTCAGCTCAAGATCGTCCTCAGCCAATAAAGCTCCCGTCAAAATCTCCTCGAAAGTGGCATCCATGTTGCCCTTGGTCAAGGACTTGACTTCCTTGACCAGACCCTTTCGGAACCTCGCGGCCTTCGCCGTCTCGCTCAAGCCCTTTACGAATCTGCCGAGGCGGCTGAACTCCCCAGCGTAGTCCTCTACTGACAGGCTCCCCTGAACTAAGCTCTCAAACTGCGACTCCAAGGCTCTGAACGCTGAATCTGGAAAGAACTTCTTCTTGAAAAAGCCCTTAAACTCCTTCCAGGTCTGTCCAGCTACCCCCACCCTGGGGTCTGACTGATACCAGGTGCGAGCAAGATCTCGCATCCGGCTAGCTACTGCCTCTATCTGGAGATCTGTCGGTATCCGGGCCAGGCGGAAGATCTCCTCTATATGCTCGATCCACTCGTCAGCATATAGAATCCCCTCCGTCCCCAGGAAGTCTCTGGGGCTCATTTTCTGGAACTGCTCTATCCCAGGTGTCTTCGGCTGCTGGACTGCTGGTCGAGCTGCGACTGTCGTAATGGCCAACTCCATGCTCCTGGCCTGCCGGGTCTGCTGTACCTCCATAAACTGCTGGAAGTAGGCAAAAATTTGTGCCGTGTCCACGTATCCTGTAGGCGGCGGCTGCTGGAAAGGCATCTCTGGGATGACTGGGTCCTGCCTCCGAGCTGGTGGAGGCATACCCCTTATTGCTGCTGCTGAAGTCCCAATACGAGCAGAGGTGGCAGGAGCTGCAGCCTCTTGACCCTGCTGAACAGGCTGAGAGGTAGCAGTCCCCTCTACAGCATCCCCATAAATGGTACGCTGTGACCGCGTCTCCACCATCCTGAAGACAGACCAAACAAGGGTATCAATTGCTGAAAAAAAAAAATGATATAACAAAGGCGGACTGTTAAAATTCAAAATAAATCAATTGACAGTAAGGATTTAGATGGCAATAATAGAGTTTTTCCTAATGTGATTGAGTACCTTGAAAACTAATGTCCTATATCCTACTGCAGGCTGTAGTGATAATCTGGTTCGAATACCACTACACTTCTAGTCTAGACCTGCATGGGCTACCACTAAAAATGTGTCACAACCCGAACCCTAGAGTAATGGCACGAGAAGTGGGTACGTCCAGCCTACGTCGCAGTGTCGGCGGTAGAACGCTGTCCTATATCACAACATCTAACAATATAATGCTAAGCAGTTTATACTCCCCGAATGGGGGTGACATAGCAAAATGTAAACTCAATCACAACTAAGGAAGAAGAAGCACGATATGATATAGAACTCAAATGAAATACAGATGATCAAAAAAATCTAAGTGTATAAGATAACATCTCAGCAACATCCAGAAATACAAGTCTCAACTACTGAATATGAAAGAATATATACAATCCAGATCTCAATGACAGAAATAAGTCCTAACTAAACTAGTCTAGGCAGTAGGGGTAATGCCATCAGCTAGAGCTGGGTCCTCCTGAGAGTCCAGCTCACAAGTGTCGTTTAGGGCTGTCCCATAGAAGGTATCCACACAGGCCTCCTCCTCGTCCTCTGTAATATTTTTAACAGGTCCAGTCAGGACAGAGCGAGCACAATACATCTCAACAGTTCATAGCAGGTTAAAAAATATAAACATGCAGTAGAGTAAGATACAGGAAACTGAAAGAAGTACAGAATGTAAAAGAGATAGCTGTAATGGAAATATATACTGTAAATAGAGAACTATCAGTGGCTAGTGAGTCAGAGTACAATATATACATGTGAATGGTATAGGAGATTCTGATAAGACACTACGGAGGTGATCAGATGAGATACTACTTGGGTATTATTCACATGCCTACTTCTACTCCTCCGTACCCCCAATCAATACACAAGGATCCAGCCAGGTTATGTTATGATCCATGCAACGGCCCACAAGGGGTGATACATGGTATGCCCAAAAATGGGTGATTCTAGGAATACCCATAAATGGGTGATTCAAGAAAGACTCTGTGATCATGAGAGTACATGTCACAAGTGATCAATGAACCATGAAGCATATTGATACACAATGTAAGTGAAACGCACAGAACATTTAGTATCCGATGCTCCCTGAGGGGATAACATCTAAAGAAGGGATCCATATAGTACTAATCCGTGTGACCAACGTGACAGCATCAAGTAAAGTAATCTAAAGCAGAAAAATAATTCTAACAGGATATGAAATGATCAGAGAATGTACTCGCCTGCTATCTGAGTGTCCGGATGAAATATACTGTCCGATGAGAGGTGTCTGGCTCCTAATCAGAGCAGCACAAGTCACAACAAGTCTAAAATGATAACAAGATGCAATTCAATACATTCTAAATGAATCTAGGTCAATCTAGGCCAAAGTCAACTCTTGGTCAACTCTGGTCAACCCTAGAAGTCAAACTAGGTCAACTATGGTCAAACTAGGTCTAACAAGTCTAAATTAGGTCAAACAAGTCATTCTAGGTCCTATCAAGCCTACACTAGTTAACACACACCATTACAAGGCTATACAAGCCTAAACCAAGCCTATCTCAACCATATACCAATATCACAATATAAACTATATGCTATATAAACTTGCATATATTCATTCATGTCTAACTTACTTATCAATATACATATATATTACATACACTTCAACCTACATTATGCATATCACTATCATGCCTAATATACACTACATATGTAGATATACAAATATTACATATATACATGCATATATATACATAGGTATATAGAGATGTAGAGAGGGATAGAAAGAGGGTAAAAAAGTGTCAAAGTGTGGGAGTGTGAGTGTGTGTATGCATAGCAATGTGAGTAAGGGTTAGTGAACAGTGTGACAGGTGTGGGTAGGTGTGATTTACATGTAGGGTGTGAGTCCAAGTGAGTAGGGCTGTGTGTGTGATAGCAAGTGCAGGAAATGTGAGAGGAACTAATGTGAATATGTACATGAATGTGTGTGTTTGTGTGTAAATGAAAATCAGGAATGTGTGTGTGAAGAGTGAGAGTGTTAACTGTGTGTGTGTGTTAGACAATTTCATTCTCAGGTAACCATTTCTGAACTGTTGGATAGTAAAACCCCCAACCCAAACTCAGTATTCAGCCTACTGTTACTGTCCAGAACAGTCCCAACATCCTCAATGCAAACCCAATACAAAACCAAATCATCCCAAAATTGCCATACAAGTAGAACACATATATGAGAACTATATTAGAATATATACATGCAATGAGGAGTATTATATCGGATTAAAATAGATGCCAAATTTTGAATTTCAATCTGGAAAAATACTGAATATGGACTGATACTTAGGTTTCAGAAATTTAGGGGTAAATGTAATTTAACAATCGAAAACATGTTAAGATGGGAATTTGTTGGTTGGTAAATGTAAGCCCCATGTGTGCATGTGTCCAACAAGTCATTCGTGTCCAACCAAGTGGACACAGCCGTGTCCAAACCATCAAGAGACTCAAAACAGCAACTGGACACTGAAATTCCAGTGCAGCCTCGTACACAAGTACACGTGTGTCTAGCACTCGACACAGGATACTTTGTGTCACGTGCACACACCGACGTGTTCGCCTAGGGTAGGTCTTTGTGTCTAACACTCTGTATCGTGTCCATAGGTGTCGTGTCTAGAGTTCAAGAGCCGTATCCGAAGCCCTAAATCTCGTGTACAGTGCTGTTGAAACCCCTTACGGGGTCAAGTGTGTGTCCGACACGACACGAGAGCGTCTCCAACTTGGAGGACCTCGTGTCAGTCATTGCCCCAACTCGTGTGTCCAATATCACGTGTCCACGTGTCGTGTCCACTGTACATTCACACCCGAGTAGCAGGACAGTGCTACCCTCTCGTGCATGGCCGTGTCCACGCATCAAAACACGACACAAAATGACACAAAAATCGACTCAGTCCTCTAGAAATCAATAAGCCTCATAAAAACAATAATTTCTATTCAAACACTCTTTGAAAACAGTAACATTAAAACCTTTGAGACATTTAATCAAACATCTACACTAGTCTATTGGTACGTGTCTGATACGGACACGAAACGAGTCCACCAAGACACGAAATGATTCCTACAGTTAGGGGACTCCTAGGCCTAGGCTAAAATGCAAAAATAACAGCAACTTCAATAAGTTTTGAAGGAATTACCTATAGGTGTCAAAAACTAAAGAAAGCTTTAAATGGGGGGTTCCTCCTTGCTAGCCAACTCTCCCAAATTGTCCAAAAACTGAGATTATCCTCCATGAACAGTAAGAGAAAGACAATTAGAATCTAATGAAATTAGTTTGAGGAAAAAAGGAATTAAATTGGATTTTCTATGAATTTCTAAAGATGGAGCATACCTCTCTTTCCAACTTGTGAACTTTCTAAAGGAGGCTAACCTAATGGAAGAGACTACTTATAGGGTGAGGTTCCCAATGTTAGGTGGCCGGCCAAGTAATTAGGGTTAGGGTTTACATGGTGTTGGGCTTTGGGCCTCTATGAGCTAAGTTAGTTAATCATGACTTGTAAAGTCATAAGCCATGGATTAATTCCTAAGTCACAACCATGCACCTATTCTAACTTGAATCTAAAAGACCAAACATGGGTTAAATTAAGTTAGGCTAGGGTCACATGATCTACCCAAGTCACTATAACTAGGGTTAGCTTCTAGGGTAGGCTCCAAAGTCAACACTAGTCAAAGTCGAGAATAACCCTCAAATAAATTATACTAAAAATCACATAAATTCTAATAAATCTCATTAATTCACAATAATTCCAAATAATCCCAAAAAATGACCAAAATACCCTCATGCTAGAAATATGGTAGTGACAAGAGTCGTTAAACAAATAATAGAGTTGGATTGCATTGACTTCAAACAAACAGTATTTTACTTTGATTGGGTAAGGGTTGAGGATGAGTCAAACGGTTGCAAAATTTATCTTATTTCAAACTTGATAATGGTTAATTTGACAAAGTTGAAAAGCATAGATAAACTTGAGGATGAGTCATTCATCTTATCATCTGAAGCGAGCCAAGTGTTCTATTCAAATGATCCTTCAAACCCTAGATGGTATGTAGTCTTGCATACTCCAAAATGGTTGACTACAAGAGTAAATGATATTGAGTTCCCTGTCATTTATCAATCCTCTCTTAGTGACAATAAAAAATTACAAACCCTTATCAAATGCATATGTTAACTTTGGATTCATATAGTTGTGGAGGTTTTTGTTTTCTATTTTGTTGCTTATGCTTTCCATTCATTGTGCATAATATTGTAGGGTACAATGGCAGAAGTAGTGATAAATGAATATGGGCTTCCCATTTCTGATAACTCCACCAAACTCGACCATCGAAAGGGAACGTTGGTTTGAACCCATGTGCCCATTTCCTTTAAAAATTGGAAATTAGTACCTAAAAATACAAGGATGATCTTTGGGATGAACTAAAAGTATATTGTAAATTGTTTACTTTCACTTCCAGTTACTCCAATTTATTTGTCCTTCGAATTTTAGTAACTGATTGTAAGACTGTTTGTATAAATCTTATGATTCACTAGTATTTTCCAAGACAAGTATCATGAAACAAATGGCATATCCATGGAGGAGATTCAAGAGTGAATTATATACTGAATTTTTTGACAAATATCTTACTGACGATGAAAGGAAGAAACATACTCCTCCAAATATTAAATTTGAGGATTAGGAAATGTTTTGTGTGAATGAAGGAGCTAAAGGGGCAACAAGAAGAAGAGGTGTGAACAAAAGAATTAGAAAAGCATACACTTATACTCATACGACTAGGCACAAGAGCCATGCCAAGGTAGAGGCTGAATTGGTATGTTTTATTTTTTACAATAGCATCATTATACATCAGTATTAGTATTTTTTATGATAATTACTGACCTTTGTGTCACCCCCAGTTTTTAGAAACAGGAATATTTTTGTCATTTTATATTTTTAAATATTTTTAAAATTTATTTTATTATTTATGATATTGTTTTGGGGTTATTTGAGTCGGGTTCGAATTTCAACTCAATCCGACTTGAAACGGGGACCCGGGGGTAGTTTGACTCTAGTGGGACCCACACACTAGTTAGACATGGCCCACAAGATATTAATTTTAGTCCACATGATAGAAATATTTTAGTTAGAGGTTAGACTAATTATTATGGATAAGGTTAGTGTGATTAGAGACTTTAGAATGACTAATTTAGCCCCAATCAATTAGCCCTTTCCTAATACTCATAGAATAGGTTAGTGGGGGCATTTTGGACCTTACCATAATAGGACAAATAGCCCATATGGCCAGCCACTTTGGGAGAGGATAGGGTCAAGTTCATTTCATTATTCTCATCCACACACTCTCTTGTTCTTCCCCAAATTCCTAGAGAGCAATCCCTAGCAATTTCTCCACCAAATCCTTCTATTTCACCACCAAATCTTCTTCTTTCCTTCTCCATTCTAGCCAAGGAGGAAGCTACCCAAGTTTGGGAGGATTCGGAGCTCGTTTGTGTCCTTTTGGAATCTCTACGTGTCGGTGTTGCTCCGGGAAGGCTTTTCTTCGATTCGATCTACCGGGAGGTATAAATCCCTTCTCTTTTTTATTTCCTCATGCATAAAGGTCTATTTTGAAACCATAGGAATGACCCCCATGGTTGTATCTCCATTTGTGTCCATTTCGTGTCCATTTGGAGGTCATAGGAGTGTCCTTTGTGTTGTGGTTGTGTCCATGTGGGAAAACCCCAAATTTGGACACACTATGTGTTGTTGTTATGTATGAATGAATTATTATATGTTTAATCTCATATTTTTGTATTGGAGATGTGTTCTATAGTGTCTCATATATATATATTAGTGTAGAGAGTGAGTTCTTGATATATTATGTTATATACTTGTGTTCTTTTGTCTCAAACTACCCAAATCCGTCATGATTTTTATCCACGTTTTTAATTTCAGCCCTAACTTAGAAATGTCATAACTTCTAGCTCAAAGCTCGGTTTAATCTCCCTTTTTTTTTTTAAAGAAGCGTATTGAAGTTAGATTTCCAAAAATATATATTAATAGGCCTAATTCTTTCTGAAACTTTCTGGAGAATTATTTGAGTGTCAGCTATACGAAAGACAAACGCGTTCTCGGTGTTTTCGCGATTCCGGGAGTTTTCGAAAACGAAAACGCGATCCGTTTGAAGTTTCGGAAAGCTAACACATAGATCTATAACATACTTTAATCCTAGATTTTAATTTATGCTGAGATGGTACAGTATTGATTATTAGTAGGAGTTACTATTCGACATATGCATTTTGTGCACCCTTGTGTGTAATATAATGTTCTATTTGATTTTAATCCATGTTAATGTATATATATTATGTAATTAAATAGAGAATGCAAGTATAAGTAAATGTTTAAATAAATGATGTATGAGGTGTAAGTATCCTATCTAATGTAAGCATGTATAAGTATGGCTTGTAATGAATATGTAGGTTCCATAGTATGTAATGTATGGTGCATATAGTAGTGCAAGAGAATAAATGAATGATGAATGAATGCAAGCATGAATGTAATGTAATAATAGATGTAATGTATGCAATATACAAGTTAATGAGATGTAATGTTCTATGTTAACACAAATCCTATATTACCTCATGTACCCCTTACACTATGTAGACACTATCACACTTGACACTTTGTTCACTTACACTTTGACACTCTTTGATATGTATACACTATGTATGGCCATTTAACCCTCACTTGCCCCTTTGCCATGTTCACATACACACACATAGCCTCTTAACTAAGTATTTATGAATACAGTTAACTTAGCTATGTATGTATATTATATATATGTTAGCATATTGTGTTGTAATATATAAGTTTATATAACAATTTGAAATGCCATGATTATAGACCTAATGTTGAATACCAATATATGCATGTGTATATATGTGTAGACATATATAGTTTAAAGTAATAGATTACCTAGTGTATATCCAATGTGAATTCTTGCCTATTTGAGTATTGAATAATTGCATGCTGTATAGAGTTGGGTGTATGTTGGCTTGTATAGCCTTGTATTGATGTGTGCTTGTTAGGATAGTCTTGGTTAGGCCTAGTAAGACTTGCTGGGTTAGGACATGACCTAGTTTGACTAGTACGGTTGACCAGAGTTGACCAAGAGTTGACTTTGACCTAGAATGACCTAGAATCATGTAGAATGCATAGTAGAGCTTTATTTTACCATTTTGGACTTGTTGTGACTTGTGCTATTCTAAATAGGAGCCAAACACCTCTCCTCGGATAGTATATTTTCTTTGGACATTCAGATAGCAGGCGAGTACATTTTTTGATCATTTTATAACTTGTTTAGAATTATATTCCTGCTCTAGTTTACCTTATTTGATGCTGTCACGATATTATCACGGATTGGTACTATATGGATCCCTACATTGAGATGTTATCCCCCTCGGGAGCATCGGATATATTATGTCATGTGTTTTGTGTACATCATGTATTCCTCGCTCTCATGTTATTCATGTTTCTCATGTGCTTCATGCTCGTTCATGCATGCTCGTGTACTCTCATGTGCTCTTATGAATCGATCATGTTTCCCATGTATCTCATGTATAACCTATATTGCATGTGCACTCATTTATGAGCCTTCATGTGAATTTCATGTACACCCATTTTTGGGCCCCCCATGTGAACTTCATGTGCACTCATGTATGAGCTCTCATGTATACTTCATGTGCACCCATTTATGGGCTTCATGTGAAAACCATGTACGTAACATAACTTGTTTGGATCCTTGTGTATTGATTGGGGTATGGGGGAGTATAAATAGCCATGTGAACAATTCCAAAGTAGTATAGCCATGTGCGCCTCTTTAGTATAGTCATGTGCAAATTCAGCCGTTCACATGTCGACTTTGTACTCTAAATCACTAGTCACTGGTAGCTCTCTACTTATAGTAGATATTTCTATTACAGTTCTCTCTCTGTTTACATCATGTACTTTCTTTCAGTTTCATGTATCGTACTCTCTTGCATGTTTATATTTTCTAACCTGTTATGATCTACGTGAGATGTATTATGCTCGTTCCTGTCCTGACTGGATCTGTTGATAAATTTTACAGATAGCCTGGGATTGCCTGCTAGCCTAGAGAAGACACAGTAGAGGTTGTTTAGATAGTTATTTCATTTTGTCTGGAGTTGTATTTACTTGTGGATTACTGTATTTGAGTTTTAAGATGTATTTCTGGGATTATGTATCTTAGACACTTAGACTTCTATCTTCTGTATCTCTTTTGGATGTCATGTTTATCTATCTTTATCATTCTACCTTAGATTGTGATTGAGTTGTACCTCTGTGTTGACCTCCTTATGGAGAGTATTCATATTATGCTAGTTATAGTTCATAACCTAGAACAGTGTTCTACCGCCGACACTGCGGCGTAGGCTGGGCGTTTTTACATACTCGTACCCTCACGGTGGGTGCGGGTCGTGACACTTTGTAATTGTAAAAGAAAGCTAATCATGAGGAAAAAGTGACACGCACCTAGGTATGGGTAAAAGCTTATACACAAATTGATGGAAAAGTTTTACCTAGTAGAATTCCACACTTAGTGAGTACCATCCTTTTACATTATTGCCATCAACGATATTGAACATTAGATTAATTATTGGCTCACACTACAAGAATAAGGGCTTTTCTTGACGGTGATTTCCCGTCAAGAAATGGGTATCTTGACGGTTGCAGATCCGTCAACTAGGTCGGAGTCAAGAAAAGACCCCCTTTTTCTTGACGGTCGCTGACAGGGCTTTTCTTGACGGTTTTTGGCCGTCATATTAAGTAGTTTTCTTGACTATTTTTAGCTGTCAAGATAGCAATTTTTAGAAACCGTCAACATAGGCAAAAACTTTTCCTGACTCCGGCCTAGATGACGGCCTTTAGCCGTCAAGAAAAGCATTTGTTTTGACGGACAAAACCCGTCATAAAAAGCAGTAATTCACGGCTATTATACATCATGATATGAATTAAAGTTGACGTTTGACAACCGTTAAGAGAAGCTATCCAAAGTACCGTCAAGAGAAGCATGCCAAAATTCCGTCAAGAATTATATAATATCAATAAACCACACATAATATCAATCCAGAAGCTACATACATCAAATTACTATAAAATCCAAATTTTATATTAACAAACTGTATTGTTCATACAACAAAAACTTGCAACACACATTCCACCACATGTATTCTTCACTTGTCCAACCACAACATAATCCAACCACAAAGTATACATATCACACATCTGTTATTTTAATACCACTTAAACATCCAAACTACAAACATCCATCACTTGTCACCACAAAACATAATCCAACCATACAAAATGAAACTAAAAAGTAGCAAACCAGACCGGAGCACATCCCTCCCATATTCACAGCATTCTCATATTCACAGCATGCATGCACCTCCATTTTTCAGCAAGTTCCTGAGAGAACAAGAACAAAAATTATCAATATACTTTCCTACATATTCTTATATCGATATTCAACTCACTATTAAAGAATTATCAATACATGAGTTTGACTTTGTTGCTGCACACAAGAACTTGAGACAATTTGAATCACTTGACAAGAATCTAAAGGCTATCCATACTGAAACTATGACAGAAATATGTATCAATAATGAAAGGAATCTGAATGCTAGCTAAATTATCAATCATGTAAAGTTTCTCGTTGATAATTAGATATCGGTTCAGTTTGCAGTACAAAAAATAAATATGGGTAAAGATGCATACAGGTATCCTGAAAATGCTGGATACAAACATATATCAAATTGGATATAGCAACATCGCCAACATACATTTAATTGACTATATGTTATACATAAGAAAGTTATCATTGTATAAACTTCATCAGGAAGCACTAAAGAGAAAAAAATCTTCAATAAGATAACCAACATATAGCCATGGAGTAACATTTAATGAAAAACATTTGCATTCAACTGATAGGAAATAGAACCCTTGGTCAATTTAAAATGAGATGATCTGTTTAATAAGATATTCCAAGTCCAAGAACTTAAAACGAACAAATACAAGTCAACAAGGTTGTGAATCCATATATGCTTCTACAATGCAATCCTTTAGAAGGCACATTTGATGACAGCAACAGCAACTACGTAAACTACAAATGAAATGGTACCAACTCAAGTTAGGGTAGCTTGTTTTTTCCTCGTACCTGATTATTTAGTGTATACCTTCTCCTTTATGAATGTTGACGATCAATTTACCATGAGGTGGTCCATTTCTTAACTCTTGCTGAATTGTGCATCAGACTTGTCATAATGTCCAAGCCTTAGCATATAGTCCTAACTTCTAACTTCCAAGGCTTACTATATAGTCCCTCCCTACTCCTGAAATATATTTTTATACTTGCATGGATCAAACCCATGGATAGTTGATCATAAATAGAGCTTCTAACAATGTTTGACAAGCCATTATGTTTGAAGTCAATGTAGCCCAAAATTTGCCCAATGACTTTTATTAAGGAAGAATTGGTCTCTGCACACTTCGAAAGTAAGATCGCGTGGCCTAGTGGAGCCGACCATTTCAATCAGAAGGTTAAACTTTTTTGAGTTACTAAGATGCAGTTGCGCCCTTATCCATTGAAGAAAAGTACTTGATAAAAAAAATTATGAAGCAGAGCACCAAGAATTTGATATGGAACTAGATGGAAATAGGAAGAATTTGATGTTCAAGTGGTTTTCAACTTTCTAACTGGAGCGTTTGTTGGTAAAACTAACCAATATTTATTAGGTACTGAAGTAACAAATTACAAGGTAAGCTGTACTATAGTAGCTAAAATATCAATACACTAATTTTTTAAAATCACATAATCTGAGTAGCTTACGAATAGAAATTAAGAATATTTGGAAGATAAATAATATAGATGTAGCATTTGGAGGTCCATGTGGTAAGAAATAAATCGAGCACAGTTTAACTATAATAAATAGAAGTAACATATAGATTTGTGAGGCATGAAATGAAGAGATCAAGATTCCCAATGATGGTATCTTCACCAAATCTGGATCGAGTCCATAGTGATTGTGATGGAACTAACCCATCCCTCTCAAGGCCCAGAAATTCCCAAGAATGAGTTGTATGTAGCTTGTACCCTTTGTTTTCTAAATACTGAGATCACACAAGGATACTCTCTTGAAAAAATAATCTACAAAATTTGCTTCTAATTGTGTTTCTAAAAGTGTAGTTACTTTAACTTCTTTTTTCTGATATTTAAAAATTGCAGTAGAAGCATATATGAATGTTAGAAAAAAGAGGTATGACACCAATAATGAGCAATTTGACTTATGTCATTACAATATCAAAGTTGGCCTTGATTTAGTTAGGATAGGAGTAAAATATGCAACAAAATAAAATAAAAGCAATTAAAACACAAGAAAACTTACTTGAGATGGCAAATGCTCCCCCTTCTTTGAGATTGGCCAATCAGGGTCATATATATGACGATAGAAGCTTGTAGAATTGGCACTTTAATTTTCGAGGGAATGCTAGCATCGTGCTTTGCAAAAAAAAATGAGATCATCAAAAATTTGAAATGGAAAAGGCCGATTTTACAAAGAAGAAATCATTGCAGGCACGAAGTTGAGAATTTTAGAAGATTAAGTAATTCTACATTACAGATTTGCATACGAAACCTGAACGAGCCAACAAATGACATAAACAATAAACACTCCCCTTCCTTATAAGTTTAACAAATCAAGTAACCAAATTCATACATTATGGCTTCCTTGTAAACCTACAGCTAAAATAGTTCTTGAAATATTGCTAGGGATTTACAATCTTAGAATATCGATATCACGATTGCTATAATTTGTAAGATACTTGTAGTGATTTTACTCTTGAAAAAAAATAGTATAGTACTCACAATGACAATCCCCTTACATCATCAACTCTAGGTAATCTCTCTATCGAGATGAAGTTTGGTGTAATGGAGAACATACAGTGTCTTCTAGCTGGACCATATCCATCATATGTTCCATTTGACCAGAGGCTTAAATCTGCATGTCTGAACCTTGTACCAAATTTAAAGTACATCACATTTGGGAAGAAGAATGACTCTGACATACCGTCAATTTCATGTGATTAGGAAGCAAAGAGAAGCAAATTCCAAATTGCAATATATAATCATCTAGGTAATCTCTCTATCTGAATTTCCAAAGATGCATGATGATACAGCTATATGGCAACTCTTCATGTATCTCACGTCATCTTCTACAAGATCAAATCCAGTACTTGAAGATCCCTTAGGACCTTCCTTATAAGTTTAACAAATCAAGTAACCAGATTCATACATTATGGCTTTCATGTAAACCTACAGCTAAAATAAGTTTTGAAATATTGCTAGGGATTTACAATCTTAGAATATCGATATCACTATTGCTATAATTTGTGAGATACTTGCAATGATATCACTAAATCCTCACCTTCGACGCTTAGAGAGACAATTATAGAAAGTTTTTTTACTCCATATAACTATGTTACCTCTTACAAATGAATGTTGACCTACAATGGATTTCTGATCATTAGCTATTCTAAATATGTATATGAAAATATTTTGTCCCGAAGAGGATTTGCAGAATATTAGACTTTCTTCAAGATGTTTTCCAGTATCTGAGAGTTCACTAAACTGCAAAAGAATTTTGGATTTCTGGAGCATATGTAAATTGGCACACCACACTTCCAGCAAAAATAAACTTGGGACATGTGAGTGAAAGATACTTGTGACAAGTCACTAATATTCTACATCTTCAAAGACTAATGAATAATCTTCTCTGTATTCACTATCCAGTCAAATAAAGAGACTGATTTCCCCTAAAGACAAAGTGGTGGTCTGTATTAATTATACCACCAATAGTCCAAAAAACTATGTCCCTGGAGACTCATTCAGTCAATAGATGTCTTCCTAAGCCTGAGCATCTTGCTAATAGTATCCATCCAAGGTGATGGACTCATCCATATCTCCAAAGAGAATTGTAAAGAACCGGGAATAAAAATATTGGAAGTGTTATTCACCAAACCACTCAGTAAATGGGTATAGGCTTCTCCTAAAAGTCTTTATTTTTTTCTTTATGATATAGGTCCTGTGTTTGAACGTGAACATCCGAAAACATCTACATTTCCTCTTATTATTATTATTTTTCTTTGGCATTTCTACTAGTTCCCATGAGCCATTTTTAATGGTATCCACAATTTTTATTGCTTCTTGCCACTTAGACTCTTGTCCTATCTTCAAAACCTAAGACAGATTGTAAAAGAAAAAGAATGGACAAAGAAAATTATGAAGTAAAATAGGAGTAACAAAGATAATTTGCTACTGAAGCAAATCTGGAAGAGAACTGATTCTGGTCGGCGGTGGGATTTAAATTCTATCTCCTTGTAGATATAAATTAAGTTTTGCAGCCAAGTGATCTTTTGCATTTGGAAAAATAGGATTCAAAGTTCATGGAACCTAACATTAAGAATGACATGTACTAAGATGCAAACAAATTCTTTCTGAATTGGAGACGGGAATAAACTCGAACACCTTACAAACGAAAACTCGAACACCTTACAAGCATAAATTTATCTATAACCAAAGATGCAAACAAATTCTTTCTGAATGACATTATTTTTTTCCAGAACTAAAATTATGTAATAAACAAAGCTTAAATCCTTACCTCGGCTGAGACCCAAACAATGTGGAGCAATAGCTTCTCCAATGCGTCCGAGTTGGTACGACGGGGCCATGGGGCTTCCTCTCGCAAGTGTTCTCCACTTTTGTACTAGCTCAGAAAATATGCCCCCAACTTCTTCTACACAGTAGTGCTTCTTCCATAATACCTACAATTATAAAATAAAATGCAAAAAAACCCCAAAATTACCTTCCACTTGTAGTCGTATCACCGATGGATGGTCGTCGTTGAAGAGGTTGCACGGCTCCTCTATGCCGAGCTGCCGAAGCCAAATCCCAAGCTCAGCTCGGTCCCCACATCGGCCTTGTCGGAGGCATTGCTCTCCATGGTCGCCGGAGTCGTCCATGGGAAAAACTAGGGTTTGGGTTTTGTGAGGGGAAATTTTCTTTTTGTTGAGAAAGAGGAGAGGATTAGGGGCTCTCTCACTTGAAGAGAAGGTTAGGGAGAGGAGAAGGAAAGGAAGGGGGTGATGAGAGAGTTTTCTAAGAGGTTAGGGACGAGAGAGTTTTCTGAGAGATCGGAAAAAAGTTCGCTAGGTTCCTCGATTAAAAAGAACCACAACCGTCAAAAAATTAAACATTTTGAAAAAATTACCAGAATGGCATCTGAAAAAAATTCTGCCAAGTTTTCGCACATACATTAGTTGACGGTTATCACCAAACCGTCAATAAATAAATTAATGTTTCTTGACGAATCATCTAAAACCGTCAACTATTATGCTGTAGGATTGCTAAATTAACATAAAATAAGGCATTTCTTGACGTAAGGCTAAATCCGTCAAGATAACCCATTTTCTTGACGGTTTTTCACGACCATCAACGTATAAACCGTTAAGAATCGTCATTTTTCTTGTAGTGTCATGTAGTAGCATTTTCAATATTGAACATTAAATTAATTATTGTATGTTATGTTTTGACATTATAGGAAAAGATTAACAAGGTGAAAGAAACGATTAATGAAAGTGAGGACGCAGATGATCTATCATTGGATATAGATATGTTGTCATAAGTGTTTGGTAAGGATTCGAGGGGGAGGGCTCGTGATGTTAGTATGATTTCTCGAACACAAATAAATGCTTTTGCTCCTACACGTTTGGTACTAAATTTAACTCATTCTAAGGATAGGGAATGGAGAGCTAAGATGGATAATACAATGCAAATTGTGGTTGGGGGCATTGGTGCATTGTGTGAAGCAGTGAAGGAAATCTATCTACACTACCAACAACAGTTGTTGCCTCGAAGCCGATGGACAAAAGTTCATCCGAATCAGAAGTTGCTCATGATATGCCATGTTCATTAGTGAACAATGAGGGTGATGTCCTTGCTACCAGTATAGCATGTACAAGTGATAGTTCCCAAATAGCGCATGGACACCCTATATTTCCCTCGAGTATAAAGGTGCTGCTAAATAATATCCTTCTGCCAAATGAGAAGACGATAAGAGCTAACAATTGTTTTGCATAGACCTTTGGAGAAGTTGGAATTGGAGGGTTTGTGATACATCCTAAGTTATGTGTTAGATATGGTTAGCTAGAAGATCTACTTTTCTGGAGGTCTACTTCTTTTTTTAAGCCATTTTGCCTTTCATCTATATGTGAGCAATTACAATTATCTCGACTATTATTATTAAACTTTTTGTGAACACTGCTGACCTATCTTATAATTGAGTAGTATTTTTATTTTCCTTTTTTTTACAATCTATATTCTTTCCATGTGGTTGTTTGGTTTTATAATGCCAGAGACATAGGTGACGACGCTCCTAATTGATTCAAGTAGATTCAAATAGCCAGCCAGAGGGATTTCAACTCCTTGTAAGTACTGTTATTTTATTTTTATTTTGTGTGTGTATATTACATTAACCTCTATTTTATACTTCATATGAGGTACACATGCGTAATGGATATGAAGTTCATTGAATTCATCTACTTTGAGGTAAGGAGCATATTAAGAAATCATCCATTTTTGGGTTCCTGTTAGCTTTACTTTATGAAGGTTCAAGCAAAGATATCTCGTCTTACTTTCAGTAAATGACAAGTTTCGACAACTGTCCTTCTGCCCTAACAAACTGTAAGTAGCTACCTGACTGTAAGAGGTCAGCACTTGAGCTACACCCAGGCAATGATGTCTTCTATTGCTCTCATATACTTGAGCTATCTAGTAGGGCTTCCTGCTTCTGATAACACTGGCTAACTGTTCTGATACAGTAAAGGTCAGTGTAGTTCTGATGATGAGCAATCTAAAGAACTTGTTATGGTAACAATGCTGGCTAATGCTGATGATGAGCAATGTAAAGATGGTTCTGGAAATAATGTAGCTGTGATATAGGCTTCGGCTGAATACAGCTCTGATACTAAGGTATGCAGTTATGATAATGGCCTATGTTGGAATACTACTAATGCTAAGAAGTTCAATGAAGCTCCAATACTGGACATCACCAGATGATTGAGCCCAATAGTGTGTAGTCTAGTCTAACACTCCTTTACTAGCCCAAATGGTGTATAGCCTAGTTTGCATCATGATATAGCAATTGAGGGTGGTAGAGCATTTGGTTCTTATATAATTCTTGTCCATACATAATCTGGTATGAATTCCCCTTCTCATATCCATTTATAGTAGTCTTGTCTTTATGAAATTTGTGTTAAAGTTGTTTTTTTTTCATATATGAATTAAAGGTGATTGAGATTTTGGTTTAATTTGCCTTTTTGATTGAATTTCAGTGGAAAAATTGATTGAATTTGCCTTTTTTTTTGTTCTTATGTTATTTTTTCTTGTTTATTTGAGTTTTTCTTAGACACCTAATTGAGAATTTGGGAGAAGAATTTTAGGTGTAGTGGTTTTTTACAGATATGAATGGAGAATTAGTTATTTTAAGTTAAATTTGACATTTTTCAGATGCATTCTTGGGATTTCTCCATCAGTATGGGCAAGTAAGGATGGCATTCTTGCCTTATTATCCCACTATAGCTTCTTCCATAAGTTATTGAACTTTTGCGAAAAAAATTTATGTTTATTTCATTATACTATTTATTATAAAAGAGCATACTCTTACACTGTATAAGTACCATTTTTTATTACCAATACTTTTTTTGGACATGTTAAGTATAATATTAGATATTGGTGATTTCATGACTGAATAAAAAGTTTTTGTTTTTGTTTTTAATAGTAATGTGAGGCGCTAATAAGACTTCAGGTTTATAATATGGAGGGTGCTTGGGTTTGAAGACTGTCTTTGAACTAATAACTCACTTTCAATGGTTATAATGACAGACTTATCTTTTATTTTTCCACATTAGCTTCTCACCATTCTAGAAATGAATTTATGTATCCATCATTTTTACTACCTTTCTTGAACAATTCTATGGTTAGAATGACATACTATCTTTTATGTATCCATCATTTGAATCCAGACATTTGTAAGTCATGAAGCTATTCAGGTTCTATCCATTTGATTTTCACATTTTACTTTCTCACATATTAACATGTATTTCTATGGTTTAACCAGTCAATTATTTCCAAACTGATAGGTTTAACCTGTCAACTCTGTGGCTACATGTTTAGCTTGTTGCAGGTTCCAGTAAACATGTTGTATGCTGCAGGTTTAGTTCCAGGAAGCATGTTGCAAGTTTAGCTTTTTCCTACCTTAAGTTTCTTGACATGTTACCATTGTGACTTGTGAGTAGACTTGTTCTGTTTAAATAATATTTGAATGTATATTGTTTTCTAAGCTGTTCCATACGTACTTATTTCTCTAGAAGATTATTATAAATGGAATTTTTGGGTTCAACGTCATGATTAGTAGTAAACTTGGGAGTTCTATAGGGTCAAATTAGTGATATATTGAATGGTTTCATTATATGCTACACTCTTAGGTAGCTACAGACAAATCCGATTATGTGGTTGATTGAGAGTGTTTATCTGGTCATCTTGCAATTTTGCTTGACTAGCCACCCATTTAATTGGGAAAACCAGTTGATTACTTAGCTTATTGTTAGCAACTAAACCCCAACTTTTAGCTTTTGGTAATTATGCAAACACTTAGAATTTATTATATTGGAAACATGTTTTTATTTAGTCAACAATGTCTTCTCAACCTCAAGACATTAATCTTTACTTGATCTTGTGCTATATTTGGAGCTTGTAAATGTAATATCTAATTTATGTTCCTTTTTTGGCCAATCATGCTTACATTCAATTATGTGTGGTTTCTTTGTATTGTAGCTAAAATCCGGGATAGTTGTAGCAGCTGGCCTTGGTGCAAGTACCAGATATGGCAATTTCATTACTGTTTCTGTGAAGGAAGGGGATGTTGTTCTCTTGCCTGAGTATGGAGGAACTGAAGTAAAACTTGGAGACGAGTATGGTTTGTCCTCTTCCCCAATTATAAGCAACTTACTAAATGAATTACCATGTATCATACTCAAGCTGCTGCTCTGAATGGCTCTGACCATCACCATGAAACAAATGTGGAAATTTAGATTGGATGCGCAATATAAGAAGCATCTCCTAGTTCTTCCTACAACCACCTGGGGTCTCGCTGCTATGTCTGACCTGGGATCCATAGTGCCACACAATCCTTTTTTTATTTTAGATTTTAGTTGAATAGAGTACTTCTTTTACTTATAGCAACTTTTGAATGTTTTATGAGTTATGAAGGTTGATATTATAATTCATACCATAGCATCTTTTTTATTTAATTGTTCTTTTCAACTACTTTCTGTTGTGTATAATATTTGTACATAAAGAATTGTAACTTAGGGAGAATTTTTAGAGTTAATTGCATGTTTTGCTTGGTGTATGTGTTTATAACAAAGTAATAATTTTTGGAAAGTTAATTGATTGCTTGTTTGATTAAAAAAGAGTCGTTGAGGTTTCCATTTTTATTTTTTTGTAGCAGGCAATTCTGTAACATCTCATAAATGATACACAATTGTTGCAATAATGTGTTAGTTAATGCAACATCTAAAAACAGTTACTAAATCTGTTGCAAACATCAATCAGTTGCAAATGTTTGCCACAATTATAAGCTGTTGCGAATTGATATTTGCAACGTTTCTTAATTGTTGTTATGAAATGTCAGCAACGGTGTAAAACTGTTGTTATATAGGTTTGCAATAATTTTATGTTGTTGCTTATGTCAAAAGAGAATGGATTTGATCCTCAAAATAGCCGATCCAAATTACATTAACAATGAATTATGATCGTTGCATATAATCTGCAACGCTACTATTTGCAACGGTTGTTAAACGTTGCAAACCAATATTGCAACGGCCTGAAACAGTTGCGAATCGCCAATTTTGGTGTAGTGATACATTGAAAAATCTACACCTGAAAGCCACTCTTTGGCGTAAAAGAGTGTCACTCCTAAAGAGTGCAAAACAGGCTCGTAGACCCATTTTACGTGTAGGGGCTCCTAGTGCGTAAATGTCAAATCTACTACAAGGAGTCCATCACCTACATGTAAACGATGCCTCGCGTAGAGATGCTTCACCCAAGGAAGAGTCGAACAGAACTAACTCTTCAAAAGGCCTCATTTAATGATCGTGCTCTGAGTAACAAATATCTTTTATATTCCACGAAGCGAGATAACTCGACGAAATAATAATAATAGTAGTTGTCATAGTCATTGCTAAAGTTCTACATAAAAGAGCCCATGTGGCTGTCAGTAACATCACGCCTGAGGATTTCTCTGTTGAATGGTGGTTTTATGTCGGGTTTAGCTTGGCCAAAGGGCTTTTACGCCTAAGCGCCACCTCCCGCATTAAGGGTCCGTTTAGTTTGCAGGATTGGACAACGTAATGTAATTGACATTACGTTGTCAATCTAACTCGGTTGTTTGGTTGGACAAAAAAAAAATAGATGTAATGTAATCGCGATTACAAGTTTGATTACATTACATCAGTTTCTTCTAACCTCAATTACATCATAAAACCTATGTAATCGCAACTACATTACAACTTAAGCGGAAGGTTGGTATACTATAATTTGGTCTTTTTGTTCGTTTTTGGTCATTTTTTGCTGTTTTGTTTGTTTTTTGTCATTTTTGGTCATTTTTGTTCGTTTTTGGTCGTTTTTGTTCGTTTTTGTCATTTTTGCTCGTTTTTTGTCGTTTTTTGTTATTTTTGTTTGTTTTTTGTCGTTTTTGGTCGTTTTTGTTCGTTTTTGGTCGTTTTTTGTCGTTTTTGTTCGTTTTTTTGTTATTTTTGTTCGTTTTTGGTTGTTTTGTTTGTTTTTTTTCGTTTTTGTCATTTTTTATTGTTTTTGTCCGTTTTTTGTCGTTTTTGTTCGTTTTTTTTGTCATTTTTGTTCGTGTTTGGTTGTTTTTGTTTGGTTTTTGTCCTTTTTTGTTATTTTTGTCCTTTTTTGTCGTTTTTGTTCTTTTTTGTCGTTTTTGTTCGTTTTTCGTTGTTTTTGTTTTTTTGTCGTTTTTTGTCCTTTTTTTGTTGTTTTTGATCTTTTTGTTCGTTTTTGGTCGTTTTTGTTCATTTTTTTGTAATTTTTGATCGTTTTTTGTCATTTTTGTTCAGTTTTTTGTCGTTTAATTCCTTTTTTGTTCGTTTTTTGTCGTTTTTGTTCGTTTTTGTCATTTTTGTTCGTTTTTGGTTGTTTTTGTTTGTTTTTTTTGACGTTTTTGTTCTTTTTTGTTGTTTTTGTTCTTTTTTTGTCATTTTTGTTCGTTTTTCGTTGTTCTTGTTTGTTTTTTGTCGTTTTTGTCCTTTTTTGTTGTTTTTGGTCTTTTTTGTTCGTTTTTTGTCGTTTTTTGTCGTTTTTGTTCGATTTTTGTTATTTTTGTTCTTTTTTGTTGTTCTTGTTTGTTTTTTTGTTCGTTTTTGTCCTTTTTTATTGTTTTTGTCGCTTTTTTCGTTTTTGACATTTTTGTTCGTTTTTGGTTGTTTTTGTTTTTTTGTCGTTTTTGTCCTTTTTTGTTGTTTTTGTCCCTTTTTTGTCGTTTTGTTCTTTTTTTGTCATTTTTGTTCGTTTTGGTTGTTTTTGTTTGTTTTTTTGTCGTTTTGGTCAATTTTTTTTTCTTTTTGCCCTTTTTGTCGTTTTTGTTCATTTTTTGCCTTTTTTATTGTTTTTGGTCAATTTTTTTTGTTTTTATCGTTTTTTGTCGATTTTGCACATTTTTTGCCATTTCTGCATGTTATTTATCTATTTTTGTCGATCTTGTACGTTTTGACCATTTTTTTACGTTTTTATCGTCTTCTATCATTTTTGGTCGATTTTGCACGTTTTTTGTCGCTTTTTTTTATTCTTTTTTGCTTTTTTGGGGGTCTTTTTTTCACTTTTTTATGGTCGTTTATGCTCGTTTTTTCTTTTGTTTGTTGTTTTTGTCGTTTTTGTCATTTTTGATCCCTTTTTGTCGTTTTTGGATTTTTTTGCAAGTTTTTTAATCTTTTTGTCGTTTTTACTCGTTTTAATTCCCTCTTGTTTTAGATCTTTTTTCGTATTTTCGTTTTTTGTCATTTCTGTTCCTTTTTATCGTTTTTTATTTTTTTTTGCTCTTTTTTATCTTTTTTTGTCATTTTTTTTCTGTTTTTTGTCGATTTTGTTCATTTTTGTCAATTTTTTTGTTTTTCGTCGTTTTTCGTCTTTTTTTTCCTTTCATTTATTGTTGTTTTTTGTCAATTTGTTTTGTTTTTTAGTCATTTTTTTATCATTATTGGTCACTTTTTATGGTTTTCACATTTTTGATTTTTTTTGGTCGTTTTTCTTTTTTTATCGCTTTTTCATTTTTGATTTTTTTCCTTCTGTTTTGTTCGTTTGTCATTTTTTGTATTTTTTATTTTTTGTCGTTTTTTTTATTTTTGGTCTTTTTTAGCAGAAAACAAACCATTTTTCCCTTATTTATTTATTATTTATTTTTAGTTTTTTCCTTTTTAAATTTTTAAAAAAATTTAGTGATCCACTTTTTAAATTTTATGTTGTATTTAAAAAATATTAAATTAGAAACTTAATTACATTACATGGTAAACCAAACATATGAATGCAATTGACATTACATTACATGGTTTAATTACATGCTTCAACCAAACATAGTAATATAATTGTAATTTCATTACATTACAAACTCAATTACATTACAAATTCAATTCCATTACGATTACGATTACATTACAATGAACCAAACGCAACCTAAATACATTGGTGTGTTACGAGTGTTTGGAATATCAAGGACTGCGAATATCAAGGACTGCATATAGCTATAAATTTGTATTTGCATGCATTATAATAGTACAATCGTAATGACAATTCTAGTAATCATGGCTAATAAACCACGCTTTCTACGTGGCAGTCAGTAAAACGTCATGCTTAGCAGGGCTCCTCATTGAACAGACTAAAGCTATTAGAGCATCTCCAACCCTATCGTGAGTTTAGAAAAAATGGTTGCCACATAGGAATGACAAACTTTCATTCCAAAAATTCTTCTCCAATGCAAATGTAGAATAAAACATGAAGTTGACATAGCAATGACATGGCAAGGAGAATGTGAAGTTGGTTGTCTAGATCTAGACAATGCACTTCACAATGACTTTGTCTCCACATCATCAATTATGAATAGAAATATTTATAAAAAAGTTGAAGAAGTAGAGGAGTTGTCTTGGAAGTTGGAAAAAATACTTTTTATTGTCTCTTCAATACTTTTGCATTGGAGAGAGTTTTTCTATCCCATTGTCTTTTAAGATATAATTTTGCCACATAAACAAGACATTGTCTTGTGGCTCATGCCACATAGGAGCCACCTAAGACTCACAACACTTAACAAGACAATAGGGTTGGAGATGCTCTTAGAATGGCATAAGGCCTTCTCTGTGTAGAATAAAGACCGACAATTACGCCCAAGTGATACAAAGCGTGGTGTACGCTCTCTACATTAATGACAGAACTGACAAAGGGCATGGTGTACACACTCTACATTAATGACAAAGCATGGTGTACACATTCTGCATTAATAACCGAGCTGACAGGGTGTAGCATGTTCATGCGTTAATAGTGAACTGACAGGCTACGGCGCAACGCACGTCATGTTAATGACAGAATTAATTGGTTGCATGTCACGTAGGCAGTGGGCTGACAGAGTTGACTGGATGACAATCATTCCTTATTTTTTCCTTCAGCTTCTTGTCTCACCTACATGGAGTATTTTAACCCATGAAGATCTTAATATCCATTGTGTGAACATCTTCTTGATGTGGTGGACTTGTGACAAAGCAAGTCATAGTTTAGTCTCACTGGTTTTTATCACAGGGATACGTCAGCATCTTCCAACTATTTAATACTGAATTTGGACGAGAAGAACTTCTTCGTCTTTGAGACATTGTCTAAATTCATGCCAATTATTATCCATAGAGGCACAGACGATCACACCCCTTTTATCAGCAATTTAGTTCTCACTGACCTAGCAATTTAGTTCTCACTGACCTTCTTTACAGGCCACATTTTAGGAGCATGTTTCAAACCCTAGACAGATTTTAATAGTTTGGATAATGTCTTCAAGGCCCTTAACAACAAAATTCTTCTAGTTTTTTTTATGTAATCTCTTCGATCAAATCTTCATTCATGAATTTATTTTCACATCCATCTGATGCTTGCACACAATTTGCTCCTCCAAGTAAATTGACCAATACCCAAGTATTATGGATAAAGATAGTCATTAGAGCAACTTCTCCAATAATTGTAACACCCACTTTTCTAAAATGAGGATAATTTTGAACTTTTATAATTTTGATTAATCAATAATAAGATTTAACTCATGTTATAATTTTTAGTGATTTTTAATTAATTTAAAACTATTTAAATATTGAAATGTGATTTTAATGGTTAACTAGACTAGAATTGCTAAGCCTAGAGACTAACCATGACCATGGGAGCCTAGTAATGTGATTAGAATGTCATATTACTACTTTTTAGCCTAAGGGTATTTTTGACAATTTTGTGAAATTGTAAATTGTATTAATTAAATATGTGCTAATTGTTTAGTTGAGACTTGACCTAGAATCTTAGCCGAATCTAGATGAGCCTTGAGCTTAGAATCTTGATTAGGATAACCTAGTAAATGACAAGATTAACAATATCTAGATATTTCTTCTAAGTAGGATATTTATCCCTTAGAATATTTGTGAAAAAGAAAGCCATAGGACTAATTGAACCAATAGGAAGACTTGAAATTAGGTGGACAAGCCCTAGCCACTCATCTACATCTAAAACCTAACCCTAACTCATCTAATGGCAGCCACTATAGGTAGGTTAGCCTCCTTTCCTTTTATTTCATTCCATCTTGCCTCTTTTCCTTCAAAAAGTGTTTTTTCCAAATTAGAGAGCTTCCCACTTTGATTTGATCTCCAAATCCTTACATCCCTCCACCAAAACTTCTATCCAACCTTCTCATACTACCAAGGGAGGGTGCTAGCAAAGATTTGGAGCAAAGTGCAAGGAGGAGTGTCATTTTTGGAAGATCTTCGTGTCGGAGCCGTGTCCTTGGGAGTATTATTGGGATTTCACACCCAATAGGTAAAACCAACCCTCTAAATTGATTTTCTATGCATATTAGTTAGTTTTGAATCCATAGGATCCATCCCCATGTATGTACCCCATTTAGATTCAAATTTGAGGCCATTTGGAGCTCTCTTGAGGATTTTAGATGTGTGTCTTTTGTCCTACATGATAAATCCCAAATTAGGACACCCCATGTGTATGTATATATGATAATAGTTTAAATAGATATTTAAATTTAGTTTTAGAATGGTTAGAGAGTGGATTGATCTTAGTTAGGATGGTTAGAATGATTTTTGTAAGCCCCTGAATTTAGGGCTTATTTTTTTTCAATTTTATAATTCAATTAGTTGTAATATATATTATTATTTGATTATTATTTGATTTAATGTTCTTTACCGTGAATTAGATTTCTAGAGCATCAAGGATGCCAGTCTCTGGAAACTTTCTTCTTGAAGTTTGTAGTAGACGAGATTACCTTCATGTCGATATATCATGTCCCATCCAAACTCGTTCCCTTGTGCTCCTTTTGTATCGCGCAAGTTCGGGTCAATTTAGACCATTTAATTATTAATTGATTTTCCACTCTTTTTCTTGATCCTCATAAGCACGTTACCATGACTTTTAATTTAGGATCACCAGATCAGTCATTTTCTCGGAACATGTTATCCCCAGTTTTTAGGAACAGGGGTATTTTTGTCATTTTGTACTTATGAATATTTTTTGAAATTTATTTTATTATTTATGATATTGTTTCGGGGTTATTTGAATCGGGTTCGAATTTCAGCTCATTCCGACTTGTATCGGGGACCCGGGGTAGCTTAGACTCTGATCGGGACCCAACTGGAACCGACCAACTTGTCATGACCAAACCCAGATATTTATATTTGACTAATCCCATTTGATTTTAGTGGGATTAGGGATTAGAATTAGATTTAGAACTTGAAATTGGAGTTTTCAAGTTACCATTTTGATCCCAACTCAAAACCACTCATTTCTTTGACTTGGAGGGCATTTTGGTAAATTGCCAAATGCCCCCAACCCTCTAAAATATGGCCGGCCATGTATGGAGCACCCCTCTCCTTTGCTTCACTCCAAAGCAACCTCTCTCTCTCCCTCTCTCTCCATTTCATTTCCTTTTTTTGGAGTTTCTTCTCCTTCAAGAAGATCAATTAGGTATGCTTTTAAAACCTTCATTAATTCTCTTTTGCATTTATTTCCTTCACCATAAATGAGGAGGAGACCACCCTCTACATTTTGCCCATAGAATTTGTAGGTTTCCCTAGAAATCTAGTTTAAGGATTTAATTGGGGGTTTTCCTTTAGAGAGGAGTATATATATATATATATATATATATATATATATATATATATATATATATATATATATATATATATATATATATATATATATATATATATATATATATATATATATGTGTGTGTGTGTGTGTGTGTGTGTGTGTGTGTGTGTGTGTGTGTGTGTGTGTGTATTTATATATATGTATTTGTCACCCTCATTTCCCGTATTTCCCGTATTTGTATTTATACTCGTATCTGGATTTTGGCATGTATTTTTATTTTTATTTTTTTCTCAACTTGTGGAATTTCGGTATTTCTCGTATTTTGGGTTTTGGCATGGTTTGGTTTTAATTGGATTGGGTTGGTTTAGTTTGGTTTATTATGTGTATTGGAACACCTTAGCCTAAGCTCCACCCTCAACACACCACACCCCACCCTCTTTATAATCCATACCTAACACTCTCTCTCTTCATTACAACCTCCATTAATTTCTTCTTCTTCTTCTTCCTCCACACATCAACACCCACCCGCTAGGCAAGTGCACCTTGCCACCACATGAGAACCCTCTTTTATTTGTCCATTTGCTAGATTAGGACTTGGTGATCAACATTAGAACTTGGTATTTTGTGATTTGGAGTCTCCATTGTTCTAGATCTAAGTTTTCTCCATTTTCGGTTTTGCATGGTTTTGATCTACTTAAGTTGAATTTTTATGGGTTTTGATGTTTCCTTGTGGAAGAGAGTTCAATTCTACCCTGGTTAGAACTTTGGAAATCTGGATTTGGAGTTCGGATGGCCAAGTTGTGATGCCTTAAAGTTTTGGAGCCATTGGAGCTTCTTCTCAGCCATGAAGAAGAAGACCCAGACCCTGCGTGCGTGTTTTAACGCGTACGCAGCTCTCTGCTTGCGTGCTTTTGCACGTACGCAGCTCTCTGGCGTGCGTGACTTTTCACGTATGTCGCTCCCTGCGTGCGTGACTTTTCACGTATGCCGCTCCCTGCGTGCGTGACTTTTCACGTATGCCGCTCTCTGGCGTGCGTGACTTTTAATGTATGCCGCTCCCTGCGTGCGTGACTTTTCACGTATGCCGCTCCCTGCGTCGTGACTTTTCACGTATGCCGCTCTCCTGCGTGCGTGACTTTTCACGTATGCCGCTCCCTGCGTGCGTGACTTTTCACGTATGCCGCTCCCTGCGTGCGTGACTTTTCACGTATGCAGCTCTCTTGCGTGCGTGACTTTTCCTCTCCTGCGTGCGTGACTTTTCACGTATGCAGCTCTCTTGCGTGCGTGACTTTTCCTCTCCTGCTTGCGTGACTTTTCACGTATGCATCTCTCCTGCGTGCATGACTTTTCATGTATGCAGCTCTCCTGCGTGCGTGTCTTGTGCGTACGCTGCACCCTGAACCCCTTGCTTAACCCATTGGCTCTTGGAGTTTTGGTCTTAGCTTGGCTTTTCTATAGCCCTGTATATTGATATTTTATTAGATATTTTACGCCCGTTTTATATCCTTACGCCTTTTTTTATGAACTTGATTTTACTTAATATGTTTGGAATGACTATTGTACATGGCACGGTATGACAAGGAACTAGCATAACACGGCAGTAACCCGTAGTGGTGCACTCCTGACATGACCAACCTGACATGATAGTGGCCCGTCGTGGCGCACTCCCGACAAGTACCATAACATGATTTATCTTGATAACTTAACTTGACCTGTCTTGACACCGTGGGTGGTTCTTTCTTGCTTGCTTGTTAAATCCACTTGTCCTGTCTTGCATCATGTCTAGGATGGGACTCCTGAGTACCACGGTCAGGAGCACCTACTAAAATGGATTAAGGTTAATAACTAGAATAACTCAGTAGTCATAAAGAGATGACACAGCTGCAGGCAATCCCGTTACCTGGGCGCTCTTGGGATCTGTAGCCTGCCGTCGAGTAGGGCACATTTCCAGCACACCGTCGCGTGTTGCACCCTCTAAGTCACCTAAGGGTACATTTGTCTCCTGGGCGATTTACCCATCTGAATTCAACTCCTAATTTTCGACCTGGGTAACCTGGATGGTCTGCAGGGCTTGTGGCTGTGGAACAATCTCACTGCATCTTGTTAGTAATTAGGCATGTGATAACCCTAGTTAGTTAAAGTAGTAAGCCGTAGTATCTCCTTGGCCGTGATTGATTGAGTGAGGTATAACCAGTTTAGCCATGTCTTGATCCAGTACAAGCTTGCTTCCTGTCTTGATTCCTTACATTATTATCTTGCCGATAAATGGTGGAAAACCAAGTTCTGTTCAGATGAAGGGTTACAACCCCGGTCTTTGTTTGGTTTACGGGTTGTAACCTGGCTATCGGAATAGTTCCATGGTTATCTCGTCGTATATCATCCTGCCATGTTTTCGTAATTTCTAGTTTTAATATTAGTATTTTCTTGTGCTAATTGCTGGCTTTTGTTCTTATTTCGTGGCCCCCTTGTGGCACTTGCTCTTTCTGGGGTTGACCCAGCTGGTTTTGTGTGGCCAAATTTCGGAGCAGCTCCCGAGGATCTACCAAGCTTCCAGCCCAATGGTGGCGACTAGAAGGAACCCGGGCTACGAGTGGGTTTTCTATTTTGTTTCGCTCACTCTATTGTAAAGTTATTCTTTTGAGGCGTTTAGCCGACGAGCACCTGTTAGCTCGATGCACTTTACTTACTGTCTGCCTACGGGCTGTAACATGATTAACAAATCCTAGGGTTGATCATGTATGACTTAACTCTTGCTAGTCCGAACATTTTGTAATGACTAGCTTCATGATCAGCTGAATATGTGATATTTGGGACGCCTTATTATTGTATATTTAATGATCATACATCTTGCGACCTGACTTACTTGCTTGTGATTGAGACATTAGGCTTGTTCATGACCATAAAAGACTGTTGGCTTGTAGTGAACCCTCATATTTCTAGACAGCCGTGACCGTATATCGAGGTGGTTTCCATTTCAATATCCGTAGCTGGCTATGTCTGCCCCCGCTCTCCAGTATTCTGGTTCTGGGGCATGACAGTATTTGTGTATGTGTGTGTAGAGGAGAGTGGTGGTGGTGGTATGAGAAAGTGTATGTGTGAGAGTGTGAGAGTGTGTGTGTGTGTGTGTCTATATATATATATATATCTATATGTGTGTGTGTATGTATTTATATATATATAGATATGTGTGTATGCATTTATATATATATAGATGTGTGTGTGTTGTGAGATTATATATATATATAAAAAGAGAGTGGAAGAGGAAGGAGAAGTAGAGGAAGTAAGAGTAGAAGAATTAGAAGGAGAAGGAGAATGAGGGAAGAAGGAGAATGAGGAGGAGAATGAGGAGGAGAATGAGAATGAGGAGGAGAATGAGAATGAGAAGGAGAATGAGAAGGAGAATGAGGGAAGAAGGAGAATGAGGAGGAGAATGAGAAGGAGAATGAGAATGAAAAGGAGAATGAGGAGGAGAATGAGAAGGAGAAGGAGAAGGAGAATGAGAAGGAGAATGAGAATGAGACGGAGAATAAGAAGAAGAATAGGAATAAGAAGAAGGAGAAGAATAGGAGTTTAAGAATGAATCGGATATGGGTTGTAAGGGTTGGTAATGATTAGAAATAGTCGCCTAGACCTAGTCTTGACCTTAGTTGACCACGGTTGACTTTTTAGACCAAAAGTCAACTATGGGTCAACACTTTACCCAACTTAGTCCCAAATTCCATTAGACTTGAACGGTTGACCAAAAGTCAACTGTTAGTCACCATTGACCTAGGGTTGACCTAGAGTTGACCAGAGTTGACCGTTGACCAAAAGTCAACTGTAAGTCAATTTTTGACCTAGTTTGATTCGGATTGACTTCCAATGTTCTCCTATGACCAAGGTTGACCTAACTAGACCTGTCTTGACCTAGTATGACTTTGTTAGGCCTAATATGACTTAGATTGACCCCGTACAATCTAGTTTGACCTTGTTTGACCTAGACTGACTTAGTTTGGCGTGTCTTGACCTATTTTGACTCAGTATGACTTGGTTTCACTTCCAAACCATTATATTGATACAGTATTCCATCTATAGGTCCTCGAGGCACTGTTCTTGGACTCAGTCGACTTATCCATCACATCGCAGGTGAGTACATTCTCTGATAATATTTCCGTTTTATGATATCGTTTATGTTTCTTGTATTTAGTGTAGATATCCTTGTTCTCTTGACACATTGTTCACACGGATTGGTATTTCTCTGGATCCCGTCATGAGATGTTATTCCTCGCTTCCCTTGGTATATCTTGTGCAAGTTTTTCTTGTTCCTTGTGCATTGTATAGACACGATTCCTGCGAAGGCTAGCTACCCTCTCGGAGAATCGCGTGTCATGATGTGTCATGGTTGGATCCACTATACTAGTCGGAGGACGGGGAGTATTAGTGTAGATGTGTGGTCAAAGCCTATTGTGCACCTATTGATTGTGAGTGTCGATCATACACCCCACGTATGGTTAGCCAGGCCTGTTATTATTGTACAAGTTCCCAAGCCGGCCACATATTGTAGCTAGTACTCACACACCTAGATAGATGATTCTTGATTCTTGTACATGCCATGATCAGTTTTACTTGCCTTGTTCTAGCTCTAGATTTACAGCTTACCTTACCATGATACTCACATGTACATTTCATGATTTCTTGTATATTCTCTCTATTTACTGCTACATTTTCAATATCGTCTAACTAGAACTGTTATTTGAGATTTGTGCTCATTCCATCCTGACTGGATATGTTGACAAAATTTTAGGAATAGTTGTACCCTCAGTATTAGACTTCATGATATTCTAGTTGAGGTGGATCTCACTATTCTTCTATGTGAGTTGCCTGGTAGTTATCCTTAGTTAGTCTTGTTGTTCCTTCTTTATTTTTCTGTCTTATGATCATTGTAGATTCTAGTTGTTCTAGTGATATTGTTATTATTTCTCGTCTTATCTTCCTTAGTTTTCGTGATGTGACATGAGTACATTTCTAGTTATGGATCTTTAGATGTTGTAGTTAGTATAGTATACTTGACAGCGTTCTACCGTCGATACTGCGGCGTAGGCTGGGCGTAGCCCACGTATTCGTACCCGTATATCCGGGTGCGGGTCGTGACACGTTTTTAGTGGTGGCCCATGCAGGTCAGTCTTTGCTATTAATGCAAAGTCGTGGTAGTACTTGAGCTTATCTGTGCTACTGCGAGCCTGCCCTAGGATTAAGGTTGAGTCATGGAATATTTTAGGAATTTGGTACTCAGTCACGTATTAGGAACTCTTGGTAGATTCCAGAGATGACCCCTGGGAATCTTATTCGAAAGCTTTTCAAATCTTTTCCCACTTGTTTCCATTCGTCTTGATTTTTGAAATATTGTCCGTATCAAACTTTATTCCTTCTTGGAATGAGTTGTGGATCCCAGAGGGAAAGTATAAGTTGAACTTATATATCTTCTAGGTTTAGACGAGAATATGATTCGCCAGTCTCATATCATGTTGAGATTGTTTTAGATTATATTCCAATAATTTCCTTTTATCTTGACCTAGATAGTACCTTTGGGACTTCTCCTGAAAACGTTTCCTAAGTCCTGTCTCGAAATCTGTTCTGCTAGTTTTCATTACTTATCCTTGATTCGTCGTTGAATTTGAATCTTGATGTTCGTTCGTTGTTGACTTTAACTTTGTATCTAAGATCAGTTTTTATGAATTGAGTTAAGATATTCTGATAAACATATTCGATGAGAACGATAAATGTCTACTTTATTTATGGAGTTTAGAATTTATTGCAGTCATACTAGCTAGCACGACAGGGACGTGGAGCCTAATGTTGGTTATACTATCCTCGTTATGGAATTTGGATTTTCTTGCAGCCATACCGGTTGACGTGGTAAGAATTCTAGATGACATGATTTAGGGTGTATACCTTAGTTATGGTCTCCATCGTTATTGCAGCTATGCTTACTGGCGTGGCAAAAATTCTGGCAACATAATTTCAGGAAGACGTGTATGGTTATCAGACTGTATTTTAAATCGGACCACTTCGTCATGACCGGATGAGCAAGAATAAATTCTTATCATTATCCTTCCCCGTCTTGGTTAACTCTGTCTATCTATAGCCACAATTAGGATTTTCTCAACATGATGGTTTGTGTTCCATCTTCCTATGATTTGACTAAACTCTTCTTCACTAGCCTCTTGAATAATTCTTCTTGTCCTTTCCGATAATTGTTGAAAGTGCCTCATGGGTTGATTCAGGGAAGGTTCGAAAAGTAATTTATCCTTGTATTACGGAATCGGAAGTTTGCATCCAGAGAAATACTGGCGAGGCATGACTTCGGATAACGACATCATGGTTAAATATGTTTCTCGAATTCTACATGGACCACTCCCTAAGCATTTTGACTAACATCTTCTCCCTGATTTTGCAAAAATTGTTTAGAAATATTTCACGGATATTAGCCAAGTTAAGTTCAGGAACCTATATTATCTGGCGTGGCAGCTGTGCACTGAAGCCATCTGTCGTATTATGGAACAAGGAAGTTAATCGCAGCTAGATGCACACTAGCGCGATAGTAACTTCATGTGATATAATTACGGAGGTATATGGTTCTTGAGTTTTACTTCGACTACGTCCTATGTATTTCGTTTGGCCTCGTACTATTCTTGGAAATATTTCGATAATATTTCCTGTCTTGCTTGACCCTTACCTTGTCTGAATATTAACATGGATTGCTAGACCCAGTCTTAGGCCCTTGTTACCTTCTATTTTGACGATTGGATAGCCAGATCTTGTTAGCAGATTTCGTAGTGTAACCGTATTATGTTAATGTGTGATTGTGATGAGTATATTTCTTGGGGATTCATTGGGTTAAGCTTATAGGACAAATAAGAGTGACTGACTATAGTGGACTTCGAAACCATTAAGAATGATTAGTTTGATAGTATAGATTGGTTTTAAGGTATCTAAGAAGGAGTAATAAAATATTATATTTAGTGACTACGGATTTAGGACTAGAATCTGGTGCTTAGATTTGAGGGTTTATATTCAGGAGTTCGTGAGTAAAAGAGAGAAGGCTCAATGTCCAGAATAGGTTTTGAATGTACAATTTCAAGGAGCTTGTGATTAATAGGATAAAGATACTTAGTGTCACCCCCAGTTTCCAGAAACAGGGGTATTTTTGTCATTTTTTATTTTAGAATATTTTTGAAATTATTTATTTATTTATAATATTATTTTGGGGTTATTTGAGTCGGGTTCGAATTTTAGCTCAATCTGACTTGAAACGGGGACCCGGGATAGTTTTGACTCTAGTGGAACCCACACACTAGTTAGGCATGGCCCACATAATATTAATTTTAGTCCACATGATATTAATTTTAGTTAGTAGTTAGACTAATTATTTATGGATATGTTTAGTTTAATTAGAGACTTAAAACTAGACTAATTTGACCTCAACCATTAACCCATTCTTAATTTAAATCAAATAGGTCAAGTGGAGGCATTTTGGACTTTTCTAATGGGGACACCTCACCCTTTTTGGACAGCCACCTATGGGGGGAAATAAGGAGTGAGTCATCATCTCTTCCATTTAATTTTATCCATCCATTTTCTCTCTCATGTTCTTCCCCAAATTTCTAGAGAGCAACCCCATTGATTTCATCTCCAAATCAACTCCTTCTTCCACCAAATCTTCTTCATCTCTCCTCTACTCCATGAAAGGAAGGAGCTAGCCAAGTTTGGGAGGATTCGGAGCTCGTTCGTGTCCTTTTGGAATCTCTACGTGTCGGTGTCGTGTCGAAAGGCTTTTTCCTTTGAATCTCTCTTCCGGAAGGTATAATCTCTTCTTTAATCCACCCCAACATGCATATAGGATTATTTTGAACCCATAGGAATGACCCCCATGGTTGTATATCCATTTGTGTTCATTTCGTGTCCATTTGGAGGTCATAGGAGTATCCTTTGTGTTGTGGTTGTGTCCTAATGGGAAAATCCCTATTTTGGACACTTGTATGCATAAATATAATGTAGGAATAATTAATTAGTGTTTTAATCTCAGATTTATATATTTAGAGAGTTGTTCCTAATGTGTTCTTTATGGTATCATATTTTATCATATTCATTTTATATTTAGAATGGTGTGTCTCTTTATATATATATATTATATATATATATATATATATATATATATATATATATATATATATATATATATATATATATATATATAGATATATATATAACTAGTGTCTATATATATATATATATATATATATATATATATATATATATATATATATATATATATATATATATATATATATATAGACACTAGTTATATATATATATATATATATATATATAAAAAAAAAAAAAAAAAAAAAAAAAAAATATATATATATATATATATATATATATATATAGACACTAGTTATATATATATATATATATATATATATATATATATATAACTAGTGTCTATATATATATATATATATATATATATATATCTTATGGTTGTGTGTGTGACTATATTATTAGGTATCTTGATTATATATTTGTATGTGTGTCTTATATATATACATAAGTTGTGGGTGTGTCTGTTTTAAAATGAGTTCTTAAAATATTTTCATGTGTATATATTATAATGAGAGTGTCAATATATATATATATATATATATATATATATATATATATATATATATATATATATATATATATATATATATATATATATATTTTTGTGAGTGGAATGTGCATATATATTTATTTGTGTGTGTGGATAGATGGTTAGAGAGTGAGGGAATGAGCCGGAAAGCAGCAGGAATAAGCAGTAAGCAATAAGCAGTAAGCAATAAGCAGTAAGCAGGAATAAGCAGTAAGCAGAAGCAGTGCAGGATGGTTTTTTGGAGTTTTTGTGGTCCCGAAACATCTCATTTTGAACCACCTTAGCCCCAAATACCTACCCCCACTTGTCAACCACATTTAGTACTACGAAACCCCTAAGTTAGAGAGTGTTATTAGTGTGTTAAATGGTTAGTGGAGTAGTGTTTATAGTGGTAGAAAATAAGGTTGGTCATGTTATGTTATATGTTATGTTAAGATACATTAGGGGGTTTGTGGTAGTTGTTTGAGTTGGTTCTTGAGAGTTATTTTAGGAGTAGCATTCTAAGTTAGATGGGGGTTAGATAGATGATGTTTGTGAGGGAGAATGAGTGTGGTTTAGAAGAAATGGGTTATGTTAGATGTGGTATCTTGATATCTCAAGATTACCTTAAGGTAATATTGGGATGACCAACATGGAAGATAAGATGGATTAGATGCCCAAGAACCCTAGATTTCTTGGTTGGTAAACCCTAGATAGGATAGTATCTAGCTACCCTAAGAAGCCTAGGCTAGTATCCTGAGATCTAGAAGGGTTTTCTTTGTAATGGGAAAGGTATCGGGAAATACCTTGTAAGGGTAAATATAACGGGTATTGGGTAATGTAAGGTATTGGGTTTCTAATTGCTAGATGGGATTAGAAATAGGTTGTCTTGGTATATAATGACTAGATGAGGGTAGTTTAGACTAGTCTTGACCCCCGTTGACCAACAGTTGACTTTTTGATCCAAAGTCAACTTCAAGTCAACACTTGACTTAGAATTGACCGAAACCAAACCAGAGTTGATCAGTTGACTGAAAGGCAACTGTTAGTCAACATTTGACTTGTTTGACCTAGAGTTGACCCAGGGTTGACTCAATGTTGACTAGAGTTGACCAGAGTTGACTTTTTGACCAAAAGTCAACTGTAAGTCAACCTTTGACCCCGTTTGACCTAGAGTTGACCCAGGGTTGACTCAGTGTTGACCAGAGTTGACCAGAGTTGACTTTTTGACCAAAAGTCAACTGTAAGTCAACCCTTGAACCAGATTGACCTAGTTTGACTTGGATTGACTCCCAGTGACCTGGTATGACCTAGTATGAGCCAGTATGACCTAGTGTGACTCAGTCTGACCTAGATTGACCTAGTTTTGACTTAGACTTGCATTCATGACTTGAATTAGCTTTCTTTTTCAGTATTTAGTCCTGTTTGACTCATAGTATCTTATTTTAGGTCTGTGATCACTCTAAGCGTCTGTTCACCCTATCTGCTCAGGAGCACAGGCGAGTACACTCACTGATAGTTTTATTGTCTTGATATCTGCTATATCCGATTCAGTTGTAGTGTTATACTCGATTTTCAGTCACGATAGTTCACGGACTAGTATATGTTGGATCATGACATGAGATATTATTCCTAGAGTTACATGGTATATTGGTACATATTCTGTCTTATTTCAGTGTATTGGTATAGACACCGATTTCAAAAGGGGACTTGCTACCCTCTTATGGAATCCCGTGTCATAACGTGTCATGTCCAGATCCATTGTACAATTCGGGGATGGAGGAGTTATTAGTGGTTGTGTGATCAAGTTCCCACATGGTTCTGTGGTACATATGGTTCATAGCTATACCCTCGCCTCACGACGGGTAAAGCCTTACCCTATACGGTTCATAGCTTTCCATGGTGACTGGCCTTATTGTTCTATTGTATACAGGGTTCATAGCCGGTCGGATGGAAAGCCTGAGCATATTTTTCCCAAGCCGATCACATGACACACTAATAATTCAAGGCACCTTTTATATTTATTATCTTAGTGACTAAGTTCTGTTCGGGAGAAGGGTTACAGCCCCGGTCCTTATTTGGTTTAGGGGTTGTAACTCGGCTTCCGAATAGTTCCCAAGTCGCCCTATATACATTCATATCGTCGTCCTTTTCAGTACTCACATCATGATATATATTTTCAGTTGATTTTGTCTTGTATTTTATTACACTGTCTCTTATAGAATTTGTCAATTCATATGGAACTGCTGTTGGTGTTTGTACTTGCTCATTTTTCTGACAGGATACCGTTGACATATTACAGATAATTTAGAGGCTGATTGCCCGACCTACTATGGGGTAGAGTCTGACGGCGTAAACTTAGACCGAGGCTTGTTGGTAGAGCCACTAGATTTTGCTCACCCTGAGTAGTATAGCTAGTTAGGTTTGCCTGGCCTGCGAGCCAGCTAGCACTGTCAGTTGTAGTATCTATTATTATATTTTCTGAGACCATGGATGTTTGTGTATAGCTCTGACTTGTGAATCTTGGACTCATTTCCTGTTTCATCTATCGTATTTTCCTTTCCATGCTATCTACCTTAGTTTGATATATGTGATTGAGACTGTATTGCTATGTCACCTCCATTCGGAGTGTATATACTGTACAGGTACCTTTATCTGTTTTAGTCATAGTATTTACAGACCCTATATACAGCGTTCTACCGCCGATACTGCGGCGTAGGCTGGACTTAACCACGTGCTCGTGCCCCTCTTCAGGGTGCAGGTCGTGACACATTTTTGTGGTGGCCCATACAGGTCAGTGTCGCAATTAGTGCGATCTCGTAATGGTGCTCGACTTAGAGTGCTAATTACGAGCCTGCGACTAGGACATAGGATCTAGGATATGATAGAAGTTACTCAATCACATTTTAGGAAAATTCTGATCTTTTGATTACCATGACAACTCTTCTTGCATTTGAATTCAATTGTCCTCCTTTAATAATATCTTATCTTGTGCCATATTGATCCTTTAGGTTCAATTCATCCTCGGGATGGCGATCACTCGCTCCCAGGCAGCAGGATGTAGTACAGTTCCAGCGAGATCCGATCCAGTAGTATCTCCACCTCCGGCTATGGGAGTAGCAGTCGAGAGAGCAGTAGCCTCAGTTCCTGCCCTTCAGGCAGGAATAGCAGTGATAGTTCCCGGAGGTCTTCCACCTTCAGCAGAGGGAGCTGTAGTTCAGGGAGCTGCCACCTCAGTCCCTGCCCTTCAGGCGGGAGCAGCAGCGACGATTTCAGGAGGTCTTCCACCTCCAGCAGCGAGACCGTCCATAGTCATCCCTGATATTCTTTCACCGCCGCCTCCGCTACCGACAGATACTCAGGGGATGATGGCCCTTCTGCAGCAGATGCTGCAGACACAGAGAGCACAGGCAGAGGCGCAATACCGTCAGGCAGAGGTGATGCGATAGACCATGGAGAACTCATATCAGCTGGCGATGGCAGCAGTGGAGAGGGGTGCACAGGCTACAGTTCAGGGAGCACCAGTACAGCAGCAGGGTCAGGGGAGGCCGATACACACCTAGATTTTAGGAAGATGAACCCTGGGAGTTCAAGGGTACGCGAGGTATCCTATACGTGGACGACTGGTTGGAGGATGTCCAGCGGAGAGTTTGAGTTGGCAGAGGTCCCGAGAGGGACTGTAGGTGATATCGCAGCGAGCCAGTTTTTGACATAGCGCTGACTTGCACCGCACGGATCCGCGTGTGTCATGAGGGGTTTGTCTTGGAAGGACTTCAGAAAGCTCTTTAAGGAGAAGTTCTACCCGAATGTAGCCTTGACAGCTTTGGAGGGACGTTGTTAGTTTGGTGCAGGGGAGCTCGTCGGTAGACGAGTACGCAGCGGAGTTCTTCCGCCTGAGCAGGTTACAAACCCAGTTATGATCCAGGATGAGGGGTGCAAGGCCCGAAAGTTTGGCGGGGGTCTTATACATGCAGTGCGCACTCGTCCTCGGGAGACGTGATGCGACCTTCGAGCAGATCCTGATGG